>CM042045.1:45127323-45727323 GCA_023525975.1 Smallanthus sonchifolius | reverse complement strand
TTGCGTTACTGTACGAGCAAATTGGTCGATTAAGCAACAAAAATAAGTTAATTGAAAGTCTGAGGGTGTTCTCCTTTTATAACCTCATTTCCCTTGCAAATTTTCTTAACCATGCGACGTAGGATATTATGAACTTTCTTAGAGTGACAAAATTGTAATTTGCAATGTGGGCTATGCATTAACACTTGTAACAAATACAACAACTATTTTCTTAAGTTTCTTAAAATTTTGATGAAATTACAACTTTACTCAGTGTATGTGCTTTATATAGTAGTATAGATAATAATAATAATAATAATAATAATAATAATAATTAGAGTACCACTTTTCAATTTATTTAAACTATTTAGTTCATAAAATTTTAATCGTATTAATTAAATTCCATCTTAAAACTAAACTAATTCAGTTTCATTCAAACCAATAGACCAATATAATTCAATACTGTCCAAATAATGAACACTTTTTTTATGGCTAATAAGTGGCCAAAAAGATTATACATTAGACTAAATTTCGTTTTGAGTATACGTGGTTTACTCTAATTTACCCTTTAAATTTAATTGTTTCAATTTTAGTTTTTAAGTCCTCATAGTTTTATTTTCGTTTAAATTAAAGTTAGACCTCTAACATCGTTAGACTGGTTATGTTAACTTTATATGAAAAAACTAAAATACCCTTATTAACATCGTTAGACCTCTAACATCGTTAGACTGGTTATGTTTTCCATGTATTAACACGTTACTGAAAAAATCAGAAATATAGAAGTTTTAGGGCAATCGTATACCTTGAGTTGTTGTTCCTGACAGTTTTTGCATTTCCAAATGCTTCTAGTACTGGATTTGACTGCAAATGAATACACATTCGTTCATAACATTTCAAGAACTAGACTCGAGATGTCAGGGACGATAAAGTAAATTCAGTCTTACTTCCAGAACTTGTTATTCAACTGTACGTCCTTCCACACCCGATCAACCACCTAAATGTGCAAGATATCTCATGAGCATCTTTGTTGTTTCAGTTTACCAGCACCACTTTCTCCACTGACCAAGATTGAATTACTTTTTCCTTAATATTAATCAATTAGGTTAATTAATGAGATTAGGTTATGAAACTGAGCGAAATGTGTTCTTGGAGCAGAAGATGGCCACGACGGTGGTAGTTGGGTCGGCGGTAGTCAATGGGCTCCGTTATGGACCCATTTGGTATTGGGTTAGTCCATGTTTCCTGTCATTGAGACGGCGGCGGCGGCGTTGGAGTCTTGACAGCATCGGCGGCGGACGGGAGAGAGGAAGGGGGCGGTGGCGGACGGGAAGGGTGAGGATGAGGGGTGCAAAGTGAGGGAGAAACCAAACCACAGTGGTGCATATTATGTTAGGTTTTGAGTTTTGGGTGAAATGATTTTAATACCTCTAACAGAGTTAAAAGATTAACGGTGTTTGTAACGGCAAGAGTGCAAAGAGAGAGAAAAACCCAACCAAAGGGGTGCAAATTGCACTTCTTTTAAAACATGGTTACAAACAGAGGCGGATCCAAGTGTGAATGAGGGTGGGCTAATGCCCACCGTCCGGTCGGCGGAACCAGGGGAGGGTCCGGGGGTACGGTGACCCTCCGACCCAGGGGTGGAACTACAGGGGGGTCAGGGGGTCTATTGACCCTCCGGCCGGCCATTTTCTGATTAACAGAGGTTGTCTGAGGTTGTCCATTGTGAATCTTTTCTTGAACCCCTCAAATTGTTATTTTTAGAATAGTTGAAGTGAAAAAAGTAGAGTGAAGATAACTTATTCGGATTTTTTTTCCGTTCGTCGCCGGCAATGGCTTCCTCCGACGTCGCAGAAGATTGTTTAGAAGGAAGAGAGAGCGTTAGAAAAAAGAAGAAAGATATGATATGACCAATGTTTTCAGAACCGGACCGGACGTCGAACCGGTCTCCTTATCGGTCCACTGGTCGGACCGGTCCGACCAGTCGGATCGGATTTAAAAACCGGACGACGTCATAAATATTATAAAAATATATCAATCCAAACAACCATTAATCATTTCAAAACCCACCAACAAGTCAATTCCAATAATTTTAAACTAACAATTACCTACGAAATACGAAGCTAAGAGACTTAAAAAAGATTTTAAAAAAATAGTCAAGCGGTTCGCCCGATCCGACCACCCGGTTTCCGGTCCGACCGCCGGTTCGTCTGGTCCGACCACCGGTTCGCTGCAGGACCGGTTCAACACATGTAACCGGACCGGTCAGATCACCGGTTCTCGGTCCGACCGGCCGGTCCGGTCCGGTCCGGGTTTCAAAACATTGGATATGACTAATTGATTGACCCGGGGGCTATTTGCTAGGCTACTAATAAAGTAATAATAGCCTGATTGTAAAATTATTTTATTATTATTTTTTATAACTTAGCAACGAGTAAGTTGAAAAGCAATTATATACTTCACACTAACCGACAAAAACACATTTGAGCACTATAAACATGGGACAATGAAAAATTTTAATTTATTTATTTACTTTATCAATATATACTTTTACTCTAAAAATTATTACCATTCTTTCATTAATTTGATTAGTTTAGTACTTTTTCTTATCGTTTTAGTTTACCGAAGATTTATTAATTTATATAATAATTTTAATGCTTCATTAAATTATCAGTTTTTTAATTTAGTTTTTATTATTTTATTTAACTTTTTGTGGTGAAGTTTTTCGGTTCTTAGAATGTGTATATGTGAATAATATTTTTCATCATAAATTGTTAAATGGACTAAAATTAGACATTTAGACTACAAAATCTTTTGAATGTTGATTAAAGCAAAAAAAAAAAATTGAGACATCAACACTAGAAAAAAGTATAGATTAGAGGATGTTTTTAAAATATGATACATAGATCGGTAAAAGAACGATTAATCGACATACATTAGCAAGTAAGTGTAAAAAATATATTACGACCCCCCTAATAAAAATCTCTGGTTCGGCCACTGCTCCGGCCGACTAAATATTTTACTAACAATGCATATAACTTCATCGATTCTTTTTGTTTGACCCCTAAGATCGTTGATGATAGGAAAGACGAGGTGAATAAATGGAAGTTTGTATTACCGTATGTTTTTTTTTCGGCCGATGCTAGTTACAGAGGGGCCAATTAGCTGGTTCTTGTTAAAGAAGACGAAGAAGTAAAATAAAATATAATAATTAATTTTCAATACAGTACATTGTGTGGTCAATTTTCTAACTTGGAAATCACATATAAGTTCATATTTTTATTTTATAGTTTATTTAATCTAAAACAAAATAATAATTAGGTTTTAAATTAACTTTACTATTTATAACTTCACTCTATTAAATTTAAATTTAAGATTACTCTCTTTTACTTCTATTTCCTTTTTCAAAATTATATACAACCAAAATATATTTTTTATCATACATTCCTACTTTAAATATTTGACGAACTATATTATTTTATTGTCATTTTATTTTTTTTTCTCCGTTCCTTTTTTACCCACCCATATTTTGCCCCTCCTACAAAAATTTTCTGTATCCGCCACTGGTTGCAAAGTGTCAGCGGGCATAAACCACAGGGGTGCAAATTACAGTTTACTCAAGTTTATTTTTCTCTTGTGTATTCTTGTGGTTTACATATTTTCATTCAATTGGTTAACTCCATTCATATTTTTACATTAAATAAGAAGTATTTGTGTCTTTTTATATATTTTCTTTAAAATACATAAAAAAATATATTGATGGGAGTTAGGTGATCGGACACAATTACCCATCATTTAACGTTAAAATATGGATAATTTAAATGATTAAATAAAAATAACAACTTTTGTAAACTATATATATATATATACAGAGGAAAAAAAATTAGATTAAACTGATAAAAATTGGTAAACCATTTGTATGAAAACGAAAAATCATTACGATTTTGATATAGTTGTAATAATTTGCTACAACACGTGGCTACATACATTGTCACGATGAAATTCTTGAAGGTTATCTGTTTTCTATTTCTCTAATTTAAAAATTAATTTAACATACCAATTGTCACATGACCAATATAATTGATAAGACAGCCATGTCTGTTCATTTTTCGTATATATCCATCACTTTGATGGGCACCAATCCTAAACAAACAACGCTTCTTCCCCACTCAATTTCAATTTCAAAATCCTCTGTTTTTCCTCATCGCCATGGCTGCCTCCTGCTTCTTCAAAACCAACAAATTCATCATGCATAATCTCAAATCAAGCAAGTTTCTCATGTTCGGATCCATCAATCACACCTCTTCCGTTACTAATTCCCTGTTTTCCCGCCAATTTCTTCATCCACCATTACAGGACCACGCAGGAATTAAACCTTTTTTCGGTGGAAGACGATCGCATACTGCGACCAGCTTTAGCAACGACGTCGATCAGGTTGGTATTCTGTGAATTTGCGATATAGTTTTGTATATTATTTTGATTTGGTTGGTGTGATTTTGTGATGACGTTATGAGTCTTAGCAGGGGTAATTTTTTACTCACAATTGGGATTTTTGATTGTGATGTTTGTGGTTTCCTGGAATAAAATCAAAATATTTTATACCGTTAATTAGTTAGTTGTACGGATCGTAATGGCCGAGTGGTAGTTTTAGGATCGGGGTGTAAGTGAGTTGAGCCGATCTTGGTTTATCTTGCGTATGGTTTGTTTAACTTCGAGAATTTGAGTTTGGGCTCGAGTGTTCGAGCTTGGCTCAAGAGTAATGTTAAAATTTTGAGTTTGACTCATTTATTATTACTAGCTTATTTAATCATGTATTATATGTGGTTGTTGAGGATTATAAATTTTATATACTCTACAATCATAAAACTTTATATGTTTGTAAAATTTTATATTATGTTAATGTATCCTTAATTATGTAATAATTATAATTCAAATTTTATATTATTTTTTGTGAAAAAAAATATTAACATAATTAGATTTCAAAATTCAAACTAACTTAAAATACGAAAAATTAGAAGATTTTGATGAGAAAAATATGATGATGACATGTGCATTTTTTGGAATCATATATTAGAATAAGGATTTATTGTTTAATTGTTTTCTTTATTAACACGTGTAATTAGTATTTTATATAACTTTTAATTTAATTATAAATATAGTATATATTATTTTATTATCAATAAATTTATATATAATAATATCTATATTTTATTATATTTATATAAATTACACGTATGTAATGGTTCACATGCCTAACTAAACTCTATTTATGAACTAGTTTATCGTCAAGTTTCAATTTTAATTTAGGCTTGAGTCTGGCTAGAAGTTTGTGATCGATTAGTGTATCATTTATTGTTACATAACTGTTTTTTTATACGTCTAATTATTATTTTATATATTTTGTAATTTAGCTATACATATAATATAACATATATGATTTCACTTTTTTATCAATAAATATATAAGATTTATAGAAATATTATCACATTTATATAATTATGTTTAGATTCACGAGTCTAATTATAAAATTCAGGCTCAAGCTAGTTTATTAAATAAGTTATAGTTATAATTTAGGTTTGAGGTGGGCTAGATTCGAAACTTTTAACAAACCAATATCGAGTAGTTCATGAACTTTGATTAAGTTCAACTGTATTTGCTTAGAACACAATGTTTAAATCTAAACCAAATTGCTCTAATAATTCTAAATTCTAAATAAAAGTAAAGACTTTGACTTTTGATGTAAAATTACTTGAAAGAATTTATATGTTGACTTTTACAGAAAATGGAACAATTTTTTTGACTTAAGAACCAATATGGTATTTTCCTTTTGACTATTATAACCTTGCTATTGTCAAACCTTTGTCAACTCTGCTTAACAAGTCACTATTGTTATCCTTTAGATCTGACTGAATCTAAAATCATATGTGAATCCTGTAATTAACTAATCTCATGAAAGTCAAACTTAACCTCCTTTGGCTAACATGGATTCTTACCTACTTTGAAGTCATCAAACCAACTTTAGACTTTCAAAAACAATTTCTGGTTAGCCTACTGCTTACCCCTCTTTAATATACTATGTTAGATACACGCGTCGATGCGACCGTCACATTCCAACTGCATTAATAAATTTACAAACCAAACATGATTATTTTATCAACCAAATCAGTCACAAATTCCATTTCCTTTCGACAGTTTTTGATTCTTTAAAATTAAAATTCAATTCTTTTGACAAATTTCAATTCCAAATCCAGTTCGTTTGAAATTCCAATTTTAATGTGCATATTAGTCCTTATTGATATCTCTATCTTGATACAGTTGCCTACTGAAGCTCCTTTACAACAAGAACTAAATTTTCCAGGTGGAAAAGTTAAGTTTATGCCGAAAAGGATATTCACATCCGGTTCTAACGAGGAAAGGACTAACTGTTATCGAGTGCTTAATGAAAATGGCGAGCTGATCGTTGATAGTGATTCACTTAAGGTAAACCATAGAGTGATTTATATAATTAGTTAGCTTTTTTTTTTTGGAAATAACTGAGAAATGATGTTGTGGACTTTGAACATAAAGATCAGCAAAGAACTTGGTGTCAAGATGTATAAAGACATGGTAACACTGCAAGTTATGGATACTATTTTCTATGAAGCACAAAGACAAGGAAGAGTATCATTCTATCTTACCACAATTGGAGAAGAGGCAATTAATATAGCATCAGCAGCAGCACTTGATAACAATGATTTTGTCTTCCCTCAGGTTACTTTACTTTTTAAAGCACGTGATGTAACACCTTAGGCGAATCCCACTATGACACCTAAGACATAAGGAATGTTTGACCTCAAATACCACCAACGCATTTTGGGCACATTGACTGTCTCAGTTAAGCGTGGTTGGGTGGGAGCAATTCAGGATGGGTGATCTCTTGGGAAGTTTCCACTCATGTAACAAAAAACAAAGCCGTGAGCTCCTAGTCAGCAAAACTGACAATACTGGTTGATATAAGGGACGAGATGTTACACAGAAAATCTATTTTTTTTCTTTCGGAAAAATAAAGTTGGAGGTGATACTAACATGCAAAATTTTATGGTAATGCAGTATAGGGAGCCTGGAGTTTTGCTGTGGAGAGGGTTTACTTTACAAGAATTTGCAAATCAGTTATTTGGAAACAAATATGATTATGGAAAAGGAAGACAAATGCCTATCCATTACGGGTCTAAAAAACACAATTACGTTACAGTGTCATCAACTGTCGCGTAAGATATTAACCAACTTCATTTTCCTAGTGCCAATTTTCACATATGTTCTCAAATTTCTTCATTTTCCAATCTTGATGTGCACCAGAACACAAATCCCACAAGCAGTTGGTGCCGCGTATTCCATGAAGATGCAAAAGCAAGATTCATGCACAATCACTTATTTTGGTGATGGAGGCAGTAGTACGGTAAATATGCACACTTCATCATATAATTGTAATATGGTTTTTTCGAAAAAATTTTAACACTAGTTAACCACAGGGAGATTTTCATGCCGGTTTGAACTTTTCTGCGGTTATGGAGGTCCCAGTAATATTTTTCTGCAGAAATAATGGATGGGCCATTAGTACTCCAATCAGTGATCAGTTTAGAAGTATCTATGTCTTTCCTTAATGACCTTTTGACATGTTCAAGTTGTACATTCATGCTTATATTATTTGACTTTTGGTGCATTTGGTCAACTGTAGGTGATGGTATTGTTGTAAGAGGGAAGGCGTATGGAGTTCCTAGCATCCGAGTAGATGGTAATGATGCGCTTGCCATCTATTCTGCTGTTTATGAGGCGCGCAAAATGGCTATTGAGAAACAAACACCTGTTTTGATTGAGGTTTGATGTTATAGTTTTGTTTTTGTTTCTCTTTATCATATCATATCATAGTTGACTTTGACTTTTGAATTTTGACTTTTCCTAATAACAGGCACTTACATATAGAGCAGGACACCATTCCACATCAGATGACTCAACCAAGTATCGTCCGGTTGATGAAATTGAATGGTGGCGAGATGATCAAAACCCTGTTAAGTGGTTTAAGACATGGATCGAAAACAAAGGTTGGTGGAGCGATCAGGCGGAATCAGAACAGCGTAGCAGCGTAAGGAAGCAGGTAACACCGTTGACTTTATGTTTGACCTGAGTTCTTGTGTATCATCTCCAACTATCCTGTATTCTGACCACTTTTATATGGTCAAAAGTCAAACATTGACTTCTCTTGACAAATACATTTGACTTATATAGTTATACTCATCTACCTAACTCGTGTAACTTCTTATGCTGTTAGCTATCACAAGCGATTCAAGCTGCAGAACGGGTAGAAAAACCTCCAGTTGCAGACATGTTCAATGACGTTTATGATGTCCCGCCTAAAAACCTTAACGAGCAGGAGGTTATTTTAAGAGAAAACATCAAGAAACACGCGCAGGAATATCCTTCCAATGTTGCAGTATAAATCAGTCTTCATAATGTATGCATGTCACTAATTTTATGATCCCATGAAAGTTCTAAATCAATGCCTTTTTATATATTTTGAACACATCAATAACTTGAGTCTCAAACCATGATTAACACTTGTTAGAATCATATATATCTATATCTTTATTATAATAAATGAGTAACTTTATCTGTCATGTGTCGACTTCTGATAAAGTCTAAATTTTTGTTTCTCATCTCTCTCTCCTATTAAATAATAGTGATTTTAAATATCTAAAATTTATTCAAATATTTTATTAAAACTTACTAAATCATAAGAAGATTTCATTTAGAAAAAATTACCTAAATAGGCATTGAGCATGTTAAATTTACTCAAATAGACATTTAGCCGGGTAAATGTTGGCTAAGCCTTTGTTATTGTCGGCTTAACCGGCCCCCATTTAGCTAGGTGTCTATTTTTGGAATTTTCCCTTTCATTTATATCTTATTTTAAAATATAATTTTATAATTTATTAAATCCTCATTATTTTTTATTTATAATTATTAAATCTTCAGTATATATATCTTAGAGTAAATTACAATTTTTTAATAGGAAGGAGACAGGAAACAAAAATTTAGGCTTTATCGTTTTACTTCCGATCAATCCAATGTTTTGTTTTATTTTGAATTAATTACATATATGGTCCATGTGGTTTATACGGATTTTACTTTTGGCTCCTATGAATAGTAAATTACAGGTTCAGTCCAATAGTTTACACATTTATAACAGAGATAACCGTGAGTTGGATGAGAGTTAACTTTGTCTGTTAAGTGGGCGTGAAAGGACTAAAATACCTCTTATATTTTTAAAAATAAATTAAGTATTAAATATTGCCCATGAGGTGAAGAAGATAAGTGAACAAGAATCGAGAGGGTCTTCAAATGGTTTTTTTTTGTCTAGAGGATGGGTATTTTTGTCTTTTTATAAACAATTAACAGAATAAAACAAATGGTGTTAATCAACTGTATCTAAATTAAGATCAAAATAAAACTATTGAACTAAAAAAGTTAAATTTAAATTATTAAACTAAAAAGGTTATTTTGGTTAGACCATTGAGACTAAAACCGTTTTTAACGTAAAGATAAAAAAAAATATAGTATAATTTTATATTTATATTATTTATTACATAATCATATTTTTAAATCAAGACGCAACATGGCCTTAGCAAATTTAAAAAGTAATTAATAACAAATTAAGCTAAACGACAGTGATGAAAACGATAACTGCACCAGTTCCGCATTTTTGGCATCTTTCTTCAACTCATTTCTCCGATACCTCACATGGCTTCCTGCTTAACGAAATCCAAAAATCTCATCATCTACAATCTCAGATCTAAATTATCTCTCTCAAATCGCACATCTTCCGTTGCTAATCCGCTGCTTCATCCTCACCTTCGTCACACAATCTCATCTCCATCTTCATTACCCGTTCGGAAACGTGCAAGTTATTCAATAGTTAACGGTTTTGATCGGTGGTTCGAACCGGCGTTCGTTGGGAGACGATCGCATTCTACTACCTGTGTCAGCAGTGACGTCAGTCAGGTTTGGATCATCTTCGTCATTCACATTGTAACTAGCGAATAAATTAGCAATTTTTGTGTCGTTGTTAGATTTCAGTTTAATTTGATTTATTTGGTGCGGATTTTGCAGCTATTTATTCCCAATTTTATTTTATTTTTCCAACTTTTGATTAGGCATGTATTGGTCAAATAGAAAATCAAAATCAGTATTATCACTTTAGTTGTAAGGATGAATGGATGATAATGAGCAATTGGTAATGATTTCACTTGATTGTTGTTCACCATGTCATAGTTTTTTTTTCTGTTTAGAATGTGAAGAAAAGGTAAGTTTTTTGGTTAAACGGTGTAGTTGTAGAAAATGAAATGGTTTCTTGGGTTTGCATGGAACCAATTTGGTAAATGGGTAGTCCGCTATGTTAACAAGTGGATTCTGACAAAGTACAGTAGGGTTCGCTTGTGTGGCAAGCGGATTCACTAGTCCATCTCATCACCTGTCTCGTTATTAGCTTGAATCTGCTTTCTCCACTAGCGGATTATCGATCCGCTTGCCACGTTAGCGGACCTGCTTATCCTTTTGTCAGAGTCCGCTATCTCAACCGAAACCATTTACTCTCCAACATTTATACCATTTTGCCAAAAGAATTCAGAAAAGGTACACATTTGACTTTTAAGGTCAAACTAGTACAGGATCAAGACTGAATTTGATATTGTTTGTATTTTTGGTATATCAAGCTGAAAAGTGAAAACACCTCTTTTTTAAAGGAAATATGTTACATGTTGACTTTTATATTTGACTTGGGAAACAGTATGGTATTTATTGTTTTTTTTAAGATTAAAACCTTTGTTATAAAAACTTGAAAGCCTTTTTTTTTATTTTTCAACTTGGTAAGCTACTATTATATTCCTCTACATCTAATTATGTTTACTTTAGATTTGAATGCTATAACTAGTTGTTGGACCATCAAAGTCAAACCTAACCTCATTGGTAGTAACTAAATCAACTTTACACCTTGGTTTAGAAAAGCGCGAGGCACTCCAAGGTATTTAGGTCCAAAAGCCGAGGTGCGATGTGCGCGAGGCGGTGCTCTATGTACAACCATATAAGCTTTATTTATAACCAGAAGTTGTGTCTCTCTCTTATGTTTTACATATCAATCTTTTTATCAAGTAAACCTTTCATAATTTCTTCACCCCTTGGTTCTTTTTACATATCAAAGTCCTACAGACCCTAAATTTGACCTAGAGATATATGAGGTGTTTCCAGGTCGCCTTGCGCCTCTGGAACCATTTTTAAAACCAAGCTTTACACAATTAAAAAGTCTATTCTGCTTAGGGTGTTTGGATGCCCATTTTCTGATCTGTAGATAATCATTTTCTAGTGTGTATATCGGATTATTTAGGGGTCAAATAATCAGTTTACAATATGAAGATTTTGGTCATTGTCACTATTTTTCATGAATATTTGTTTACGCATAAGTTTTGGCAAATTTATAGGAAATTTTAGCATTTAATCATAACTTTCGAATCTTTGGGGCACATAATCTTTGATTTTGACATGCTTACTAATCCTTATAAATATATCTAATTTAATGCAGTTGCCCATTGAACCACCTTCCCAACAGGTCCTGGATTTTCCAGGTGGAAAAGTGAAGTTTACCAAAAAAACTGATATTCACATCCAATTCTACAGAGGAAAGGGTCCATTGTTACCGCGTGCTTGATGACAACGGTCAACCATTCACGGATGCTGAATCACTTGAGGTGACCCCAAAAATTTCTTTCTTTTTTTCTAAAGAGATCATGAAATGATTTTGTTGTTTTTGTATATACAGATCAGCAAAGAACTTGTTGTCAAGATGTATACCAACATGGTAACACTACAACTTATGGATACTATTTTCTATGAATCACAAAGACAAGGAAGAATATCCTTTTATGCAACCGCGACAGGGGAGGAAGCAATTTACATTGCATCGGCGGCAGCTCTTAATGATAATGATTTTGTGTTCCCTCAGGTTAATTTACTTTTGTTAAAACATGATTTTTTTTTTAATTCAAAGTTGGAGGTGATGATGATATGCAAAATCTTATGTTAATGCAGTACAGGGAACCTGGAGTTTTATTGTGGAGAGGGTTTACTTTACAAGAGTTTGCAAATCAGTTATTTGGAAACAAATATGAGTATGGAAAAGGAAGACAAATGCCTATCCATTTACGGATCTAGAAAGCACAATTATTTTACAGTGGCATCAACAGTTGCGTAAGATATCAACTTTGACCCGTTTACTTATGAATGGGCAGGTTGTTTTATATTTTTAGCAAGTCAAAGGGGTACGGTTTTAAAAAAATAGTCTAAAAAGAAACCAATCAAATGGATCGAATGCCCATACTTTTTAGTGCATAAAATCTCCAAGACCATTTTATTTAAAATATTGGGTTATTATATAATACAATTTATGACACACTAATTAGTTTTATATATTCTAGAACACAAATCCCACATACAGTTGGTGCTGCATATTCTCTCAAGATGGAGAAACAAGATTCATGCGCGATCACTTATTTTGGCACTAGTACGGTAAATTCACAGTATTTAATCCTTTTATTACTGCGTTTTCAAAACGGGTCATTTAAGTATTACATTTGCTATAATTGGCATTTTGATTATCTAAATTTCTTACACCAATTAATGACAGGCAGATTTCCATGCTGCTATGAACTTTGCTGCGGTTATGGAGGTCCCAGTAATTTTCTTCTGTCGAAACAATGGATGGGCCATTAATACACCCGTCCATGAACAATTTGGGAGTATTTATATATCTTTCCTTTTGATTTTCATTTTACTTGCTTCTACTTAATTTATTGACTTTTTGGGTCAAATGGTCAACTGTAGGTGACGGTGGTGTTGTTAAAGGGAAGGCGTATGGTGTACCTAGCATCAGAATAGATGGTAATGATGCTCTTGCTATCTATAATGCTGTTCATGAGGCACGGAAAAGGGCTATTAAAGAGCAAACACCTGTTTTAATCGAGGTTTGGGTGACTTTTGCGGTCAAACTTATTACATATATTAGATTAGCGGTGTAAATGAGCCAAGTCAAGCTCGTTTAGCTTAACAGAGCTCGTTTGTTATTTACTAATTATTTTATATATATACAAATCCTATATGTGTATATATATTATAGGGGAAGGTTCCACTAAGAAGTGGTTTTTCGCTAAGAAACGCTAAGAAGTGGGTCAAACGAACTCCGATTGAGCTCATTCCAGCGGCGTTGGAACCGTCTCATCGAACTCTAATCCGGACCCAAAAACCTAAACCCCCCTCCACCCGCACCCCCAAAAACCTAAACCCCCCTCCAACCCCACCCCAAAAAGCCTAAACCCACCTCCCCATCCCACACCCCCCCCCCCCCCCAAAACCTAAACTCTAAAAGTTAAACCCTAAGCCTAAACCATAAGGCTAAAACCATAAAATTCAAACGTAAAATCTAAACTTTAAAAGCTAAACCCTAAAAGCTAAGATGGTAGAGTTCGACGAGACGGTTCCAACGCCGCTGAAATAAGCTCAATCGGAGTTCGTTTGATATCGTTTCTAAGCGTTTTGGTCATTTCTTAGCGAACATCTACTTATTTGAACCTCCCCCTATATATATATATATATATATAATTTAGTTATTTTTCTCGTAGTTACATATATAATTATGTCTATTGTGTAATATATATTATTATATCAGATAAAAGTATTATATTTATATGAACAATATGTTCGTTTAGGCTCGTGAGCGTAGCCGAGCTTGGTTTATGAAGCTTTGGCTCGGGTTTGTTCTATAAATGAGCTTATTTTTACACTGAAGCTCATTTAAGGTCGGCTCGATTTGAGCTTTTAACAAGTTGATCTCCAGTAACTCACGAGCTGCTTGGCTCATTTACACCACTTCAGTTTCATTTATAAACTTGATTTGGGATTTTTTTTTATGTATTTTATATAGGCGCTCACGTATAGAGCAGGACACCACACAACATCAGATGATTCAACCAGGTATCGTGCAATCGATGAAATAGAAAGATGGCGAGGTGATCAAAACCCAATAAAAAGATTTAGAAAATGGATTGAAAGCAGAGGATGGTGGAAAGACGTGGCTGAATCTGAATATCGTAGCAGCATAAGAAAGCAGGTAAAAGCTTTGACTTTCTGTTTGACTTTTCTTTTATAGTTTTTGATTTACTCTATGGGTTTGGTAGGTAGCACAAGCGATTCAGGTTGCAGAGCGGATAGAAAAACCTCCGGTTGCAGACATGTTCAATGATGTATATGATGTTCCCCCTAGAAACCTTAACGAGCAGGAGGTTTTTGTACGAAAATCGTCAAGAAACACAGAGAAGATTATCCTTCTGATGTTCCACTGTAAAGCAATCTTCATCTTTTATTTATCTCATATGTTGTAAGTTAGTGTATTGTCAATTCAACACGAAACAGCTGTTGTACTATCAGTGTAATTTTTAAGATTGTTAGTCATTCTTGATTTTGAAGGCGCGATGAGCTCAGAGACGCTTAAGATTCTGAAAACCAAGACGCTAAACACCCTTATTCAAAATTTACTTATACAATAATTACATATTAACAAAGAAGTTTCTGCAAACTGAAAATGGACCAATCTCTCTCTCTCTCTCATTCTTTTTTTTTAACAGTAGAGATTTCATCAAATAGTACATAAAATTCAGATACAAAACGAATCTAAAATTGAAAATTACACCAATCCGACCAAGGGGGGGGAGGGGTGAATAAAAAGAAAGAGGGAAAAAGGGGAGTAAAAAGACATTTTTGTTTACTTTCACTTTTTTTTTTTGAAGGACAGACCTACTAACATAATCATCATAGATTATGCTCAATTTACACTCCAGGTTTAATCCCCATGGTTTTTAACCTATTCCATCGCCGTAACGAATCCGTGGTTAGAAACAAGTTTACAATTTTGTGAAATTATGTATCTGAAGTTAGCAACCCTGGTTACAATACTTGTAAAATTAAAAAATATTTTTAAAAAAAAACTTAATTTTAGTAATACTTTTGTTACTTTATTACAGAAAGAAATATAAGGGATAATACAAAAATGCCACCAACTCTTATCGTAGTTTGCCCCAAATATTTCCAGATTCTTCAAAATGGCACCAACTTATCAACATATATCATCAACAGTCAAGACTTACAATCTCTAACATCATACATGAAACAACATACATAAAACAGGTACTGCCCATAGTTGGCACACTCGAGGCACAAAAAAAAAGCGAGAATTAAAGAAAAAAAGCACACTTAAATGAAAAAAGTTTAAAATATATTATGTATATTGAAAAATAATATTATTCTTCAAATATAAAATGAAGAAAAGCTATTATATAACGTTTAATATCATCTAATTGGTACCAAAAGTTCTAAAATAGTTAAAATTCAAATGTAATTCCAAAACTTCAATAACAAAAGCATTAAACAAAAAAACATTCAATCAGTATTGTTACCAAGCATTATATAAGATCAATCATCGCCTAAGAAATGATAATAAAACATTAAATAAATAAACTGAACCATCGCCTAGGAATCAAAACGCATTTATTGCACCTCGCCTCAAAAGGCACTCGCTTTTAATAAATTTGGTACTGCCAAACTCTAGAAATTATCATTACTGTTAAACTGAATCAAGATCATTCATCATACATGTTATTTTCATATTTCAAATGACTAAGTTACAATTTCAAGAAATAAATAACAGAGAATTAAAAACCATATCTTTCTAACATACCTACTACAAGATCTTATTGAAAACCATATTTTATACTCCAGTCTAATATCATTATTAATTCATCAACAGAAAGCCATAAATTACCTCAATTTCCAGATGAATTAACAGCCTCAAGAACAACTAATGCTTGCTCTTTAACCAACTCCATTTTCTTCAAATAAAGCTCAAGTTCCTCCTTCTTCAAACTCCTCCACCTCTCCTCCAACTCCACCCTTTTTGAACCCTCAACCAACTCCATCCCAGCCTTCACAATCTCCTCCGGCAAAACCGGACTCTCATCCCTCCCACCATACCGAACAAACTGCGATACATCCATCTTCTTCTCAACCTCCACCCCTCCCCCTTCCTTATCCTCCACCCCATTCAACTTCACCAAACTCCCACCACTAGTACTGGCACCACTTCCCCATATCAATTTAGACAATTCATACCCTTTCTGTTCATGCTTTTTTGAAAAGCTTCTATCCTTACCATTCTTCTCCCTACTAACATTATTCACAAACTTCTTCTTCAACCTCCTGATTTTATCCACCAACTGTGCCCTACTAACATCGACATGCAATGATTTCTTAATAATATCATGAAATGCTCCCATATCAGCAATCGGATTCTCACAGCTCTCAGTTTTGTAATCAATCATACCTTTCAGTATCACAATCTCATCATCCTCACTCCACAGTCTCTGAAACAGCTGCTTCTTCGAGTCATCATCTGTCGGTGTGTTACTCTTTGCTTTCTTCCGGTCCTTTTCACTAGCCGCCGAAGCATGCGACGGCGGTCGCTTACTCGGTGTTGAGCTGGTTTTGGACCCTGGATTTGGTACTTCTCGTTCCATTGGAATCGACGAGATAGGTTTGACGTTAGGGTAAACAACGACGGATTTTTTTGGCGGTAAATCGGAGTTGGAATCGGTATCAGAACCTGATTCTTCCGATTCTGATGAAGCTTGGGGTTTGATGGCGGATTTAGGAGGTGCGATTAGGTGTTTTTCTGGTTCCGGTTGTGGTTTCTCTTCCGAAGCTGAATCGGAGGCTTCTGATTCTGAATTGGATGTTTGTTCATCTTCGGAACCGGAAGCTTCTTCTTCCTCTTCCTCGTCGTCGTCTGAAGATGAATAATTAGGTTTCAAATCGTTCTGCGCCATTGTTTTGTTGAGAGGGTGATGGTTTCTAAATTAGGGTTTATAAAGCGACGGGAGGAAGAAAAGGGGTGCCAGCTGACCTATTGATCCGTTGATGTAGGTAGTTCGGTAGTTATACAAAAACGGTCCTCGATCATTTTCTAATGACGTTTGTGGCCCCCTAAAGTCATAACCATACCTGACAAAACGGACGGGTTGGGTCAGGCGGGGTACTGAGTTAGAACAGGCTGATTAAAAAAATTGCTAGAATTCTACTATGCGGCACGTGAAATTTATCAACTTGAAAAGATCTTTGGAGAGTTAGTTTTCTATATTGGACCTATTATCACTAGATTTATAATTTTGATTAACTTTGGAGACTCGATATCTTGTTCCACCAGTATCTAATCTGGATCCGCATCCGCATCTTTTTTGGCTGAAAATTTAAATCAGATCTTGCCATTGTTACCAACAATGACATGACAACAAAAGTATGTTTATTAAATGGAGCGATTTGCAACCTACACGGCTAGACTCATATACAAGCATAGAATAGAACCATATAAAAAGGTTTAAACGTTAGTGAAATTTGTAAAATTGTAGGCCTGGAATTCACACGGTTAACATGAACATCCCCTTTGATATGAGGACGTGTATAGTGAAAATAAAATAGGGCAATTGGAATAGATAGAACGACATAAACCCTAAAAGAAGATAACATTTAAGATTCAGGAAAAAAAATCAAAAGATTAATAAACTGTTAAAGATTATTGGTGATGTTATATGTAAATCCAAAGGGAGGACTGATCTGCCACTCCGTCAACTCCTTCATTGCTAACAATTTTGCTTAAAACCTAAACAATCGATATCAAAATACAACAGGAAAATAACTACTTCATAACCGATTCCCGTAATAGAATCAAATATCGAGTAAGAACCGGCCAAGAAAAGAAAACCCAAAATGAAGAATTTCTAGTATCATTTCCCGTCAATCATCCTTGCATTTGAGTCTCGGGCTTTAAATTTGAATATGGGTTGCTGAATTGCGGATCTTTTTTTAGGTTTCAAAGGTGTCGAATGTCGGGAGAGTTAGAGAAAAATCAAGGATCACCGTGTATTTGCAAGTAACTGTTGGGTCGAGGAGACCTGTTTTGAATTTGTTGTGGTCCATCCTGATCTATTTCTTTTTTCTTTTTTTACTTTTAAAGTTACATACTCTGACCTCTTACGAATACTACTCAACCTAACATAACTCATCAAGTCATAAAAAATTCCCATAATAACCCAAAAATAGATGGCTGGTTTTGATTTGCCATAGTCATAACCCACGTATAATTATTATTTCAGATGTTTAAAATTTATAAAACTAACATATTTTTTTAAGAAAAGTAAAACAAATACGTTAAATAAAGTGAATCCATAGATATTATACATTTGAAAATAGGTGTGAAAAAGATAAATATATAAAAAATATACTAAATGTTGTATCGTTTAACGTAACGGTAGCCAATATAATGATGTAACATGAAATTTCTTCACATATATTCCGTGACATATACAGAGCATGAAGTATTAAATTAATCATCAAATGAGATTGTGAAGGAAAAAAAACAAGAAGTTAAAATCCGGTTTGATTCATTGGTCCAAACAGTTCAAAAAGGCATAACCAGACCGGTTAGACACCAGCTTCCTCTCCTTTTCCTCTTCGCCAATTGGTGGTTCTTTAGTTTCAAGTCACTAGTTCCGATTTCAACTTGTGGTTCGTGTGTATTATAACATATAGACATTTATCTAACTAATTTTATATAACAAAAAGATTATAACTAGCTAATTTTATATAACAAAAAGATTATAAACCAGTAATAAATATGGTAAAATAAAACTATGATGCATTATTTTACCATTTACAGCAAACAACTGTATATAAAATTTATACATCATTCACCACGGCACCAAAATGTAAAAAAATCACAAAACATTTTTGAACATATCAGAACACAATTTTGAACACATTACCATGTCCACATGAACAACAGCAGCTAGTTCAAATATCAATCCACCAAGGTTTCTTCATCACCAGAAATCACAGCTAAAAGCGAAAACTTTGGGCGCAGCGATATCTTACTCTTATCGACCATTAGCCGAGCCCCCGACACGACCCAATAACCGGGCAAATCCTGAGGCCCTCTGACCAATTCTGTTGTATCAACAAACTTCAAAAGCTTCTTCCCGTGAGGCGACACTGGTGGCCCGATAGGTAAAGCCGAGTTCAAGATGATATCTTTAGGTTGTGGTAGCGGTTTTTGAGCATTTGAAAACCGAGTAGAGATCAGGGCTGAAACGATCCCTGATTTTTGAGTTAGAAGAGCAGGTGACCCGTCCCATTCGGGCTTTCTCACCACCGTGGCCCCCACAACTTTTGAGAACTGCAGTCGTAGGAATAGAACTCGTTTTAAACCAGAATCACTTACTTCGAATTCGGCTCCGGTGACGATCGAGTGTTCGTCATCGGACTCCACTGGGGCTGTGCATATGTGTGAAAAGCTTTTCCATTGAACCTTCTCATGGTACCTCCGATCTTGAGAATTTGGGCCCGAGGAATTCGTGTAGGGTTCGGCTATGAGTTTAAAGCTTTTGGGGATGGATGAAAGATGCTGCAGATGGATCGCTAAGCAGTCGTTCTTTTTTCCTTCTAAATAAAGCCGTAGGCCCGTTACTGGTGTGTCACCAACATCAACCTGCAGATTTATCAACGGTAAAGCTATTCTGTATTCTATAACAACTAGAGATGATGGGCCGGTCAAAATGGACAATTATGTTACGGGTCAGGTTGGGTTGACAATTTAGGCCTTTAGAGGACTTTTGACCCGTTTGAACATATAACCTTCAAACGGGTTGAAAGTCTTCTAAAGGCCTAAAATGTACATATTTGTTAACGGTCAGGTTGGGTTGACAACTTAGGCGTTTAGAGGACTTTCGACCCGTTTGACCATATATAACCTTCAAACAGGTTGAAAGTCCTCTAAAAGCCTAAAATGGACAGTTTTGTTACGGGTCAGGTTGGGTTGACAACTTAGAAGGTTATATGGATTAAAAATACAATTCAGGCCTTTAGAGGACTTTCGACCAGTTTGACCCATTTGACCCGCTTCCTTTATACATAATTTCTTTTATATAATTTTATCCGTTGAAGATAAAACATAACCCGAATCGATCCATTAACCATGTAAACAATATAAACAATGACACAGAGAAATCATTACCTGATTTGTGTTAACATAGAGCTTTGGACCCATAAATCTGAACTGTAATGATGCACTATGATTCTGTTTCCCCTCGGGACCGACAGCAAGCTCACCGAACTCTGGTGCCCATCGGGTCGGAAGCTGAAACTCTAAAAACTGCTGAAGCTCTTCAATTGGTGGTTTATCTGCATAACACACGTAGCCCGTTTAGCCCGTTTTGTACTAAAGGGTAATTTTGGACATTTTGACGACGGACCAATAAACAGAAAGATACATATGTATTTGCTCACAGCGTATATAAAGATTGATGGCATGAGTCAAGAACCCATTGCCATCAATTCCACTTAATAAAGACGTTATTGGAATAAACGACATTGAAATCGCTTGTGGTTCAATCTGAACCGATTGGCACCATGCACGATGGTCAAGGTTTTTGCCATAACTTCCTCCTCTCCTCCTCCAGAAAACAGTTATATCCTGCAATAATAAAATTAAAAAATGACACAGGGTAGAATCTCAGTGTTGGTATGATCATTGCATCCCAAGGGCAATATCAGAAACGTGCACGCAAAATATTAATCATGAGACAGTATCAAAGCTCTAACCTCGACTGCAGGATCCAAGTTTATCAAGCCGTAGTCGTTCCTCTCAAGCTGAAACGAAAAAGATTAATATAAGCTTAGAAATTTCATAAATGTTATTGTTTATCTTGTCATTTTACATTTTCGTGATCATAAGCTAGTCAATTGATTTAGGGGTGTCAGTTGTATCGGGTTGGCGGGTTGAACCCTTGGACCTAATCATGTAGCATGGGAACGACCCATTTAACTCTTTTATCTAAACAAGTTAAAGAAGACACGGTTAAAACTAACACAGACACACTTAAAACCTAACTATTTTTGCGTTGTGTTAGGAATCGGGCCACCCCTAAATTCATTGCTACATTTCATCTAAACAAGTCAAACATGACACATATAAATCCAACAAGGGCACACTTAAAACCTAAATGGTCGTAAGCTAGTCTAACCCTAAAACGAACACACTTAAAAACACGACTATTCTTGTGTCGTGTTCAGGTCGTGTCAGGAATTACCATCCCTAAATTGGATGCTACATTTTATCTAACGGGATCAAAATTTAGAAACAAACAATTTTACTACGAACATGGAGCAAGTAAAACATATAGTGTGTTTACAAAGCATAGACAAAGATGTCACAACCGGATTCAAATCATGGTTTTTTCTTGGGCTATCGCTGGGTTGTCCACTAAACCTCTTCTCCGCTACATCCTTAAGCTTTTTTAGCACCTCGTCGGGTGGAAGAGTTGATGAATGTTGTTGCTTCATATACACAACATCTTTTCCTCCCATTTTGATACCCGCGATTACATGTGTCCCAAACTTTTCAATAAACCTAAAATCAAATAAACAATCCAAACAACAACAAAACTTTAAAATCCTTCAAATCAGTAAACACGTTTAAAAACAAGAAAATGCAGGTTTTACTTACTTGGCTAATGCTGCAGGCTCCCACGTTGACGGAACAGCATTTTTCACATGATCACACAACGCAATTTGTGACTTTTCAAGCGTGATATTGTAAAGCGTTATGAACACCCCATCTAGCGCGAGTGCCTTCGTGTTCACCGCATCTTTTTGCCAAGATCCAGTGAACTCAAATGCAGAATTAAACTGACCCGTTGGGATTCTTCCAGACAGTGAAACATCCTGGTTAAACTGCTCAGACATCTACAAAAACAAAAAATGAACATGTCACCATAAAAATGTTACGCATTGCAAGGTATGGGATTTATCCGACATAAGTTGTATTTGCAACAAATGTGGGGATCCTCACCCACTAGACTAGTCTTTTGGGTTGAGTTCTCTTGTTTGGGCTGCGGACCGAGACCATTACAAGGTATGGGATTTCTCCCACATAATAACAACAGATGTGGGGTTTCCCCTCACCCACCGGACTAGTCTTTTGGGATGAGTTTTACGCTGTAACAAAAAAAAAATCAAAACAAACCTTGTTCAAGAACACATAAAAAGTTTCAAATTAACAAGGAAAAATTAAATTAAAATCATAAAACAAATATATTTATGTTTATAGTCAATATACCTGCTGGAAAGATAGAATCTCTGTGCTGAAATGCATCCTTTCACCTTTATCACAATTAATCGATTTCGATACGTTTCGAATCAAGATCCCACCGGGAATCGATATATCCCTAACTTGTTCATCATCTATTCCGACCAATCTGGACTCCGGCGACTTCCCTTTACAGTATTTCAACCTCACATCTTCTGTCAGATCATACCCCAGCCCAATTGACCCAATCGCCGCCTCCGCCGCCTCCTTCAGCCGCAGCGCCACCTCCTTACTGCTACTACCCATCAAAACGAAATCACAAAGAAACCGGATTAGTTGAAACTATGTGATGTTTGTTCACCTGCTACGGTTGAATCTGAAGTGGTCAACTCTATTTCTTGATGTTGATTTCGCTAGGGTTTTGTGATGTATTTTATTGGATTGATTGGCGCGTGGATTGTATGTGCGATACGCGGAATCGAGTCAATTTGGAAGGGCTCGACTGTTTGAAGAAAAGCGCAAAATGTCAAATGGAGTTGGTTGTTTATTACGCCGCCGGGGGACGGCGGGAAAACATTTTATTGGTACACCAAAGGATCTTTTGGATGTATTGGTTGGCTTTATTCTTTTTTTTCTTCCTTCTTTTAGGTCATTTAATGCTTAAGTGAAGTTTCCATATTTTGGCTTCTTAATTCCATGGGGTTTAGTGTTTTCTTACAAACATTGGGTTTGAAAGACCACATTATTATCATGCTATCCGTAATAGTTCCGTTAAAAATTGAAAAACGTTCGATCATGTTATCGTCACGTCAGCAGGAGGACAGTCAAAACATAATCATTAATGTGTGTAATGCTTTCAATATCCATATATATATATATATATATATATATATATACATATACACATATCCGTATACATAAAACACACGCAAACACTTGCCCCATGCCTGTGATTTTAATCACGTCTCCCCCATTCACGGGCCTGGTGGATCATGTCACCCCCTTCCACGTCCAAAACACTTAGCCTTAAGGGTATGTGCAATCGATGCATACTGATGGACCTCCACGTCGGACGCAGAAAGAAGGGTGGAACTAGAATCCATGGACGCTTTCTCATATCTCCTCCCCCCTCACACACCCGCTTGTATGTCCTTCATCGTTCGTGTAGACAGATTTTCATCTCAAGAAACGTGAAACCTGTCATCGTTCTCCTACAACTCAATGCCATATCATAAAACAGACAGACTCCTATCGCGGAAGCTCTAAAGCTATCGTAAGGTAACTTTGTGTATCTTGATATATGTGGTAACTACTTTCACTTGTTTACGATGATGATTATCGGTTTCTTTCTTCTTAATACGTATAAATATATTAAGCAAAGTTTGTTTGGTGTGGACTAGGTATATGTCATTCAAGAGGTTAAATTCGTTGAACTAGAAGTGTGTTCTTTCATAGTCACATTTTAATACATATTTTATTCTTGTTTTAATAATTATAGAAATATAAACATGTTATGAAAGTGTATATATACATCAATAACAATTGTTGAAATTAAACAACTAAATAAATGAAATGGCGATTTAACTATTCGTCAAGTACATTCAAGTAGAGGTGTCAATTTCTGACACGAACTCGAACCCGACATGAACCCAACACGAAAAAAACAGGTTTTGGGTTGGAGAATAAAACCCGTTTAAAAAACGGGTCAGGTCCGGGTTGACCTAACAGGTCAGTCCAGGTTGACCCGTTTAAAAAACAGGTTGACCCGATAACCCGTTTATGTTTCAATTTTTTTATACATATTTCCCTTTTTAGAAACCGTTTGTTCAATTACTTTTGCATTTGGTGTTTACCGTAAAAGAAATTGATTTAAACCAAAACTTTTATTTTTTTTCCTTTCAATAGATGAGTACTCAATTATTTTTGGTTTACCTTAAATGAATTAGATTTTGAATTTAGTAGTTCATGATTTTAATTTAGATAAATAGGTTAAACAGGTCAGGTTCTGGTTGACCCGAATTTAATGTATTCAGGTTAGGGTTCAAATTTTTGATACGAATAAGTATATGGGTTGGGTTAGGGTTAAAGAATTCAACCCGTCAACCCGAAACCCGTTAACCCGTCAACCCGACACGATTGACACTCCTACGTTCAAGTGATTAGAGTGGTGATTTAACCATTCACCAAGTAAAATTCTATTCCTAGTTCAGTTTAGTTAGATTTTAGTTGTTTTATAAGCCTAAGTAGTGATTTTATAGGACTATGCATGTTTATGAAATCCAATATCTTAGAAACACTCCTTGGTGATTATAACTATTTGGTTAGGTCTAATTTTAATATATAGCTTAATCACTCATGTGCATGCAACATGTTAGTGTTCTTAAGATAATCTGACCAATTTTAATCGAGAGTGAGATTTTATGAAAGATCATGTTACAAACACTAATTATTGACTAAAATTCATTATAGTCACCACTTGAATTCTTTTGGATGGAACTAGGGCTAAACCGAACTTTCAATGAATAGTTCGTGAACCGTTTGACGGGAAGTTCGTTTACGTTCGTTCGTTTAATAAATGAACAAACATGAACAAGGAATTCCTTCCGATTAGCTAAATGAACGAACATGAACAGATGTCTCGTTCGTTCAATTGTGTCTGTGAACGTTCGGTAACGTGTTCATGCACGTTCATTTATTTACGTTGGTTTGTTTATGTTCATGTTCGTTCATATTCGTTTGTTTATGTTGTTCATTAAACATTTTTGTATATTTCTATTTTATTTTATCTGCTTTTATATTCTTTTTTACCCTTACAATTAACTAAGTAAAGTAAGTTCGATACAAGTACATAAAACTTGATATTAAAATGATCTTATTAATTGTTCATTTACAAAGACATTAGGGTTGACATCAAAAGCCCCAAACAAGGCTTCGTTCGGTTACATTCGTGAACAAATCTATTTCCTTAATGAATGAACACGTGTTAGCCTTAATTGTCATATCTAAGTTTAACGGGGTCAGATATGTAATTACTAGAAAATTAAGTTTGTGTCTAGTATGTATTTATTAATAAAAGTATGGGTTATTGTGTACACATTGTAACTTAGAAACTGTTTACTACGTTGGTAGGACGCTTATGAAGCATTGCGTCGTTTAGTATACATCGGTATATATGGCCGATGAAGCATGTACAACAATCGTTGGTTTCAAATCGATCAAATTGCAAGTTCATTAGGGTTCATCCTATTATGTTCTTTATAATAATCATTCATGTTTGGTGACTATGAACACGGACATGAAATATCGTCATGTTAGGGTTTGTGAACCGTTCATGAAAAATAAAATGTTAAACGAACGAACATGAACAAGACTTCGTTCGGTTCTGTTCGGTTCATTTACCGCCCTAGATGAAACTGTAATAATTTTGATATTTTTGATAAAAATATGATTTTACCTTGAATCGGCCCAGATGGTGAAATTTGATAAATGGTTGAACAAAAATAGTTTGAAATGATTAAAAAACATCTCACAAGTGTTTTCCAACATTTAAATTGTTATGAAAGATATCAAACTCAGTTTGGTTATTTAGGGTTGGGATTTTATAAATATAAGTAACCGTAGGGGCTCAACCAATTTGGGGTCACAAGCGAACTAAAAACTTGAGCCAATTTTTCAAAAGTCATGTTGTAAACTCTCATTCTTTTCGTGTCTATATCAGCGTCTTGTTTCTGATTTATTTTTGTTTAAAATAACTGGATATATCATTTCGATTACGATTTGACATGAAAAAGTAAAATAATATATTTCAAAGTAGGTCAAACTCACAAGCACTTAGAGAGTACTGATCATCAATCAACAATTACATATTTGTCACCGATTTATCATATTTTATAACAACTTAACTAATTATCAACTTCAATTACCAACAATTTGTCACAGATTAGGTTGTTATCATAAATTTATCAATATTTTTGTCAACTTAGATTATAACATATTTAATCAAAACACCTAGTAATGCTCCAATTTACACAAGCCGTTTAATGGTTAATTGGTAACACTTTCAGTCGGCCCAAAAAGCACATATATAAAAATATTTTTTTTAAGAAACTGGGGACCCTAATCCCTAGCTTGGGTTGACAACACACTTGAGCCACTCATGAGTAATGGAAGCCAAGCCCACTCTACAGTGTTAATTTATATACGGTGTTAATTTATAACCAAACTAGAATTATGCCCGTGCACGCTCCGGCTCGTTAAACATCGTAAGATATTAACGTCCTTGAAAGCTTATAAAATAAAGATCGAAATTTGAAACTGTTTAAAAATTTATCGTTTACGATATATATAAACGTACTTGGAACTTTATATAAAAAGACCAAAACCTTTACGAAACTCACACGCTGCAACAAAATAGCTAGTAATATTAAAAAAAAGTTTATAAAAAAGTGAAACCGTAAGAAAGCCGTTAAAAATTTGGAACAAAAATTTAAAAGAAAAAAATAATTAAAAACGTAAAACAAAACATAAATTAAAAAAATCTAAAAATGGGAGGGGGGAAGAAACCAACCGATAAGACGGAGGTGTTATGCGGCTTAGAACCTGAGTTTTTTTTTTTGAACAACTGCATTATATAAAACGAACAGAGTAGAGTGAAACAGTCGAGAACAAGCCACACTTACATCATAAGGCACCAGCCATCAAGTCACGCTGGCTTTTTTGTTAATCTGTCTTTTCCAAACATATATATTTAGGAACTGAATCGTGCAATTCAAAAAAAAAGAGAAAGTGGAGGTTGACGTAAGTACACAACGGAAATGAAAACGAATTAATGTTATCGTAAAAATGAGCATTAAGAAACATGAAAGGGCATTTAAAATCAAAAGAAACGGTTTAGATAAATAAAAAAACTACAAAGTTGTAAAAAAGAACTTTTGAAAACACGAAAGCGTATTTAAAAAAAAAGAGGTAAATTATATTATATTTGACCCAACGTTTTTAATAAAATTTACGTCGAAACAAAGATTACTTGGTTATGAATAAAATTTATATCGAAACGTACATAAAAATAAGTCTATGACAGCAATATACTTGGAGGGTAAAAAACACAATATTATACACACTTGGTTATTTAGTATTTGTTAATACGTATAATTAAATTCCTGTGTTAATGATCAAATCTAAACATTACTAAAAAATAATATAGTTGTTTTAAAATCTTAAACCCCACCTTTGCAATGTGAACAATTTGATACATTTTATTGTGGGCCAAGCTATATGTACCTCAACATGTTAAGGGACTTTTTAGTTCACTTTGTATGTGCTAACTTATGGCCAAACATGCAAATGTATTAGCCTTGAGGGTAGATTCCTACTAGAAGTGTATTAAGAACCTTTGTTCTTACATTTGACCAACCTATATGTGCCTAATATAACGTTTAAAATCTTATTTTAGAAAAAAGGTTAAAAATTATAGGAATTACACACATAGGCAAACCTATGTTAAGGGTATGGGGATAACCGCTCTCCATATAATTTTTTTAGTGTTATATGCGCGTTAAAATCATGATCGTCCCCCCTAAAATTTTGCAATAGCCCCCGATCGCCCCGTCATGAAAAAAATTTAGTGTTATATATCGCTAATCAACCGACCCACATGAAAAAAAATTCTGGATCCGCCACTGATTACACATTGACCCAACCCAGATATCTTGTTGAATTGAAGTCTATTCATCTTTGGTAAAGCTTTACTCTCATGGGCAACCGTCTATTATAAACTCACCATGAATTGATAATATTTTTGGTAGGAAGGAGATTGTTCATCTTACATGTTGTCAACATTGAGGATGTTGCTATCACTAGGGGTGTCTAACAATAAATTGTTGAAATTGATTTCCAAACCAAAGCGAGCTGGTTGATTTGGTCGTTTTGAAATATATGTTTCGGTTGACGATTTAATGGTTTGAAACTTGAAACTAGCCGTGTAAACCAAACTGGTTATTTAACGTTTATTATTATTTTTTATTTCAAGAGTATATATATATCTATATTATATATATTCTATTTATGAACCATCCTTATTTTTTTTTAAATTACCAATATTATGCTTTTGAAAAAAAAAGGTATTTTCTTTTGTACAAAACCGATAAACGGCCGAAACTATCCATTAAACCGTCAAACTGTGACTGACCGTTCGACCGACCCAACCAACATGATAACTGAATCGGACCGTGAACATTCCTAAACTGACTAAATGTGGGAACAATCTTTACTGATATGACCCGAGGGGTAGAGGTGAACAAAAAAACCGGAACCGCTTAAGGAACCGGAACCGGTTCTTCCCGAAAATCGGTTTTTTAAAAACCGGAACCGGGAGAACCGGACCTGGAACCGGTTCTTGAGAATACCCGATTTGTGCACTTCTACCCTTGTGTCTTGTGAGACTAATCCATCTATATTTTATAGATTCGTGACGCGTATATGCTTAAAATATTAATAATGATAAAACGTAAATTGGTTAAAAATAAAAGTGAAAAAAAGCTTTTATGAGTTAAACGGGTCAGACAATCTAGTTTTTTTATATAATTTATCTATGTTTTAAACATTTTTCTATTTTTGTAATATTTTAATTTTTTAATGCTATTGGGTTTTTTAAATTAGTTATTTATATGTTTAATTAATGTATTTATATGTCTAACTAAGTTTTTCGAATACCAGGAAATACGTTCTTGAAATACCCACCTTGAATTATTGGAACTGGTAACAACTGAAACCGGTAGGAACCGGAACCGGTTCTTGAAAAACCGGAACTGGTTCTTGAAAAACCGGAACCAGGTACATTTCCTTGTTCAACAAAGAACCCGACCTAAAACTAGAACTGGTAAGAACCGATACCGGTTCCAAAACCAGAACCGATTCTTGAGCAATACCGATTTGTGCACCTCTACCGAGGGGGCATTCACAGGTCCCTCCCAGTCACAAATTAGAATATTTGAAGATTGGACAAAAGCGAGACTTAACTTGCAAGTTCTAATTGATCCAAATAGAGGTGCACAAATCGGTTTTTTCTATCCGAACCGGTTTGGTCAACGCTTGGTCAAAACCGGTTTGCCCATAAACCGGTTCGGGTTAACCCGGTTTGGAGGCAAGAAAATCCCTAACCTATTAAACCGGTTAGGGTCGGGTTGTACCCGGTTTGTGTGTTAAACCGGTTTATATTAAAAAGAATAAAAAAGAATCATTAAAATTCCATATATTTAATAATATATATATATATATATATATATATATATATAACAAATATATAAACATAAAGTTCTACGTTTATTGATATTCGAAAAGTTCAGAAATTACAAAATATTACAAGATAAAATTATAAAGTGGGAAAACATTACAAATGACAATATATTTTTTTTAATATTGATTGATTATTCTTGTGTGTTGTCTTCGAAACTGGAGCTTCGTAGCCTTGCATCTTCGGCTAGTTCTTCATCGGTGACTGGTTCGGATATTCCAAGATCAACCTTGTTGTTGTGTATAGTTTCTTCGGCTTGAATTTCGTATTCGAGAGAAGTTTGGTCTTGTATCTTATCCATCGCATCCAAATGGTCCTTCAAGCAAATGCACATTTCCATCGCCACGGGGTGAGTCTAGTCCTTCGTATCGATAAAACCCTGCCACTGGAAAAAAAAACGCCGTTGCAAACCGGTTTATATTTCATTTTTAGTTTTTGAACCACATTTGTATTATTAGACGCATTATCAAAAGACATTGAAAAAAGTTTATTTTGTAATTTAAATTCGGTTATAACACCATCTAATATATAAAATAAGTTTTCGCCGGTGTGTGGATATTCAAACAAGTTAAACGCGATTGTACGCTTCATCATTTGCCACGTTTTGGGATCAACCCAATGCGCGGTAACGCAAAGGTACGAATCGGGTATACCATGTGGAGCCGACCAAACATCGGTGGTTAAGTTTACACCGGTTTCCAAATTTTCAAATCACAAAATTAATTCTTTTTTTGCTTTTTTCTACTTTTTTATACAATCTCGTCTAAGGGTTGTGCGACTTACTTGATGATAACGTGGTTGGTGTGTCTCTTGAATCATCATTGTCAAGTGCGGATTGTCAAAGTGGTTGAACGACAATCCTTCTTGAATCACTAACTTCGTCATTCGATCTCGAACAATATTTGGATCAAAGTTCCAAATTCCTCATTCGGGTGCATCAAGGCTTGACCTTCACTTGGATTTCTTTTTAAGGACGGGCAAAATTTTTTCATATGAATTCTCAAACTAGTGTTTGAATCTTTTCCCAAAAACGCACCACACATATTGCACCGAGCACGTTCCTTCCCGTTTGACAACAAACATAGATCGTAATTGCACCAAATTGCCGAATTTCTCGTTGTTGCTAGAATTTCCACAACGGTAACTTCGTTTGAGAAACCACCAACACTTGCCATTTTTTGAGGAGTTTAGAGAGCGTTTTTGAGCGTTTAAAGAGCGGTTTTAGAGATTAGAGAGTGTAGAGAGAGGTGTGATTAACCATAAACACCCCCACCTATTTATATTGATTTATGGGTGAAAAATGACAAAAAAAGGTCAAAAACGTCCCCAACGGCTATAAAGCCGTTTTATAACGACTCTTTTTTCATCAGCGTTCAAACCGGTTTAAAAACCGGTTTTCCGAATCGGTTCACACAACCCGGTAGGCTCCTGAATGCTTTAAACCGGTTTGTAACCGGCGGTTACAGCTCAACCCGAACCGGTTTGCCTCAACCCGGTTTGACCCTAACCGGTTTACCGGTTTGGACCGGGTAGAACATAAAAACCGGTTTTTTTGTGCACCTCTAGATCCAAGTGATAGCCCAATTCGAGCAGCCTATTTTCGGGCTCAGTTAAGTTGAAAGTATCATCGGTGGGGTCTTTCAAGCCCAAATTATGTACAAGGATAAAGAATGTCTCAAGTTGCCCATAAATCCGCTTATTGGCTCAAACTAACTAGGTTTAGTCATCAAAGTCAAAACCAGCTTTTGAGTCCAATATCGAATACCATGTTTTGATTTCTTTCATAATCGAATATAGGGTGTTCATTATTCGAATCACATTTGAATAAATCGAAATTCGATTCGAACAAAATTTGAATAAAAATTTCGATTTCGAATTGAATAATTATTCGATTCGAATAAATAATTCGAATTCGAATCCTAAAATCCCCAATTCGATTGGATTCGATTCGAATAAACCGAATTTATATATTATATACTTTTTATTTTTTTTAAATATATAATATCTTTTTTTTAAGTTTGCTATAAGCTTCAAATTCAAATCCATCAAAATTTTACCTGGTCATATATTTCCCTAAATCTAATTGTGTTGCATTCGAACCCTAATTCAGCACTTCAGCAGCCACACCTGCTCTCTCGCCTCTCGGCAGTCGTTGTTGACCCACAAACCCTGGTTCTTCGATTGTTCAACTGCTCTGCTCGGCTGCTAGGTTGTTCTGTTTGCTAAGCTCTACTCGGCTACGTTTTTGTTGCAGAATTAACGTTTGGGGCTGCATTTTTGTTGATGTTTTCATGTTGTTTGCACCCGTTTTCATGTTTTTATTAAGTTTTGTTACTGTTTTGATGTGATCATACTTGTTAGAAATATTTTGGATATTTGGGACCATTGGTTGTAACTTTTTTTATGCATAATTTGGATATATGGGACCGAGTATTTGTAACTTTTTAATTTTTTTTTCAAAAAAATAAATAGTAATTTGGTTTATTCGAATAGATTCGAATTCGATTCGATTCGAATAAGCTTATTCGAATCGGTTTAAGTGATTTATTATTCGAATCGAATCGAATTTGAATCCAGAAAAAAAAAATTCGAATAAACCGAATAAACCGATTCGATTCGTTTGAACACCCCTAATCGAATATAGTTATTAATAAGCACCGTTCATTTCGCAAGAAAAAAATATACTTGTTTCATCTTTTACGACATGTTACAAACATACGTTTTTTTGTTGGTAAGTTATTGATATTCCTGCCATGTTATTTTCCACCAAAATTAGGGACTTGAGGCTTGTAATGAACAATTATCTACGGATCACTTTTATGGGTCTGAAAATGAGAATGTTTAAAATGAGGCTTTTGATACATGTTGATCAAATTTTTTTAACATGATATTGAAAAACAAGATTATAAGTGTGTACCTGGTAATCCAGTAACATTGGAGAGAGAAGTCGTTATGGTCTTGATGATGATCGGGTTCCCGTTTAGGATGTACCGTAAGGATGGTTTAGGTGAGGTTGATTCTCACGAATTATTGAAATAGAACCGTTTAGGATGTATCGTAAGGGTAATTACGTCCATCAAATAATTATCAATTAAGTCATAGGGGTATTTAAGTCAGTGATCAATTAATAAATAAATGATAATAAATGCCACATAATTAATATAAAGTCTTACATTCTCCCACCTGTCCGAGTGATAATTTATGATGAGCATTAGGTAAGTTTGGCCAGATTTTAATACTCATTTTAGTTCTAAACTGAAACTGTAGCAGAAAAATACAGTCATTGAGTCAACATTCAACTCAAGACCCCCAGTAATCATACTACAATGCCAAATTTAAAACTTAAGTAAACTTAGGATCATATTGACATTAAGCCCTTAACGTTGATTTGTATAACTACTGTCAGTACGTCTTTAGGCATGCATAGACATATTTAGAGACAAACAAATTCAAATAAGTGAGGAAATGTTATTATTAAATGTAAGTATGTACAATTATGCAACTAAATAAGGTCTTTAAAAAAGCCCATTTTCGAAACATGTTATTCGAAAACTTTAGGAGGGAGACCTCAAATCATCGGATCCGCAAACATAATTTTAGTACTTATATACTCAATACAAAGATTATTTTGCTCAAATCGCTCACGAACGAACACGTACTTTGCATCAAGATATAAACCAGCTCTAGTCGAACTGTTACTGTTCGAGAAACTAACGACAACTGAGTTATCACACCAAAAGCTTCAATTGTCCAGATATGGAATTAACTACTTTGAGTCCAGTGATAAGATTCTTTAGCAACATTCCATGACAGGTCGCATTATAAACAATGACGTATTCTGCCATCATAGTGGATGTTGTTGTCAACTTTTTTTATGACTCTTCCATGAGATAGGTCTGTCGGCTAATATAAAGACATACCCCGAAGTGGATTTCTTGTCATCTTTGCATTTAGTAAAAAGTCAGAATCACAATACCCAACCACTTCCAAATTATCACTTCTTTTGTAAGTCAGTTTATTGTCTTTCATCCCTTACATATATCGAAAAACTTTCTTAGGAAAAGGAAACAATTTACCATTAGCTATTGTAGACGACGTTGTTTATAAATGACCTCATTGTCCCTTATATCCTTTTCTGACCCTCACCTGTTTATTTTTGAACGGTATATTTATTTTAATGAGATTTGAATACATGATCTTAGATGATTTAAGAAATTTTGCCTTTATAATTAAGCCATCAACCGTAATGATCAAATTTCACCATGCTTTGTTTTATGATAAGAAAGGTATTCTTTAATATCTAAAAAAAGGAGAATATCACCAAGTGGCAAACTTTGGGTTAGCATTTGATGGGTCGAATCATGTTTCTTCTTTTTTTTAGTTGACTTTTTTTTCATTTACACATCTCTTTCCTATTTTGATATCGCTAAGGTCGTCTGGTATACTCAAGAAATGCACGGCGTCGTCCAACGTGACGCCTTGAATCACGGCGTGATTCAATACCCACACCGCCCCTTGAAGAAAAAATCACGCTGTCCTTTGTTGGCGTGATTTTTTTCACGCGAGTCATGTTTGAATTTGTTGGCGTGAACTGCTTCTGTTGACGCTTTTTGTACAGAATTGCTCCAAATCTGACAACAAAGGCCGCATCAACCACTCCGATTGCAATTCCGGCCTTCTTACCGCTGCTCATACCGCCGGACGAAGATTTATTCGGTTCCTCGCAGATCTGATGGCGGTGGAAGTGATGGAGGAGAAGCAGTTGGAGGTGAAGCGGAGGAGACGGGGAGTGGCGGTGAGTTATCGGAACCGAGTTGTAGAGCGGGAGCAGGGGAGAGTCCGACCGGATCTGAAGAAAGAGATGAAGTGAAGAGAAGTGTGAAAGCTAGTAGATAGATGAAGTTGTTGATCGCCATTGTTGAAGAAGAGGAGACGTAATGCAGATATGAGATTGAAGATATATATATATATATATACACACACACACATAGGAGATCGAATCTGTTAACAATTTTGTGAGTGGAGAATTAACCTTGAAGGAGGTGTGGAATTGGTGCGTATTAAAAAATAAACATTAAATTATCACACCACGACAATCACATGGGTATACCCCTTGCCATGTGATGGGTGATGTGATTTTCCCGAAACTGACGTGGCGCCACAAGACGTACACTTTATTATCACATTATACCATAATCACATGGGCATACCCCATGCTCTAAATAGGAGCATTGAAAATACCAAAGGGGTCAGAATGAAGCGAAACCATGTGAAGAATTAAATTTTGGGGACTACTAATGACACACGGGAATTACTATTTGGACTTGGCCATATACGCGTCGTATAGGGCAATACGATGCGTATAACCCTTCACAATTTCCCATGCCCGACATCCTCATACAACCTGGTCATTCCAACCCTATACGCATCGTATAGTGCAATACGATGCAGTTTAGGGTACGAGGTACCTTCTGCTACTAGTCAACCGTCACATCGCTATACGCGGCGTATAGCGATGTGATGGTTGACTAGTTGCAGAAAGTACCTCGTACCCTATACGCATCGTATTGCACTATACAATGCGTATACGAGGTTTGACCCGAATCCTATACGCACCGTATTTCCCTATACGATGTGTATAAGGCCCAAATTTTGTGTATTTAACCATGCAAAATTCTCATTTGAACGTATCGTTTAAAAAATTTTCAAACAATCTCTCAAAAATTATAACATGTCTTGGTGGTGGGATGGTAACTACGGTTTTCAGGTATATTCTAACGAGTCGCTGGAAAACAACACGCAAAGTTCTGGCGTTCAAGAGGTGAACTGGGAGGAGGTCTCGTCCGACGTTTATTCTAATCAACGGGTAAGGCTTCCAGATTTGAACGAGCCACTGAGCAATCCCGAGTTCGTATACGGTGAACCGTCTTACCTTACACAACCCACGAACGACTACGTATACGGTGAATTCTCTTACCCGACACAACAAACTGACGACTTCGTGTGCGGTGAAGTCTCTTACCCGACACAACAAACCGACGACTCCAAAGACGAGAAACAAAACCATCAAAACGTGTCGTATAAAACAGACCAGAATTTTCAGTCTCGTGAACAGTTGGTGGATTGGGATGTCCGGAGAGGACGTGAGAATGGTTACGTCCTTGTCACCCGACGATCGAGGAGAAAAGGCGACGATCCGACGGAACCGTTTATCAAGGTGTAGCTTGTGTGTGACCGTCACGATGAACGTGCGTCTACTGCCACGGCTAGGCGTGCCGGTAGCAATAAAATAGGTTGTCCCTTTAAATTGGAAGGAGAGTACCAAGAAAATACTGATGATTGAAAATTAACGATGAAGGATGAAAGTCATAACCACGATCCTAGTCAACATCTTGAGGCGCACTCATTTGCGAGGAGACTGTCTCAGTCGGAACAACTTTTGGTGACGAAGTTGTATTCGCAAAACATGTTGCCACGAAACATTCTGGCAACTATAAGGGAACAAAACCCAGAGAGTAGTTGCATTAAAAATTATATTTATAATGTGATACAAAAGATAAAAAACGAAACGAGAGTCGGTGAAACTCCAATGGAGATTCTGGAAAACCTGTTTTCTTCTAAAAAATACGTCTACTATACTCGGGAAGATCCTACCACAAATATTGTGGAGGAGATATTCTTTGTTCATCCGAAATCGTACGAGATGTTGTGTGCATTCCCACACGTGTTGATGATCGGCGTGACGTACAAAACAAACATGTATAGAATTCCATTTGTCCAAGTGGGCGGTGTGACCTCCACACACCAGTCGTTTTGTGTCGCTCATGCATTTATATCAGAAGAACGGGAGGAAAACTTCTTCTGGGTGCCACTGCAAATAAAAGCAATGTTGCAAAAGTGTATGGAGCCGCGTGTGATAGTAACAGACAGGGACAAAGCTCTTATGAACGCGTGTCATAAAATATTTCCGGACTATTCCAAGAACCTATGTCAGTGGCACATATACGAGAATATCGCAAAACATTGCAGGGCATCATTTACAGACGAAGGCTGGGCAAATTTTAAGTATTCATGGTCGGTATTGTGTGAGTCTCCCACGCCAGCTATATACCAGTACAACTTTAACCGGATTTACGAACGTCTGTATGCAGCCAAACAAGGAAGTAAGTTTTGAATATTTAATATTTTCAATATTGAATATTTATTAAATATTTATTCAATATTTAATATTTTTCCAGAAGTTATAGATTATGTGGCTAAAAATTGGTTGGACCCGTATAAAGAAAAGTTTGTATCCGCCTGGTCCAACAGAAACCTCAATTTTGGTCAACATACAACGAACCGAGTCGAGAGCCAACATTCGCTCTTAAAGAGCTATCTTAGAGATGCTAACAGCTCGCTAGATAGACTTGTTGGGTTTGTTGATAAAATTGTAAATTATCAATATTATCAATTACAGTTTGGGTTTGGAACAAGCCTTATAAGAAAAATGGACAGTCACATAGCTATTGAATTGTTTGATAACCTGCATGGTAAAGTTTCACATAAAGCTCTAAATTTGTTAGAAAACGAGTGGTACAAGTTATCACATATACGGAAACAAAATGCAACGTGTGGTTGCCAACTTTCCAGTAGTTGTGGGTTGCCGTGTGCTTGTCGTCTGGAAAATATCGAAGCTACAGGTAAACTGTTTTGACTATTTATCTTGTTTTTTTTTCAAACTGTTCTGACTATTTCGTTTTAATACATGTGACATAATCCCGCTAGATGCGTTGGACGTCTTCTGGAGGAAACTTGATTTAAAACCGTCGTTTGTCGATGATGAAAATGTAGATGTGGATAAAGTACTTGATCAAGTGAGAAACAAAATTATGTCACAACCCGATCAGGTCAAAAGAAGTATGTTGTCGAGAATCGCATGGGTGGTCTTTCCGAGCAAAAGTAACAAGAAAGCGTCTGTCGTACAAGAATATACTCGCGGTCGTCCAACTTTGAAAAAGCAACAAAAAAGGAAACATGATGTCGCGAGAAACAGCTCATTCACAGGATCCCAACAAAGCAAATGTGACCCTGCGAGACACAGCTCGTACATTGCGTCACAAGACTCTAGACAAGAGAGTTCAGTTATTCAACATCGTCGTTCAACGAAGGGTAAAGGAAAGCAACCACAAGATGATAACGCTCATATTGGGCTTCCATTGATTATGGGGAAATATGCGGTTAACAATATAAATTGTTTTAAGGATTCGATACCATCTTTATTTTATCCGTACATTTCACATATACAAGATGTAAATCCCGACGGAAACTGTGGTTTTCGATCGGTAGCTTTGGGCTTAGGGTTAAATGAAAACCGATGGCTTTTTATCCGACAACAACTTCTACAGGAGATGGACAATAAAGAAGAATGGTGGAGAACTGTTTTTGACAGAGTCGCCTTTCAAGAATATGATAAGCCACGTCACACGATAGATTGACAGGATGTGAAAGCCGCACTAGTTAGTCGTTGGATGTCGATGCCATACACAGAACTCCTAATTGCTCATCTTTTTAAGCATCATCGGTAATCAAACATTTTTTTCATTGTGGTTTGGTCCAAAAGTTCACGCTAAACATCAAATCGTATCGTTAGTTCAAGTCAACAGGGCTCATTTCATTCACATCAAGTTAGAAGGACATTTCCGATTCCCACGCCGAATGCACTTTGGAATGTGCACCGAAATGATGATGCAGTAGAATGGGAAAAAAATATACAGTGATCGTATTGAACGAATTAAGAAAATAATGGCTACAAATATATCTAGATTTCTACAATACGTCACGGATCACGGATGATGTTTGTTTAAAATTGTATTTTAATTATTTTTAATTAATTTTATCGTCATTTTGATTAGTTTTTTATTAACTTTAATATATTATTAATTAATTATAATTAACTATAACTAATTTTAATTAATCTTTTAATTAATAATATATCATTTTAATTAAATATTCTATACGCCACGTATAGGGCAATACGTAGCGTATAGGCTTGAATGAGAGAGAATTCAAAATTTTTAAATTTCAGATATTTAAATGCTATACGCCACGTATAGGGCAATACGTGGCATATAGAATACCAAAGGTTGGTGGCTATACGCCACGTATTGCCCTATACGTGGCGTATAGACTTCTGATTAAGGCGGATGATGCCTCGTACAGACCTAAACGATCCACAACAAACCCACACAAACATATACACGACCAGGTCAAAATACTATCTTGATTTCGATTGTCATCTCAAAAAAACTTCGTAAAGGTACGTATCTCAACTCCAGATCAATAATGTTAGGTTTATATTGATTATTAGGGGGGTAAAACTGGGTAGATTAAGGATTTTTACCACTGAAACTTAAGAGTTATATTCTACGTATAGCACCATACGTGCCGTATAGTTCATCTGAGGAAGACGATGAAGCCATACGCCACGTATAGTGCTATACGTTGCGTATGGCTCATGTTCTCGGCAACTTAGTCTTTGTATGGCTTGGTTATCCTTCGTATAGCTTGGGTTGTCCGGTAACAGCCCTGCGTATGGCTTGGGTTGCCTACGTATGGCTTGGTTACCCGGTAACAGCCTATACGCCACATATAAGGCTATACGTGGCGTATAGGTTTTAAAAAAAAATATTTTTTTTTATTTTAAAGAAAAAACAATATATTATTATTATTATTATTATTATTATTTAAGATTAAAAATTATTTTTATTATTTAAAATAAAAACAATATATTATTATTATTTATTATTTAAAATAAAAAATTATTTTTATTATTAAAAATAAAAACAGTATATTATTATTATTTAAAATAAAAAATTATTTTTATTATTTAAAATAAAAACAATATATTATTATTTAAAATAAAAAAAATATTTTTATTATTTAAAATAAAAAAAAACAATTTATTATTATCATATATGGCGGATCATGATGATGATATTCACATGGAGCAGCTATACGATCTAGCGCACTACCCTTTTCTGGATTTTCCGGCCGATTCGAAGGCGTATGCCCGGTGCCAGAATCTCCGGGTGGTGCGGCTGGGCCCCAGGGACGGCGGTCGATTGGGGGCTTCTGGAGGAGGTACAGGAGGCCGAGCGGGCTAGGGCCATCATCGGCCAGGACACGCCATGGTCGCGTCTTTTTGATCTTTCATTCACGGAGACCTACCGAGAGGTGGTCGTCGAGTTTCTTTCGACGTTCATCTTCTCAGAGGTTGGGCTGGAGCCTCTTCCCGGGGAGGCGCCGGATATGGAGCCGGATCATATTTCATTTTATATTTTTGGGACCGTATACCGTTAGAACCTCTGTCAGTGGGCCGTCACGACGGGCTTGTACCACGAGCCTGAGACGGTCATGTCACTTGTCACCGAGGTGGTGACGGAGGTGGACAAGGTGGAACTCCTTGTTTTTTGGGGTTTGATTTCAGATAGTCTTTGGTTGGGTACCAAGGGGAGGGTCTCGGGGATTAGAGACCCTTTGTATAGATATCTGCACCGGCTTATTTCGACGTCCATCGCACCGCGTCTGAAAAGCCGTGAGTGGTGCACTGATAGAGACCTCTTCTTTCTCTATTGCCTGCTTACTTGCAGGCGGTGCGACCTATCCACATGCATGGCGCTTTATTTTGCATCCTATATGCGGCAGAAGCGCAGGCTTTTGTATGGCGGTGCTTTCATCACGCAGATCATGCGATCGGTTACACCATTTGATGTGCATGAGCCTGCGATGTTACCGGCCATTCCCCCTGATCGATTAGACCGTCGCACGACAAGCGGCATGCGCATCACGCACCGATTCCCGTAGGGCTTTCGGTTCGTAGGGGCCGTCCGGGACCAGGTTTGGGTCCCGGTGCCGTTGTCGCAGATGCCCGGACAGGGGGACCCACCAATGCCTCATCCGCTACAGGGTGTGGCGATGGAGGACGCGCCGCCGCACGTCCCGCACGTCGATGACATTCACGTCCATCCGCCACAACATCCCGACACGTACGTCGGTCTGTTAGGCTGGACAGGGCTACCAAGGCATTGCTTGATGGACTTGTTGCCGACTCACGGCGACAGGGTCGTCAAGTCGTTCGCATGGAGGACCTGATGATGTGGGCGGTTGGACAGCTCGTGGATCTGTCATGAGCCGCCGGCATCGAGCCACGCCCGCTACCAGCGCCACGTCATTATCTAGACGATCCCGTTCAGGATGAGGGCGAGGCGGGTCAGGATGAGGGCGGAACCGGTCAGGTTTAGTTGTTTTATTTGTATTTAGTTTGTTTCGTTGTTATGTATGAAAAACATTTTGATGTATATATTTAATTTTTTGATGTAATGTATATATTGTTTAGTTTATTTGTTTGGTTGTAATGTTTATTAGTTTGTTTGGTTGTAATGTTTAATATTTTATTTGGTTGTAATGTAAAAATATAATAAATGTTTAAAAAAATATAAAATATATGAAATTCATAAATAGATAACAAACTTATATTAACAAAATTATATAAACTAAATTAAAAAGATAATTAAATAAAAAAAACAAAATATAAATTAAATTAAAAAAACTAATTAAATAAAAAAACCTATACGTGACGTATTGCTATACACGCCACGTATAGGATTCATAAATTCCAAATATTCCAACTTTTTGAAACAAAAATATAACTCGTGCCTCATACGTTGCGTATAGCTCAATACGACACGTATTGGACCAGCCGACTGACACAGAATGACACGTGGCATTCTGTTGTCAGTGACTGAACCCTCTACGCCATCGTATTGCCCTATACGAGGACGTATAGGGCGGGGGCGTGTCCAATTAGCAATATTTCGTGTGTGGTTAGAATTCCCCTAAATTTTATCACAAGTTATTACAACTTTGGTACATAATCGTAAAAAGTCTTGTAAGGTATATGTTTTTCTTTTAACTAGCGAGCTTCTTAAATGTGATCAAATTCTTGAACTTGTTAAAAAGAAATACTTTTGTAGCACTTGATTTCTTGTATTTCTCTTTTAGGTAAAAAAAGAAAAGCATGAGGCTTTGAATTAAAATTGTTTTCAAACAACATATATATATATATTTTTTGGAAAATAAAATTATTTTCAAATTACTATAAAAAAAAGATATCAAATAGCTAGAACAAGGTTACTCTTAAAAAAAAAGATTATTATGATATCTATTTAGACATTGAGGTTGGTGGCCCGGTAGTAGAGACTTGAGTATTCACCCCTCCCCGTTACGAAGTAATCGAAAATCCTTACCTTTTTTTATTTCTTATACAAATATACAAAGTTCATAACACCTTATAAAATAGTATAAAAAACTAAAAAAACCTACCAACCTTGTGTCAAAGTTAATTCCTCTTCATGTGTCCATTTTTCATGTGTACAAGAGGTTGTGTTGTCGGTTGATTGTTTCTATAAGGTCATTTCTTAGGTTTTGTTGAGGGTTGTGCCTCTATGAAGGATTCGGTAAATTGTTATGTTTCAGGTATGAAATCCGGTGTGGGAAAAGTTTGAGTTGGATGTGGTTGTGGTGGAGGATTTTGGTAAAATATAAAGTTTCTCGAATGAATGTTGGGATTAAAATTGTGATAAATGCTTGGTTCCAGTTACGTATTTGGAACATAAACACCTTGAACTGTTCGATTGAAGAGGTTGTTCGGGTAGTTAACATTGTTTGGGTCAGGATTTTGAACGAAGAACCGACTGTTTGGGTTGTTGCGAATGTTTGCATAATGGTGATGGTTTGGGTTCCAAGCAATCATTTTTTAGAGGATTTGAGAATTTGAAATAAATAAGAAAGATCGAAAGATTACATGTTTTAATTGTTAAAATGGTTAAGACATTTATAAAAGTTTCTTTTAAATATAGCCAGCGGCTATAAATCGGACCGTTAGAGGAGCCCCTTCTCTCGTGAAGCAGCTTATGCTGGAAACCCACGTCCTGAATCACACCACACCCTAGGGGACGGTGTACCACGTATCTGGTTGAGGTGGCTCACGTCACCTGTATCACGGCTTCATTACCGAAGGCCTTAATGAGTGCACTATGTGTGTGTATGATTGGAATATGTACTATTGTGTGTTAATGAGTGTAGTATACTTTAAATTGTTGCATGTGTATCAAAACATTTTTTAATTAAATTTTGTTTTATTTTAATTCACATAATCATATATTAAAAAAATTAAAATAAAATAAAAATGATATCACATAAGCATGTTAATCTGCTATCCTGGTAATAGATATACTATTATAACACTCGTTCAATGTTAAGTGACCTAATTGACAAAAAAAAAAAAGTATAAATGACTTAATTAGAATAATTTTTTTAATTATTTTTTGTCATTAGCTTTGTGGTTCAACGGTGAAGAAAAATCTCTATGAATATAAAGGTTTAAGAAGCTAAGTCATAGATTCAAGACCTACCCTACTCCCATCAAAATTAAGAAATATGCCTTAAAAAAACTATTATAGAAAGTTTTGAGTTAAATAAATGAAAGAAAAAGGAAACACAAATGGAAATAGGTTTTAACTTGTTCGACATTATTATTATATTTAATATACAGAACACATTTATGAAACTCTGGAACTATTCGACACCCGTGACCCTCTCCTCGGTACCACCAATTATTTAGTACAATAATCCTCTGCATGTGAAAACAACAAAATAAAAATTGTTTTTTTATTGATCTCTTGTTTACAAAATGAAAACCGACTAATATTCATTCTCATTTTCGATCAATATCCTTCTAGTAATCAATACCACAAACTTTATATTTAAAACAACTTCAAATAAAATGATATAAACCAACACATATATATATTATGTAACACTCAAATATTCAAGAAATATAACCATCTAACAATTATTTCCAATAATCAAAGGACAACTTTTAGTCCCTTTTGGGAGCATCTAACCCTAAGAATCACATATGAAATAAACCTATAAACCAAAATAAAACACACCATAATCACAATATTCTTCCACTTACCTTCCTCAACATACCCTCCTTGTTCCCTTAACACATCTTCACCATTCACTAAACACTTTCCAAACAAATACTCCAAACACTTGTCTTCACCACCAGAGAACTCATTCAACAACAACCCTTCAAATGGATATTTGAACAATGAGATATAATGCATGAATATCCAATACTTTGGCATACCTTGTTTCGACACGAAGTAACCCGAAAACAAGAAGAAAGATCCCATCACACCCGATATAACCGAATTTCCCACGATGAAATTCGGTACCAACGCGCTAAAACACACCACGACTGAGTTCGCGGTGTAGAGAATTAACCATATCAATAGTAGAAATCGTGAAAATGCGAAGAAATTAGGGTTTAAACCGACTAACCAGTACAAGGGAGTGGCGAATAGGATTGCTAGAATGAGCAAAAATGGTAAGTATACGAGTCCGTTCGCTGTAGCGTACGATGAAACTCGATAGCTTCCGCATGAAGTTTCCTTCATTAGGATTTGCCTTTCTTGCAAGAAAACCGGTAGGGCTTCCATGGTGGTTGATAGTAAAAATGTTAAAATGAATGCAAACAAACCTACCCTTTCTTGAGCTCCAATCAAGTCCATGTCTAGATTGTAAAAGATGGACCCTAGAATCAAACCCGATACGAGCATTTGGAGTGTTCGACAAGCGAAAAGCTCTTTCGTTCTGGAAATGTTCTTCCAGAACCGATGAGTCAAGATGACAGTTTCGCGAATTCTGGAATTTGCGAAACCGTCTGTAATGATCACTTCTTGTTCTTCGTGATCGTGGTCGAGAACGATCACTTTCGATTGTTGAAAGAGTTGTTGTAAAGTGAACTTACCTTGGATCATTTTGGTTGATGAAGGAGTTATGATTTCTTCAAGATTTGAAGTCTTTTGGTTCTTTTGTTGTTGTATGGAATCGATCGAGTCGATTGCGAACTCAACGATGTTAACATGGAGAGGCGGCTCGAGCCCGATGAGCCGTAGGGATCTGTTGAGTTCATCAACGGATCCTTGGTGCAAAACGGTGCCGTTTGCTAAGAGGAGTATGGAATTAAAAAGTTTGATGATTCTAAACCCTGGCTGGTGGATGCTAAGGACCACGGTCTTGCCTCTAGTCTCAGCCATGGTCTTGACCATGTCTATAATCTGGAAAGCGGAGTTGCTATCCAACCCGGAAGTGGGTTCGTCCAGAATCACCACTTCCGGGTCATGCACCACCGCCACACCGATGGAAACCCTCCTCCGCTCTCCACCGGAAATCCCACGAACCCGGTCATCCCCAACACGTGTATTTGCCACATGGGACAACCCGAGTTCCTGAATCAACAACTTGACTCGGGAATTCAACTCCGGCTGACAAAGATTCAGCCGAAGCTTAGCTGTAAAAGCTAGGGTTTCCTCTACAGTGAGTAGAGGAAAAAGGGTATCCTTCTGAGTAACATACCCTGAAATCTTCTTAAATCTTGACTTGTCCACCGGAGTCCCGTTAACATAAATGGACGCCGTTTGCGGGGTGAGTTTCCCCGCAAGGACCTCGAGAAGAGATGACTTTCCGGCGCCGCTGGGGCCCACGATGGCGAGGAGCTCCCATGGTTTTGCATGGCAGCTTACTTCCCGGAGAACCCTACGTGATGTTGGTTGTTGGATTGATTGTTTATTGTTGAAGATGTTGAAAGAGGGTTGAGTGTAGATGGTGTAGTTGATGCCGGTTGCTTCTATGTCACAACCCTTTCTATTCATTTGGAGTGAAATGGTTTTATGGTGTGGTTTTCAAGTGGAATTTGCTTGTGGGTTTATGAGTACTTGTAAGCTTTGTTTGGAGCCTTTCACATCAAAGGACTCCTTTGTCCGTAATCCTGTTGGCATATAATATATATAATTCATTTGTGTAGGTCCAAGTAGAAATGACAAGCAATTGATCAGTCCTTGGAGGTTATGAATCATTCACATGCAAACCAGCAACTTTAGTTTCGAGGTTTCAGGCCATGCAAGAAACAAAAGCCTTCACGTGTATACATATCTCTTGGTTTCTAACCTTCGATCTCTCCACATGTTTCTATGCCTAAATCTCTATTTTTTTTATTTCTATCAAATAATATAGTGTGAATATATATATAGAGAGGGCGGTTCTCATGAAATGTAAAGTAAAAATAGTGAGGATAGAAGATGAGTATGTAATTACGCAACACATGTTTATAATTATAATCAATCATCATAATTACGTAACATTTAATAGGTTGTTTATTTTTTTTTAAATATTACAAACTATATTAAACTAAAAAGATAAGTTTCTGAGTTTACAATATAATTGTTTACTTAATTAAGGAAAGAAAATTTTTTATTTATAAATATTACTTAATTAAGGAAAGAAAATTTTTTATTTATTGTACTTTCGTTTTTATATTAAACAACCTCATTTAATACATGGGTATATAACCTAGTAATTAATATTGTTGTTATCACAAAATGGGTCGCATTAATTATTAAAAAGAATAATGTTATTGTTATTAAGTTACCAAATAAAATAACAAATATAATAATTAATATTGTTGTTGTCGCAAATGCGTCGCAATTAGTTAATATTATTATTACCAAAAATAGTTATTAAAAGAATAATGTTATTGTTATTACATTACCAAATAAAAATTAAAAGTTAAAACAAATAGGTATAAGATATACAAATAATTAATTATTTGCGATAAACTGTTTAATTTAAATCAAATTAGAGAAAAATAAAAAAATGGATAATTATGTTAATAATTGTAAGCATAATAATTATTCTAATAGTTATAATTAGAAATTGTGTCGGAAATTCCGACACAACTTGTTTGTCGCAAATGTGTCACATTTTTTGTCGCATATTATTTCCAACGAGCGTATTTCCAACAGAAGGTTTTTGTTGCAATTTTGTCGAAATTTGCTGTTTCCAATGCATTTGCGACGTAAATTTGCGCCGAAAACGCGTTTTTTTCTAGTGAAATATATCACAACCCGCCATCTATAGAATTTAAATTTGCAACCCTTTATTTATAAAAAGGTAGATCACTTAACCATAATGCTAATATTATATTATCTATTCAATAAGTTCTAATTAAACAAAGGTTCCTTGTGAAAATATCTTCAACTACAACTCATAAAAAGATTTTTAAAAAAATACAGTTATGGATGAGTATGATTATACAATGCAAAAAATCAGAGCCAGGATTAATCATATATATCCAATGTGTGAAATCTGAAATCAGATTGTCTTGTACAGAAAAAATACGAATAAATTTATGAGAAAATAATTAAAAATAGTCTATATATAATTGATAAGGTATTCAGAAGATTCAAATTATTTAAATATTAGATTAATGAAATATAAAATAAATATAAAGGAAATATAATACTAAAGTAAATTTGTCTTCATTAGCAAAGAATTTTGAAGGCATGAGTGATTGAGAAAACCCGTGAGTTGAGGTCACATCACTTGGCTCTTTAGATATGTGGCTGGAGCAAAGAGGTTTTGCTTCAGGTCAGGTCTGAAGTTTCAAGGAAGCCGGGTTTAATTCTTACCATCATCATTAATTTTTAAGGCATGTAAATGAGACCTAGTTCTTAGGCTGATGCAACAGAGTTTTACCCACGCCGATCCAGGGTTCGAGCCTCGGCTCTCCCTCAAGCCCGGAAGGGGCCGTATTAGGTGGTATTTTTCCTTGAATGCTCTCCAACTCTGACGCCAAGTGGGCCGGGTTAAGACAACATATTGACCGGAGTTGGACGAGGCTCTCCCATTTAACAGGAGGGTGTAACATCACAACATTCAATGTTCGCCATTAAAAAAAGATGTGGCTGGAAATTACTTTTTTTTTTATAGGTAACTTTCATTTTTTACGTGGCAGTTACATCTCCAAATCGGAGACCCGTACCCCACAACCTGACCACTACGTTGTCTGAACCGGGCCCGCGCGGTCAGAACGAGAGGCATAGGTTATCACCGGGAAACCATGGAGTCTGCTGCCACTTGACAACAGTTGCGCTGCTACACGGGCCGAAACCCGCTAGCGAAACGCACTCCGGACTAAAACCCGGGGTGGCTCGGACTCGAACCTGCGTGGACAGGTTGAGTCTTCATTACCATAACCACTAGGCCAAAGCCTAGTAGTTGGCTGGAAATTACTTGAACCCTATTTTCCTTGTAATTCATATTTTATTATATTTAATATAATATTAATTATATATTTTGGTAAACAAGTACTGCCACTACATGTCCATGCAAACAAATTTTTTGAGGATGAGAAAATCACTTTTTAAGATTAGTGGTCGACTAACCTGATAACAGTTTAAAAGCTGAATTTTAATATTTTAAATTGTACATTTTTAAAAAGTTTAGTAAGTATTAGTTGGTGTGTTATTTCAAGTAAAAACTAGTTTTTTTTAAGAATCACTTTCTTGCAAAACACTTGGCTCTCATAAAGGCAAATTAAGTAATATAAATATTTTTCACCTTTAACCCACAAAATATAATAATTATTCTGATTACACATTTATTTATTTTGATCTTATTTTATTTTTATTCTTAAAAATTCACATTTTATTAATTATGATAATTATATAGCTAGAATTTGGTTTATTGGTTTTATATTTAAAGTTGGTTTTCACTTCATTACTTATAACATCCCATTATACCATTATTAGAAAAAGCAAAAATGTGTCTTTAGCAACATAAATTATAAGATTTTCAATTATATAACACTAAAATCATTAACAATTTACAATTATATATACTTGTTGTTGACAAGCATTTTTGTGCGAGTCTAATAATGTTTTAGAAGATATAACTAAAATCTATACTATATAATAAATAAATGTTTTTTCATGCCACATGTCGTCTCCACATTCATTCTCATCATTTTTTTCCCGCTTCTCTCTCTTATTAAATGCACATCCATCTTTTAACAATAATATATATTTAAAGAAAATATAAATTATACTAATAAAACACATTTATTTTAAATTATCCCTTATGAAACTTTGAAATCTAATTATTTAACTTTTATTTTCAATCAAATAATAAATAAAAATCAAATTAAATTAAATAGTACTTAATGTATTTTCAAAACACAATTATATTTTAGTTTTTACATATTTTGAGTTTTGTTTTCTATCCTTAATATATGATATATTTTTACACCTTTAAAATATATACATAAATATATAAAAATTTTATTTATTAATATTTTTCACCCAATGTATATACACGGGATCTAAACTAGTAATCGAATAAAAGCCATATAATATATTTATTATTATAGTGAATAAAAAGGTAAATAAATAATTTGTGGACACGGTTCAACGTCCGTGTTTGCTGTGGGCCTCTCTAGTCTCTCCGCCTTCCATGTTATTACAACTCAAAAACTCATATTTAAGTCGACCAACTTTTTTATTATTTTTACATATATATTTTTTTTTGAATAGCATATCTATTCTACTCCTATTTCTAAATTAAATCAAATATTTCACCTCATGTTTAGATTTGAACCCATGACCTCCTATCTAAAGGCAAGAGCCTCTACCAAGTGATCTAATCCGACATTGACTATTATTTTTATATAATAGTATACTTTTATTGATGTCTATTTTAATAATGATAATTACTTCTGATTTTTGTTATAAGTTTATAACTATAAGTACTTTAATGGTTTATTTAAGTACTTAAAGCTGTTTTTTATATCATTAAGTAAATATGTTTTTTTTACTCGTAGTTACTATTTCTAGAACCTTTATATTATAATTACCAAAGTGTTCTTTTTTAAAAAAAATTGTAAATGATAAATACTAAAACGGAATACCATCAAAACTATATTATTATGTTATACCATTTCCCTTATTATTTATAGGGAAAAATACGAAAATGGACATTTGACCAAGAAAATACTTAAAAATAGACATCCTTATTTAGCCTACTGTTTTATGGACATTGTTCTTGCGAAAAGGCTAAAGATGGCTAAGCTAGCCGGCTAAAATTTCCGTGCCAACATTCCATTTGTCAGAGTACAAAAGCCAATAAGCATGTGACATGTGGCAGACTTAGCCGTCTAAATAAACAGTTTTAGCCGTCTAAATAAACAATTATAGCCGTCTATTAGACGGCTAAGCCTCCGAAAATTTTCAAAAAATGTTTTCGGAGGCTAAGTCGTCTAATAGACGGCTATAACTGTTTATTTAGACGGTTAAATGCATTAGACGGCTAAAACTGTTTATTTAGACGGCTAAGTCTGCCACATGTCACCATATTATTGGTTCGTACTCTGACAAATGTAATTTTGGCACGAAAATTTTAGCCGGCTAGCTTAGCCGTCTTTAGTCGGTTGTCATGACCAATGTCCATGAAACAGTACGCTAAATAAGGATGTCTATTTTTAAATATTTTCTTGATCAAACGTCCATTTTCATATTTTTCCTTTATTTATATCACCTTAAGAATCTGGTTGATACTTGATAGGAATGATGGTGTATTATCATGTGCATAAGATGAGTGAGATGTATATCCATCACGCTCGAGCCCGGCTTGGACCCGGCTTGATTATTATTTATTTATTTATTTATTAAATTTTTTATTTTAATATTATATATAGATATATTTATAATTATAATTTTTATACGTAAAAAACATTATTTAATTATTTTTATCATAATTTATATATAATAGTAATAATATTAATTTATTATTATATATTTTGTACATACATTGAATAAAAATTATATAAATAAAAAGCTTGTTTAGACTCGCAGGCTTGCTCGGCTCGATATGTGAAGCTCGGGGTTGAGCTCGTTTATTAAATGGCCCCCAATATAAGCTCGAGCTCGTTTAAGCTTGACTCGATACAAATTTTTAGCGATCCAATCTTAGATAGCTTATGAGCGGCTTGACTCGTTTACACCATTTTTAAAAAGCTTCTCATTTAAAAGTACTTGGTTAAAACTACATCTATTGAGGAAAAATGAGTTGATATATAGCAACCAAGGGATAAACTATAGAGTTCAGTTCCCGTATTTAGTTCTTACAATTAGAGGTGGTGATAGTTGTCTGTCTAGTGGTGACGGGCGGTTAGTGATGATGAGTAGCAGTTGTGGCAGCCAAGCAACGAAGGTTATTGATACGCATGACCCGGGCCCATCCTCCCCAATCACACAAGCCCAACGACCCAAGAGGGTAATCCAAACCCCAAACCGGTTTACAGAATAGAGCAATGTCAAGGTGAAGATTCTACAAGATCATGCCATTTAACTGCTTTCCTAATTTTGTTAGTTATTTGATTTTATCTCTAGTTTAAAAAAAAATGTTTCTTGTTTCCTAAGTTTATTTTTTCCTATAAGTACTTTTGGTGTTTTGGAATAATATATCAGAAAAATTGCCCTAGATCTCTCTTCTTCTTCTAATACTCTTGGAGATTGACCATCTCGAACACGGTCTTATCAATTGGTGCTTTCATCGCTTACACAATGCCTCCCCGTCGTGACAACACCGAAGAACTTACTCTCGCCGCCCTTAATGAAGCCCATCTCGCCGCCGCTAAAGAGAACGCTCAACGTTTTGAAGTTCTCTTTGCCCAAATCGCAGCCCAAGCCGAGCAAACTACCCTTATCGTGGCCGCCCTCAGCAAGCCCGATCACAACAAACCACCCCTTAACCAACAACCGCCCGAATTTGAAAACAATCCCCGCACACCGAAATTGTTCCTTCCAACCTTTGATGGCACCAATCAGTTATGCTAATCAACCAAGGTAGATATTGATACGAGCGATTCAGATTCAGTGAATGATCAATCACATGGGAAAGATGTAAGGATCTGCAAAGTGTTTACACGTGCGATTCAAGGTGGTACAGTGTGATACCGGTGAAGAACGTGGTTGTCAATCCGTGATAGATTGATTAGTAACCAAGGCAGATTTGTGTTCAACGAGTGATCAAACATGGGTTAAGATTATGTGTGAGACATGATTGAAGACCTTGTGAAACGGGGCGAAAAATTTGAGTGATTCAGATTGGGAATAAAGGTGTGATACCTATGTAGAAAAAAGACTGTAAAGGTGATTATACTTGAGTGATTCATGTTGGTATGAAAGAGCTAAGTGATTCAGGTTATTGATAAAAAAAATGAAGATCATGATTGTGATTATTATGATGGTGTTGAAAGTCACGGGTCTTGCTGGGAATTCAAGATCTAGGAGGTACAAATCAAGATTAAGTGGGAGAATGAAGATAAATCTCGATTAAAGATGATTATTAATATTAATTTTTAATTGTTTGGTTGAAGTCATATTAGATTAGGAATGAGTTTGTTTATTTATTTGATTACTTAATAGTTCTTGAATTAGGTTATGATTAGTTTAGTTCTAGTATAAATAGAGAGTTTAAGGGTCACTATAAAGCGTGGTTTTGATTTTCAATATTTATAAAAGAGTCGGTCTTGGTTGAGATCAAATTTCGTGTTCGTATTTCTTAGTCCTGATTTCCATCCGACTAACCCCAAATTGGCAACCAATCGTCATTCTGACTCGCACTTATATCACAAGATTTTCAGTCAAAAATCAAGGGGAATATCCCCCATAAAATTAGGAATGTTGTAGCTTGTGTAAAATTGTAAAATTTAGTAAGTTGAAGTGATCTGACTTCAACCTTTATATTCCAAAACAAATTAATTAGGCAAGACATCTTTCCCAAAAGTTGTTTGGAGTTACTTGAAAATTAGCAACATGAAATTCATGAATACATGATAACGAAAAAAGTTGGGATTAGTTGGCCATTGAGTATGAATAGATGGTTTTTCATCGGATGGTTGTGTAATTGTCACTCTTCGAATTTGGATCTGATAAGAATTTAAAATTTTTACGCGACCTTGAAAATCATGAACACGTAACGTTTAATACAAACACAACACATTTAGCCTGGATTTTTTATTGTACCTTTTACATATTAACATACTAAATTTATATATTTACAGTAAACAAAAACATGTCTCTAGAACAATTGAGTTTGCGTTTGCATAACCACTATTTCTCATTTAAGTTCTTTGACAGAAGATTATCTAAACATTTTAAGTTATGAAAAAATAGCTTCACAAAATTTATAAAAACCAACAGGTCAACCCGTAAACCTTATAGGTTAGCCCAAACCCACCTCGATTAACTAAATGCGTTCACATGCCTAGCCAAAAACTAATACAAACCCACTTGGGTGTGACCCTCTAGGTTAACCCAAACCCACCCTGTTTAACCCCACTTATTCTAAACACAAACCCATAAATTTCACGATAGACTCATGTTGTATCAGAAATTTACGCTCTTGGTTTTTTATGGTGTTTTAGATCCTACACATATAAACAGTTAATGCAGAAAAATATCGATTATCGGTCAAGGACCAATATTTGAGATATCGGTTCTTGCGGTGGGATATCGATAACTTTTATATAATGCATAAACTTATATATACATATATAATATTAATAGTCAAATCAAAAGTGAAAACTAAAAAGTGTCAATATTTTATATTAGAAACATGATCTAGCAGGTATGCGAAGTGCGAACGTGGGTGTATTAGGGAGTTAGAGCATTTACTTCAATGGTTTTAGCTATGAGTACAAGGTATTGGGCCAACATTTTTAAAGGAGAATGAGCTTTAGGACAGAAAAATGTTAAAAAAATGGCTAAGATTAGTCAACCGAGAAACTCGGTGAGACAACCGATATTATGAATCAAAATCTCGGCAATATCTTGGTAAATATCACTAATATTTTGACCGATATTTTTGCATAGAACCGATAACCGATATTGACTGCATAGCTACACATTTGTATTGACATCTTTCTCTCCTAGTCATTGAAGCCATTAGATGCCTTGGGCATTTTATAAGACAGAAAATAGGACATTTTTTTCTTTTTTATTAAATTTTCTTCAAAAACTTTAAAATATAACACTTTTATTTGGGTCAGTTGGGCATAATTGACATGTATCAGTAAGTGCATTAATATAATAATAAGTGAACATCTGATGAAGCAACCACAAATAATACATGGATTTCAGGTATCAAATTATCATCCATCAACACAACACCTTCAGGAAGGGATAAAAGACAAACCTCAACTCATAAACATAACACCAACTTCCTTTATCTACTCCTGCATAATTAGGACTTGAATTTCAATACAAAATGCATATTCACAAAGATACCAACTACATTTTACTTTAAGATAACTGAAATGCGCGAAGATCCTCATTTCAACCCCCAAATCAGACCCGCACACATGACGTTGAAAGCAAGAAAAAAGAAAAATACTTTCTTAAAATGATTATGGGCAAATGCCATAAAAAAACCAACACACTTTCTGTTTTTTCTCAGAAAAATTCCTGAACAATTTTTTGCACATAAAAAAATAATATACTTTTTTTTTTCTCACAAAAGTTGCTTAACAGATTTTTGGCTTTTCACACATAAAAAACCAATATACTTTATGATTTTCACACAAAAATCACTCGACAACTATTTACTCTAGCAAATGAATCGGCAGAAGCAAGGCAAAGGAAATCAGATTCATTCTATAGAGATTATTTATTAATCAAATTAAATCCATTTTGTAAAAATACCTATAAGATCTATGAAAACACATAAGCAATAAAATCGTTTTGCAATCGAATCGCTTGTTTTGCTTTTGTTTCCATCGGTCGATTTCCTTTGTCTTGCTTTTACCGATTCATTTACTAGGGTAAATAGTTGTCGAGGGACTTTTGCGAGAAAAACAAGAAAGTATATTGGTTTTTTATGAGCAAAGATTTGTCAAGTGACTTTTGTGAGAAAAGATAGAGAGTATGTTGGTTTTTTATGTGTAAAATATTGTTGAGGGACTTTTGTGAGAAAAAATAGAAAGTATATTGGTTTTTTATGGCATTTGCCCAATGATTATTTAACTATAACATTCACATTAACTATCTATAGAAGATTTTGAAAATATGGTAGGAAGAAAAAAGTGTTGACGGGTCAACTCAAAACCCGTCCTATTTTCAACACATACTAGAAAAAGGCCCGTTTCAACCCGTTACAACCCAACTGTCCCGCCAATCTTGCCACATCTAATATGATGTATATACAAAATATGTCTTGTAAGTAACTAGGATTTTGATGTGTAAATGACTGAGTGACATTATACACATTGCTCATGCAAACATACAAGGGCAATGAACCATGTGAAGGTTTATTCCTAGGCTTCTATGCAAGTAAATTGTACTATGATGCAATTGCATATGCCATATATACAATAAAAATATAAATAACTATTCACATACCTCGTCGTCATCGTCATCATCCTCCTCCTTCTTAAGGCGGGTGGTACCACCTTCCCTATCAAGAGGGAGCTTCATCCCTCCAAAGGGTGTATCCACATCAATATTCCCTTTCATGGAATAACCAGTGCCTTTCCCTCTAATCATGTCCCATAAAGCCGATCCACAATCCTTCGGCCTAAAAGTGATCGGAATATCAAGGTAAGTAATACCATTTCTTTTAATATTCTCAGTTTTAGCAAGCTCTGCACCTCCAATGCTGACATCACACAACCAAACCTCATAGTCAAGTGCATTGAGTCCCAAATCAAAGTCATTCTTGTTTTCCAGCTTCAAATGAAGAGTTGCAACGGTTTCTTCAAACGAAAACTTTTGAAACTTTATTTTCTCAATGTCAACATCAGGCTTGTAAGGTATCGGGATCTCCCCGTTTTTCTCAAGGGGCAGAGTTAGCCTCCCGAAAACAGGCACGTCAACAATTAAGTCAACTTTGACTTTGTATGGTATGATGCTGCCAGGCTGGATATCAGCATATGTGCTTTTTATGTCATCATATATTAAACAAAGTGGTATTTTCACAGTTTCTGAACCATGTGCATGGATTGTCCCGGCATCTGGGATCAATCCGGAAATTAGTTTCCTTCCATCGCTTTCGATTAAGTAATTAATGTCAATAAGAGGGATGGGAACGGGATTCGGGTTTGTGACAAGCACATCTACAATAAGATCAGCCTGCTTGAGGTTAATTTTTGGGATGTGAATTGCAGAGACATCAGCGGTAGGCTTTCCAAATCCTATTGTCTCTTCAATCTTTTCACCAATATCTTGAATAAAACCCTTTACCTTACCTAAAAATCCACTATCTTCACCTTCTTCGTGTTCTTTGTCCTTGTGTTCTTTGTCCTTAGCACCTCGTTCCACTATCTCGGGTTTATCACATGAAGACATAACTTGAAACTAACAAACATATCGGTGTTACATCATTAGCTTTCAGAGGAAATTACTCTACATTATCAGTTGCACAATGTAAAAGTGATTGATATTTCAACTGAAACGATTGATATTTCAACTGAAACTGTTACAATGGGTATATACAGGAAAGAAACCCGAAACGCAAAACCCTAGAGAAACCAAACTTCCTGTGGGCTAAATACAAATAAACCCTAAAGATACAATATTAATAACTATATTTAACACACACAACAATACTAAGCAAAGGTAAGCGGGGTAAACGCATGATTGCTTAGTTCTACAAAGCTTTTAGTCCTAGTTTTGTTTAACAATTTGATTTTCTAACAAACAATTTAGTCAATTCATGTAAAATCCTAATTGTATCAACATCTTAAAGTTACAACACAATTGTCTGTTGATTTGAGATTCAAAATTTTAGAAGAGTTCTACATCTTGACACCCAAAAGAGACCAAATTTCAAGTTTTATAACGCGGATGCTTTCAGCATGTAGATCAACTTTCTTACATCCTTTTGTATTAGTACTTGTCTAAAAAATTGAACCAAACTGTTGACAACATATGCATCAAGACTCCAGTCTACTTGGTATTTTAATACAGTTTAAAAAAAAACAGAAACATCAGTAAACAAGTTGAACATCCGTGGTCTCTTGGACAATCGTTTAGGGGTTGTTTGGTTGACAGGAATTCATGGAAATTCGTTGGAATTGGAATTTAAAGGATTCCTTTGAAATCCATAATGTGTTTGGTTAACATACTTGTTAATGGAATTGTAATGTAAAAATAACTAAAAACAAAACTACTCCTTAAAATGGTGAGGAATTCTGAATTCCATTGAAATGAGAAGAGATTTTGAATTCCATTAGTTGATGGATTTGGTTGGAATTAATTCCAATTCCTTCTCTTAGCCAACCAAACATGTCAAGGACTGGAATTTAAATTCCACTTCTATTAAACTCCCACGAATGCCGTGAACCAAACGCCCCCTTAGTTGGCTAAGAAAAGGAATTGGAATTAATTCCAATCAAATCCTTTAATGGATGGAATTCAAAATCCCTTCACATGTCAAAGAAAACCTCGGGAATCTTTATAGTTTACGTAATAACCCTAGCCGTTTTTCAGTTTTTTTATAAAACATTTTTTTAAAGATATTTGAGTCTGGATCTTCGCTTTATATTTTGTTAATTTTAAGAGGTAATTTTGTTATTTTAGGTATTTATACATTCCAATTCCATTAACACATGTTTCAACCAAACACATTATAGATTTTCAAATGAATACTTTAAATTCCAAAACATTCCGCGAAACCAAACGCCCCTTATTATCAACCCATAGATTTTTTCTAAAAGAAAAAAAAAACGTGCACCCGATCATACTCGTTTTCAACTTAACTCTAATCACCGAGTTAATTTCACTATTTCCGCTATGCTAAAACTGATATACAGAGAAATCGATCTAATCAGATTCAAAGCACAACAAGTGACTCTAGTCCTAATGAATTGACTTCACCATAGTCCATGAATTTCGATTCAGTAAATCAAAAACAAGTAATTATCTTCGATTTAACATTATCAAGTTACGTTGAACTCAAAACTACCGGAGATTGATCATAACAACTAACAGATCATGAATCAAAAGGAACGGTACCTGCAAATTGTTCGTAAATCGTCAAATTTGAATCTGCAAGGATCGGAAGAGATGAGATTAAGTAAAACAAGTAGGAAAAGATCTGGATCGGATCAATTTTTATAGATCTAAAGATGTATGATTGTTAAAGAATGTGAGGAGAGAGAGAGAGGGTGCACCTGTTGCCGTCTGAAGATCTCAAGTGTGTGTGTGTGTGTGTGTGTGATCAATATCAATATATCATCCCGCCTTGGCAATAAATACGTTGGTCCACCGTCCAATTCACACGCTTTATCCACGTCCATTTTATTTGTATATTTTATTAGTTAAAATAGGGAAAATAACACCAGCCGACAATGTTTTTTTCTTTTAGTTTTGTCTTTTATTTGTTTATTATTATTATTATTAATAATAAAAATGATATTGAGGTACATACAAGCAACGATCGATTATGGGCTCTTGTACACATCACTACATTAGAAGACGATTACAAGTTGATAGGATATTGTCGTGCGAATCCGAATTTATGGCAGCAGCTACTGTTAGGGGCGTCCCCCCATTTTTCACTCAGTAGTGTTATATGTTTCAGCCGATTTTTCGCTCAGTATGTTAATTTATATGTATTCGGCCAAAAACTTTATAGTTCCGGCCCCCTGATAGGAAAAAAAAAATCCCGCCCCCTGCGCTTTTTCTTTAACCTCAGCCACTGGCTACTGCAACTTGTCAAGTGTTATGGTTAAGAGGACTTTTTAGTGGCTAATGGGTTGTGAACAGAAAGTGGTTGAGCTTCGAGTTCATAATGTATCGACGATAGCCCTAATGAAGAATCTGGTCTTTCACGGTCGTAGCAAGCATATTAATACAAAATTTCACTTCATACGTGAATGCATTGAAAGAGGAGAAGTGTGTGTGGAGTATGTTAGAGGAGAAGAACAAAAGGCGGGCACATTAACTAAGGCTTTGCCTCAGATCAAGTTTGAAGAAATGAGAAAACTATTTGGGAAGGTAAATCTGAAATGATTAAGGATTAGAGGTGAATGTTAAAGATAATACTTAATATTAAAAGGAAGAGATAAAGGTTGATATCCTCGGAGATATATATCAATCGGGTTCATAGTTGTAGGATACGTCGGTTTCTTAGCTTTTCGATATAGTTTGTTTTTGTGTGTGCTTTACGTTCAAGTTATTGTTTAGTATAAAACCAATGGTAGGGTTAATGTAGATAGAGTAAATTACTATTTGAGTTACTGACGTTTGTCTATTTTAACTAGTTGAGTCTCTTATGTTTCAAAACATCGGTCTGAATTCTGACTTTTCATTTTTAACTCCATTTTAGTCTAGATGGTTGACGTCGTAAGATTAACGGTTAACTTTTTTTTCTTCTGAAATAACCAAAATACCCTCAAGGACTCACATGGTTAAAAAAACATTATATATTCTACCCTCTCTCTTCTCCCCACCACCACCACCACCTCAACCCAGAAGATAGGGCCTACTCATAGTGGAGCTATTTGTAGGATACAAGGTTTGATAAATTTAAAAACGTTATATAATATTTTTTGTTTTCTATTTGGTAATGAAAAATTCACATATGGATGATAAAACTTAAAAGTTTAAAAGAAAATTATATTAATCTTGAAAATTGGTTATGAAGAAGATAGGCCAATAAAGCCTAACATTAAGCAAAAGGCTAAACCAAAAGCCCTTATCATCGGGCCTATCTCAAAAGCAGTTATGACACATGACATGTTCTTATAGGAGGAATACATGTCCACCAATCAGTATGGAGAGCATTCTTGCATGACTCCATGGTAGGTCCTACAAATTCACACACACCCCTTGATGAGGTAACAAATAACCACTAGATATCTCATCATCACATATGCACCACTCCATCTTCTCCATTACTCAATACCTCCATTTTTACCATAGTTGCTTACTCTCACGCTGTAGGGCCGTTGCAAAGATTATCCTCTCCCTTTGACGCCTTAACACGTTACCGTCCAAGCTTCCAATTGAATTGACTCAAAAAATGAGCTCGGTAATTTGTTAATAACAAAGTGAATATAAAATGAATAATTGGCGGTCTCTATTCTAATCTATATGAAATAGACCCTTCATTTTATAAAAGAATTCTTTTGTTTTCTGAATTCTAACAAAAAAAAAAGAATAAAGAAAAAAAAAGACAAACTTTTTTCTTTATTTTTAGTATATTTTCACTCAAAATTTGGTGGCGGGGAGTCGTATTTTCCCCATCGACCTTTACAAAAATGAAATTTTTTTATGTTTCTCGGGAAGGCCAAATATAATATTTTTTAATACAAAGATTCCTTTGTAGGCTATTTCATTGGTGCTTTCGTGACCCAGTTACTAGTTCATAAGCCTCTCGCCGGTTCCTGAGTTTACATGTTAAAACATGATAGTTTAGATATGATAGGATGATATTATTTCAAGATTTAAAAATTTTATGGGATGAGCATTTAAAAGGTGACATATTTACGGATACACTAAATTACTAAAAAAGTTTATTTTATTCAAATGTATAGTCTTTATGGTTATGTTAGGTATTCCTACATGGTTAGTAAGTACAGATGTCTCAGTCAGTTGTGTAATCGAAGTCTCCAACCCCGGGCTCTCGGTTTCCGGCATAACGAGTCCTTAGGCTATGCGGTATGGGAGTCGATTCACCGCTGCATGGCTTACGTGGAGGGAGGGGCCGCCGGTGAACACCGCCCTCTCTTTTTCCTTGCCGCTAGAAAGGTTAAATGCGTGGAGAATCGCCCGCCAAAACCCACACCAGGTGGAGTATGGTTTGTATATATTTTTAATCTTGAAATAAAGGGAAGCATATAATGGAGTATTTGATGGAGTGGAATGGAGTGTGATGTAGCGTTGACATGACACAGAGTAGAGGGAAGTAGGGAGTGGAGTATATCGTATAGCCTTATTCATTGCAGATTGGTTATTCGCTAACGCTTGTTTAACTTACTATGTGTTTGGAAGCCTCGGGCAAACGAGTATTTCACAAAAGCTGATGAGAAATTTTATTAACGACCAGCCTTTTTGATTCTTTGAAACAACATGATTCTTTGAAACAAATCGATGAACTTAGTAGATCATTTTAGTATACCTATATAACAATAGATCGAACCCATCCAATATTTACAGATGGAGGGTGATGGTGGAGGCGAGGTAGGAGAGAGTAGAAAAGGGATGAAAGAGAAATAAAGAGTTAACGTGCGCTTTGAAACCAGGGCGAAATAATGGAATGTTTGTTTCCATCGCCGCTCCTTTCTGTTACGTCTAACCGCTTCTTTAGTAGCACGTTTTAACTCGATTTTTCATCGTGCACGAGGTGCGTGAACAATCAGAAGACCCATGAATACCAAGATTTTGATCCAACATAAATTTAGAGTCAGGGGTTAGTAACCAGCAACTCAACCAAGACGTAATCGATACAAGATCACAACATTTTTAAAAATAAAAAAAGAATGAAATTTTGTAGAATTGTTTTAAAAATGCAAGTGAACACAGTGGAAACTATAGGGTTTGAGTTTGAAAAGTATGAACAGCAGTCCATTGACACCAACTGTAACATCTAGGAGGAAACATGAACCAATGAACAACAAAGGCAGGTAACCCATCCCCTTATCATCCTCACTTCTACCTCACAAGAAACTATGAACTAATTACGAAAAAACCGAAAGCTCGTTTTTCAAATCAAATTGTATGAAATGAAAAAACTAAACGCTATCGAGTAAGAAGACTGTAGGAAGGTAAGTCCTCGAGTCGAGTCACATTATCTTGTAAAAGCTCTCTTTCCAACTGGCGACGTGTGGATTTCATCACAGCCTGTACCATGGAATGATAATTATGATTACAGAAGTAAAAACCAAAAAAAGGTAAAAAAAAACCTAGCTAAAAGGGTAAATTTGAAATATTAAGTTTTAGTAAAAAAAAAAAGATTAAAATAGTCATTTTATAATTTATTTAAATAAAATAAAATTTGTACATTTGATATTTTTAGTTTTAAGGAAGGAGATTTATGTAATGGGTTGTTGGGTATATATGTAATTTATGAAGTTCGTAGGGAATATATGAAATTGCCCTTAAAATCTTTGGATGACTTTCAACCCGTTTTGCACATACATTGAAATCCATGTAAGAAGCGTGCATGGCAAGCCATTTATGATCCATTAGCTTGAATGTGATGCAATACAGAAGGTCAAATGCTGATTCATTTTCTGTAGGGAAAGAAAATTAAAAAATTCTGTAAAAATCAATATATAGATAAAATAAAGGCTACAGATTTCCAACAATAAGATATTGGATATAATTGGAGACTAAAAATATTTTCAAAATTAAAGGAGCACAACAAGGGGTGTGAAATTCTAACATGGCACTAAAGCACGATATGAGCCTAAAACGAAATTCACAAGTTTGAGTTTAGTCTAAACTGGTTATGTCCAATCTTGGGCCGAACCTGCAAATACGTTTAGCTAAACGGGTCGTGTTCGTGTCAACCCGACAGGTTCACAGGTTGACCCATTTAACCCATTTTATTTATTTTTTTTAAATGTGGATTATGTAATAACTTAAACTATTTGGATATTTTTAGGCGAAAATTTATTAGTTTAAAAACAAATTGGCATAGTTTAAACACAACTGCTTCAATAAAATAACATGTAAATTCAGAATTTCTAAGTATTGATATGCAAAAAGAAATTAAATAAATTTTTTTCAGGTTAAACGGGTCGTGTTCATGTCAACCCGCGAATACACATGCCGTTTTCGGGTTCGTGCGATTTTCAGGTTCATGCCAGGTTCGACCCGCCAACACTACCCGTTTAACAGCCTTAATTGTTGGATAATAGGGGAATTAAGATGACATTACCTCCTAATATTTATTATGAGACAATTAAAGTGAGGGGCCATATATACCTGAAAGAAATTTCAGGAAGGTTGCTCCGACAAAAGTTCGTGGTTTTACTGCACGGTTAAAACACAATTAGTATGTAAAATGATTAATTTTTTTAAAATCTTTGCAAGAATCCAATTTAAAATGTGTTTAATGGAACTTTACTCAAAGGATGATGGAATAATAATGTAATTCAATTATTTAACTATTTCTTTTTTTCATCAAAAGAGAATACGCAAAGGAGAAACTGTACAAATATATGAGTTCATCCAACGTCCTATACGAAATAAACATGACCCTGCAGCTCAAACTAAAACCCCACCAATTTATTACTAGATGTGGCTGTTTTGACCATCTACTTATGAACGGGTCAATTTTGAGTAATGGTTTATCCCCAAGGGTCAAATGGGTCAGTGAATGATTTTAGCTATATGCAAACCGGCTCAAATGAGTCAAACTTTTTTAGCTATATGAAAAAAAGGTTGAAAGTAGCAAAAAGAGTATCTTTATGCTTACAGTCTTGTAAATTGTTTTATTTTTAAAAAACAAATTATTGTAACTAAATAGCTTTTTTGATCCAGTTAAACGCATATATAAATATACAAAAAATTGTTTATGGGTCGACCAGACCCGACTCTACTGATGCTAAAAACAGCCCATTTTGTTTTGTTACCCATTCAACCCAATGCCCATTGCACCACCTCTCTACTATTTACTCAATAAGTGCTACACAGAACAAAATAAATAAATAAAAAACCTTGGAAAGCAGAAATTAATTATGTAGTATCTAATATCCAAGTTTATTTAACCTGCTTCAAGATCAAGCATCTGAATAAGCATGAATGTGATGTTGACACCAGCTACAGCAAAAGGATATTCCCACATGGCCCTCTCACCTTCTTGCTTCTGAAGAAGATCTTGAAATGATTTCTGCAAAAGATTAGTGCCAATCACATATCAAATAAGTAACTGGCAACTGCCAAAACAGGTGATATTATACCAAATATCAGGAAACACGTGTCCAGGTTTTTACATTTACAGTAATTAAAGATCTTAGGGTTCATCAATAGTTAAAATAATGCAGTTGCATGATAAATAAGGGGTATACCGGGAAATTCCTGGCTAAATACAGCAAGTTCTCCAGTGATATGAACCCACCACCCCTATCATAGAACATTAGGTTTCATGAATAGGTTAAATAATGTCAGATTTCAAGGATAAACAGGAAAGTATTTTACCTAAAATCTGTGGAAGGATCTTTTCCTTGCCAGCCCATTTCCTTCCACTGCTCAGAAATTAGATCACGAAGTTCCTCTTCAGGAAATGCAGCTTTCCACAATGCCCTTAATGCTTCCTACAACAACAAAATAGGAAAGAACGATATATAATTCCTACATGTTTTAGACAAAAAGATACATTTGTGCATACATAGATACAGACGCATAAAGCAACATATGTACCTGATGTTCTGGAATTGAACCATCATAGGCGATGTCTAAACGGTTTTGCAGCCTTTGTAGGCAATCCTCCTGACAGCATCATAGAAAAAGAAAGCATGAGTCCAACTTTTATGTGTTAAAGATATTTGTACATATTGTTAAAAGGAAAGCCAGAGGGATCACTATAGTAATTGCAAATGTTTACTTCTTTGAAAGTAGGCATGCCTCTATTATGCATGGGCCCTGTTCACATAGTAGTCAAAGGTTCAAGTTGCACTCAAGGCACAAAGGGCGCAAAGCGCTTAAAAAGCGAGGGTTTTTTTAAGCAATGTGCACATTATAAACAAGCTATTTTTAGGGGTTTTAGACATGTTTTAGGTTGGTTTAGGCTAGTTTAGACATGTTCCATGCCATTTTTAAATGTTTCAGACCAATTTTGGCCAGAATCCTCGATTGAGCGCCTTGATGGACGCAACACGGCATGGTTGCACCTCGCCTCTCCTGAGCGCCTTTTGCGCTTTTGACTATTATGCCTGTTCATATATGGATAAGTATATATCTATCTACATAACTTTTAAACCTCAATTCTCACATTACCTCCCTAAACATGGCTAAAGAATAGAGAAAGTGTATGAATCCTAAGAGGAAATACCCATGACTTGCTGAAATACTGCAAACTGGCAAAATACATATTCTTCTCTATATTAGAACATGAATATTTTAATATAGATGGGCACATACCAATGACCTACAATAGATACAATAACTTGAAACACAAATGAGGGAAAAGAGGAAAGCCACTAGGATGATGAGAAATGGAATTTCATATATAGAGTACAATATAAGTTTATAACCCAACTCAACAACTTTTGGGATGCTTATTAATTATTAATATTCTATTGGAACTACATTACAAAGAACAAGCGCGGTTGGCAGGAAAACAAAATAAATTGAGTCAAGAGCAACTAAAAGTACAATATTGTAAGCCATGATTCATTATTATGAAACAACTAAACAATATGAATTTCCATAAACAACCACTATAGTCTCCTACAAACAGAAAAAAATATATTAAAAAAACGGTTTTAGCGGTTTAACTAATACCTGGGCTGGAGTCAAATCAAATGAAGGGCGAGAGTCGCCTGCTTTTCTCTGAACACAAACACATGAAAGGCTTCTCCCAAGCCATGCTGTTGAGCCTGCAACAACCTCATCTATAACAAGAAGATGGTGACCAGAGCAAGTGAGTTAAAGTATTCCCCAAATGTCATGCTTTTCAGCTATAGAAAACTTTCAAACACATATCGTCAAGCAATTAAACAGCAAACAACTAAAACATATTGGTTCCCTGAAGATATGAAAAACACCTTTTAGGTTACTTTCATTCATTATTCATAAGTATCAATCATGGCTAAGTGCGAGAAATTAAAAATCAACGTAAAATTCCCATAATATAACACACTATCGGACATTAACTGCCAAGTAATAAAAATTAAATAACCAAACCGATTGAATTATTAACTGAACTGAACCAATAAAACAACATCAAACCTTTTCACAGTCTAAACAATCACCAACGGACGGTGTCCACAAGTAGAAAAGCATGTATATCATTACATTATGCTAGAAATAACAGAACACGATCTAGTGAGCCCACACAGCTAAAAACAAATAGCACATTATCAGATATGGTAACAAAGAGGATTAAAAATCTTCAATCACCTCACAAAATTTAAACAAGATCTAGAAATACCTTATGCTCCAAATAAACATGAATAAAATCATATTTATTCAATTAGTAAACAGATGTAAAGGTGATTCCATCAGCACTATAACAGTATAACCACACAAGCACATCAATTATCACCTCTAAAAAAAATTAAAAAATTATCAGTTCTAAAACAATGAAGCTTTCACAAGCACATCTTCATACTCAAGTAATTCGAATTTAGGCAAAAGCGCCTGCTAAAACGTTTCAATTAATCGAAACGAACATCAATCTTACATAATATCGTTCAGGAATTGAAATTAATCGATCAAATTTACAGTTCTAAGCACGCTCAACTCATCATATGAATCAATCAAACGAATACAGATCCAATCTTCAACAAAATCATAAACGTACGAATGTAGTTCTTCAAAATCATAACGAAGTTAACAGAACGAGATTTTGTATACCTGAAGGTGCGTGACAAGTATTGGTTCTATCGAGACCTTGAGAAATCCTCCGAACTGCGACGAACGATCCGCCGTCGTCTCCTCTATCATCCATTCCCATAAAACACACACAGAGACTAATCGAGGCTAGGTTCCACCATTATGAAGATGAAATACCGGCGAAGCACATCTTCAATTTGGGAATAAAATACGGAATCAACGATTGAAATCAGTACCAACGCATTTATATGACGATGAAGTTAATTTGAGATGGAGATAGCGAGAGGTCAACTTAATTTTGACCGGATAGCGTGTCAACAGTTTTGACTCTTTATGTTGTTATGGAAATATTTATTTCTTTTGATCTATTTATAAGAGAAAAACTTCAATTGAAACATAATATTTTTCTGAGATATAATGGATCCTTTTATTTTTATTCTTTTACATGTTCACCAAGAGTTTGATTCACTAATTAAGGTAGTGATCTCCTCTCCTTTATAAAACTTTTACTAATAAGGTAGTTCTCACTAATCATTGTAGTGGATCTTTACAAACTTCTCTCTTAGAATGGTATATGGAGATTACCAATAGGATAAGATTGGTACTGAAAACATCAGTACTGAAAATACTGATACCGAATTTATAAAGAAATGAGTATCAAATATAGTACCGAATCTATCGGTAGTACTCTTTACAAAATGCTCATCTCTAGATGGTATCGGTACTAGTACTGAAAATACTGATAACAAATTTATGGTAAAGTGGGTACCAAAATGCCGAATCTATCAATATGGTATCGGTATGGTACTGATACTCTGTACCAAATACTCATCCCTAATTACCAATACACTCGAAACACAAACATATATATAGCGTTCTGTGTGGCTGTTAACTACCTCATCTCACATCCACTTCTTGGTTTACGTCATTAAGAAATTCTCATTATCAAGGTAGTGATCAGAGTTTAGAGGTTTCTCACTAGTAAGGTAGCTGTCTCCTCTTAACTTTTCACTAATCATAGTAGTGGTTTGTTTTAAAAACTTCTTTGTAAGAATGGTATGGAGTTACCGGTAAAACACGAAACACAAAGATATGTAGTGTTTTCGGGTGGTTGTTAACTAAATGATACCATTTAACATCTAGCATCTTACATGTAATATGTAATATGTAATATGATACTACTAAGAAAATCGATTTGAAGATGCCAAGTATCTTAATGAAATCTTTTAAATCTTTGTTTGAAACTTCTAGACAATCAAGGTAGATAACATTATCCACTAATTATTCAAATTGCCCTATATGTCATCTTAACTGAATTCTTGATCACCGTGTGCTTCAAATATAAATTAGCATATGCACTATGTTCATTGATTTATGACATATGAAGCTTTTATGTACCATGAATGCATGATTAAAAAATTAGTGTATTCTTCACATGCATAAGATAGAATTATAATGAAATTGAATAAATTGATTCTTTAAATGCTTGAAACACATATTCTTCCTTGATAGTTAAATTTGATCAAAAGCACAAAAAAAAGAAGTAACTGACAAGTGGTCTCTCTTGGTTTTCACATAGATGTACATTTTGAGGAGCTGTTTAAAGAATAACACTCATATGACAAAATTTACAAGTAAGCATGCACACATTTAAATAGATTTATGAAGTTTAAATCCTTGTTTGGTACATGCATATAGAATCTTTATCCTTAGTGACGGATCTAGGAAAAAAAAATTCATGGGTATCAAAAATTTCATTCAGAGGTATCAAGAAACATAAAAACAGTAAAAAACAAATTCCACTACGTGTCGAAAGTTGAGGGGTACTGAAAGGTACCACTGGGTCTAAGGTAGATCCACCCATGTTTATCCTTATATATACACGTATACTTGGCATTCATTTGATCACGAGTGCTTGTTTTGAGGGGGAGCTTACGACTAGGGCTTTAATAAAAAAAACTAGAATTCATTCTTTGCTTCATATCCCTTATATCATCAAACTCTAGAAAAGTAAAACTATAACTACATTGATGATGCATCATGTGTTATAGTCAATTGATCAAATCAAAATTACCTCATTGTTTTATATGGTTATATTGCACTTGAATCTAATATATCTCTTGTTAGGGGTATGGAATGTGCATTATATCTACCGTCTCCCCTACACTCGGATACGAGTTCCACGTGTCTTTTTAAATTTACCACATTTGCAAAACATGTGGATTCCATGGTGGTACATCAAGAAAGAGAGAAGTTCTATTACATGTTTATGGATTTTTGACATCATCAAAGGAGAGAGATTGTTGTTGCATACATGCACAATATAAAATATTTACTTTGATGATGTTAAAAATCCAAACATGTAGGTAAATCTCATTATAAGATATTTATATGAATATAAAATACGCCTCCCATTTGCCAAGTTCTTACCATATTGATCAATAGTTTTTATAAAACAAAAAGGTGACAAACCATATGGTACAAAATAAAAATAGAAATGTAATTTGTTCATAAGCATGAATGAACAAAACAAAATGGTCATGGTTTGATCAACAATTCTTTTTATAAAAAACTTAAGAGATCTTGTAAAATGGGTTTATAAAACCCTATCAAGACTGAAGGAGTTAATCTTGATTTTATGAAAGAAAGAGGGTTAGTCTGGAAGAACGTAAAAGTTGAAGGGGTGATTCAAAAATAGTTTATTAATTAATATTTAATTAATAGTTTGAATGTTTAGAATTATCTAGTTTGATTAATTAGTAGAGATAATTGAGAGAAGTATTTGAGTAGGATTAGTATAGTTTATTTATTATAAATAGATTGCTAGGATCAATGTAATTGTAAGTCAAGAATAATAATAAACAGAAAGAGTCGATCGATTGTTGAGATTAAACTTCGTGTTCGTGGTCTTGGGCTTGGTTTTCAAAAATTGGTACCAGAGTTTGGTGTCTGCGGTTTTGAGAGTCGTTTTCGTGAGGGGGCAGCCCTGTGGCTGTGGGGCTGAGGAGAGAAGGAAAAAGGAGAATAGCAAGCAACAGTTTTTTTTGTTAGTATGAGTTGCTAGCCGAGATTTTGGAGGTAGAAGGAGCAAGTTCTGTTCTTGTTAAGAAGGTTTGAAGGAAGCAAGAACATGATCTTCATGGATGTTTGAAGGAAGAAAGTAAGAAGGAACAAAGAGATTTTTTTTGTTAAGTAGGCAATCAAGAACCCGTTTTCTTGGTTGAATGAAGGAGTAGGAAAAATAAGAACTTTTCTTGTTTAGTAGGCAATCAAGAACCCTGGTTTTCGATTGAAAGAAGGAGTAGGAAAAACAAGATTTTTCTTGTTAAGAAGGCTATCAAGGACTTGTTTCATGATGAACTGAAAGAGTAGGAGAAAGAAGGAAAGAAGGAAGAAGAATGTCACACCCCCAATTTCAACTAACGGAGTTTTACCGTTTGGAAGGTGACACACCAGGATCTCAGTCATTAATTACATCAAACGACACTATATCGGACTTGAAATGTTAAAACATAAAAGTTCAGAGTTAATGCGGAAGCGTAAACGTTAATGTGAACTCAAAAGAAATTACACGCAATAGGCGTCAAACAATGTAAATAAGTAAACTGTTTCAAATGTTTGAAATGGATAATATGACAGTAGGACTCCATGCATATCCTAAGTGTGCAACCTGTGCCTTAGCGACCTGAGAAACATGTAAGAAAAAGTGTCAACACGAGGTTGGTGAGTTCACAGGTTTCAAGTTTACAATAAGAGTGTGTTTGCCAGATTATGTACATTCAATATGCATATCTATAGGTAGCTAACCTATGTTCATGTTTTACTAAAGCGCTCGCAACCGAAGCTGACTATGTTTGTATGCCTCCTGCCAGGTCTATCAACTCTGGCAAATGTGAGTAGGCTAACATTTCACCCGTTCGATATCCAATCGAGTTAGCGCGACTAACGCGGATGGGGCTTGTCAAACCCAGTAGTACTACTAAACATTACCTCGCTAAGATCCATATTAACGGTCCGATATAAGATGAGGACTTTCTGTGATAGTGTGTTACGCTTAGTCTCAACAGTGATATCATATAAAGTACCATAATCAAATAGTTGCGTCATGTTTTCTCCCCCGGCAGGAAAAATAATATTTGCATGCGTACCTGTTTCTCCGCCACGGGGAAAACAAGTAAAGATATGATAGTTGGTGTTCATGTTTGTTTCTTCCTCAACAGGAAAACAAGTAAAATACGTTTGTGTGTAAGCATGTTTCTCCCCCAATAGTAAAACAGGTAAAAAGGGGCCGTGAAACTCACATGCGTTGCGTTGTAGGTAGTATCACACAAAGGATAAGTTGGAACCACGTGTGTAAGTCTCAAACGACTTACGGATGCCCTAAAATTTTGAACACATAAATTAGGAATGATAATGGGAATTGTGACAGTGACACGGAAAGAGAAACGTCCCAAGGAAACGTTCTAATATTCAAAAGTAAACGAACGTGTTCACGGGGATAGGAATTCCTTAATTTATAATTAAGATATGTATATACGTTACGCGACGAATGACAAAAATAATAATAAATATAATCGAGTGTTTTGTCATTCACAAAAATTAGGAAAATAATATTATTTAATATATTATTTTTAGATTCGAAAGAATATTTTATTTACTCATTCGTGGTACAAAATAATAATTATATTATTTTTATTAACGTAACAAATACGGGTAAATAATATAACTAATTATATTATTATTTAGTTTCAAACGTTATACGAGGTTGTAAAACGATACGAAATAATATATATATATTATTTAATAATACGAGTCACGGTTTGAAAATAATATAAACGTATTATTTTATACGAATTTGTGGCTTAAAATAATATAAACATATTATTTTTACTTGAGGATAATAACAATAAATTATTTATAAAGTGGGTATAATATATAAAAATATGTTAATAATTTAAACCTGAGCCTACGGGTTGTTTTCCAGGCTAAAACACATTTGTATAATATTATAATATTATAGGGTTTGATTTTTATTAATTAAATATTAACAGAAAAATGTTTAAAAATAATTGTGGGAGCCCGGCCTCGAACCCGGGTCTCTCCCACACACGCACACAGCTCTAACCAGTCCCGCCCGCTAGGGAATCGCATACATATCCGAATCAAAATGGTTTTAATGTTCAAGTCCATAGTGATCTTCCCCTATACCCAAATCCATTCGAACCCAGCCCTTAATCCACCAATTTCAGTCACGATCGACTATACAATCATAGGGGTTTTGTTTAACTGAAGTATGCGAGTATGCGGGTGAGATTTAATTGTGAAAACAACAAGCACAAAATCGTTTATTTACAGATTGAGTAACGAAACCCTAGAATACGAACACCGAATCGATTTGGATGATTCTGATAGTGAAAATTGTTTAAATTATGGGGTTTTTACTATACCAGGCCTTGCGAATCCAATGGTGTGGTTTAATTTCATTGAAATTGTGTTTAAAATCAAAACCCCCAAATTCGTATATGAACAAACCCTAGTTATCGGATCTTACACAATTCGATGTTGTTCGATTCAGTAAACATAGGGTTTTTTACTATACAGAGGATCTCGAATCTATTCATGTATATTAATTGTATTTAAAACATTTTTAGAGTAGGATTCGATCAACCAGAAATGTTAAGAACCCTAGATTATGAACCGAGTTGAATTTGATATTAAAAAATGGTTGGGTTCATAGGGCTTTCAATATATGGGTAAAAACGAATCTGTGTGTATTATCAGTTACCTCTATTGATGTCAAATTGATAGAGCTCGATCAGATGGAGGTCCGACTCCGAGTGTCTTGGTTTTCGGCAAATTCAGCCGCGTCTCCGACGAAATTATAATACTCAGGAGGTTCAGAAGAATTCGATTGAAGTACGTGGGTGTGTAATTCGTAAGAATTGCGACTGACAAGAACGAATTTGATCGATTTAGGATTGGTTTCGACGGTTACGGAATAATTCGTCATTCATTCGATTAATGTGTTAATGATGGATGATTTAATTGATGATTAAGGTCGTTAAAGATAAAAAATTGAGTGCTAACGTTTCTAATTTCCATAGAATCGATTTGCAATTTTCGTTTTTGATTGGATTTCCACGAGTTTGACTTCAAAAAGTCAAACAGAATTGAATTGATTCGATTTTTGACTTTGGGGAGTCAACAATTCGATTTGGCATATTTACACAACTAGTCCCTGCAGTTTTGAGTTGATTTTATGACCGAATTAGTCCTTGGGGTTAGATTTGATTAACGGGGTTAAGTTTTTCATAAGAAACTTAACGGAATAGTTAACGGAATTAACTGAAAAATCCGGATTGTCACATCATCCCCTAGTTGAAAGAATTTTCGTCCCGAAAATTAAATATATAAAAAAAATATTTCTGGGGTGTCACATCATCCCCTAGTTGAAAGAATTTTCGTCCCGAAAATTAAAATAGTACCTTAAGAATTTGACGCGGAGTGCTTGAACAGATTAGGATATTTGTGCATCATATGATCCTCGCGCTCCCACGTGAATTCCGGTCCGCGTTTCGAGTTCCAACGGACTCTAACAATAGGGATTTTACTACGCTTAAGCGTTTTGACTTCCCTATCCATAATTTCCACAGGTTCTTCGATGAAACGTAACTGTTCATCAACGTGTAGTTCCTCAAGAGGAACTGCGAGTGATTCGTCTGTCAGGCATTTCTTTAAATTTGAGACGTGAAAGACGTTGTGCACACCACTAAGTCTTTCAGGTAAGTCCAGCTGATACGCTACTGGTCCGATTCTCTTTAATATTTTGAAAGGTCCAACATAACGAGGATTCAATTTACTTCGTTTCCCGAAACGAATGACACCTTTCCAAGGTGAGACTTTAGGTAAGACCATGTCACCTACTTGAAACTCTAAAGGTATACGGCGTTTGTCGGCATAGCTCTTTTGACGATCACGAGCTGCCGCCATACGGTTTCTAATTTGGACGATCTTTTCGGAAGTTTCAAATACAAGTTCAGGACCTGTGAGTTGGCTATCTCCAACCTCGGTCCAACAAATGGGAGAACGGCATTTCCGTCCATAAAGTGCTTCAAATGGAGCTGCCTTGATGCTAGTGTGATAGCTGTTGTTGTAGGAGAACTCCACCAACGGTAGGTGAGACTCCCAAGTATTACCGAAATCAATCACACAAGCTCATAGCATATCCTCCAGAGTTTGGATAGTACGTTCAGTTTGGCCATCAGTTTGAGGATGGTATGCTGTGCTCATATCTAGACGCGTGCCTAAAGCTTTATGTAATGACTGCCAGAAACGAGAGGTGAATCGTACGTAACGATCCGAAATAATGGAGATTGGCACCCCGTGCCGAGATACTACTTCTTTTAAGTAAATACGAGTAAGATTTTCCATCTTATCGGTTGCTTTGATGGCTAAGAAGTGAGCGGATATAGTCATACGATCGACGATCACCCAGATGGTGTCGCATCCGCTAGGAGTTCGGGGTAGTTTGGTTATGAGGTCCATAGGAATTTGTTCCCATTTCCACATTAGGATCTCTGGTTGTTGAAGTAGACCAGAAAGCTTTTGGTATTCCACTTTGACCTTTGCGCAAGTCAGGCACTTGCTCACATAGGTGGTTATATCAACCTTCATCTTTGGCCACTAATATAGCACCTTTAGGTCATGGTACACCTTGTCGAAACCTGGATGAATAGAGTATCAAGATTTATGAGCTTCATCCATAACCAGTCCTCTTAAGTTCCTATACACCGGAACCCATATTCGCTCTGCAAGGTAGTGAATTCCATCTGATTTGACTACCAGTTATCCTTCCATACCGCGTGTAGCTTCTAACGGTAGGTTTTCCTCTTTAAGAGCTTTGAGTTGAGCACTTCGGATTTTGGTCAGGTAATCCGGGGTGAATAGTAAGTTGTAATACTCGAACTTGTTTAGTTTGGTGTCCTTATGGCTTAGGGCACCGACTACTACGTTAGCCTTGCCCGGATGATACTTGATAGCACAATCATGGTCGTTCAAGGGTTTGATCCAACGGCGTTGTCGGATGTTCAACTCCTTCTGTTCGAATATGCGTTGAAGACTCTTGTGATCGGTGTAAATCGTGCACTTGGTATCGTCCAAGTAATGTCTACAGATTTTCAAAGCAAACACTACATCTCCCAATTCTAGGTCATGGGTAGTGTAGTTTTTCTCATAAGCTTTCAATTGACGGGAAGCGTATGCGATAACCTTTTCGCGTTGCATCAACACACAACCAAGACCTCGAATAGAGGTATTGTAATACACTACGAAGTCATCCGTTCCTTCAGGAAAGACTAGGATAGGTGCACTACAGAGTTTCTGTTTCAACAGTTGAAATACAGATTCCTGAGTTTCGCTCCAGTTATAGGGTTTACCCTTTTTGAGTTAAAGTAGTGAGAGGTTGAGCAATATTTTGAGATTTCCTCAATGAATTGACGGTAGCAGCCAGCCAATCCTAGAAGTTTTCGCACCTCTGTTGCAGTCATCGATGCTGTCTGATCCTTGATGGCTTCTACTTTAGATGGGTCGACATGTATTCCTTTCTCGTTGAATACATGTCCTAGAAGTTGAATCTTCGCGAATCCAGAATTCGCACTTAGAGAATTTGGCATACAATTGCTCTTGTTTCAGCAATCTAAGGATTAAGTGTAGGTGCTACTCATGTTCTTCCTTGTTCTTAGAATAGATGAGGATGTCAACAATGAAAACGATGACGAACTAATCGAGGTAGGGTTTACACATACGGTTCATGAGGTCCATGAACACCGCGGGTGCGTTGGTCAGTCCGAAAGGCATGACCATAAACTCGTAATGGTCGTACCTAGTCCTGAATGCAGTCTTTGAGATATCTTCTTCTCGGACTCTTAACTGATGGTAACCGGACCTAAGATCTATTTTGGAATAGAATCTTGATCCTTGGAGTTGATCAAAGAGGTCATCTATGCGAGGTAAAGGGTAACGGTTCTATATAGTTACTTTGTTCAGCTTACGTTGATTGATGCACATGCGGCAAGTCCCGTTTTTCTTCTTGACGAACAGGAATAGAGCTCCCCATGGTGATGAGCTCGGTCGAATGAAACCTTTATCTAACAACTCTTGCAGTTGTGTAGATAGCTCTTGCAATTCACTGGGTGTAAGTCTACAGGGTGCCCGAGCAATAGGCGCCGATCCGGGTGCTAGATCAATTTGGAATTCGACTTGATGATGCGGTGGAAGTCCTTGTAGATCTTTGGGAAATACCTCCGGATAATCACGAACGATCGGGATGTCGTCAATCTTCTTCTCCTCAGGTGGCTGCTCGACAACGAGAGCCAAGATGGCAGTATGAACTTTTCGAAGACATTTATGTGTTTTCATGAAGGATATGATGCCAACGACTGCACCACTCTCTTTTGCCTTGGACAGAAAGGATTTCCCCTCTAAGGAGAGGAAGGCAAACATTTTTGTCACAACAGATGGTCTCAGGTTGGTTCTTGGATAACCAATTCATACCGACAATAAGGTCGAAACTGCCAAGTGTAACTGGCAGAAGGTCAATGTCAAGTTTATGACTAACCAATACTAGTTTACAGCTGTAAGAATGCGAGTTGTTTCAGTTATCTGAGCGTCTAATATCTCAATAGTATACTTGGCTTTTAATAGAGTTGGAGCACGACACACTAATATGGAATTTGTGAAGTCATGCTGAGACTTCTAGTGAAACCCGCGCTTATAAAGCAAGTGTCAGTCAATGCATAGACTAAGAGAAGAGGTTCACATGTAGGAAAGAAAAGTCTAATGAGATATAGATTCTAGTAGTATAAGAGATAGGATGTATGTTTAAGTAATTACGTTCAACTGATGGTTGGTTAGGTTAAATCTTCATTTCCTAATGTCATTGGATCAACGGAATCATTTCGTGAAGAAAGAAATTCGTTTACAGGATTGAATATGCTGGGTATAATTCGTATTAGACTAAGGATTAGTCATCGGATAAGGCAATAGGGTCGAATGAGATTTATTGTTGGAGAGTAAGGGAAAACGTGTTTAGCTTAGAAAGGATTCCACAATTTCCTGCTTACAAAGTTGGAGTCGGTGGGTTTACCATGAGGTTCTATTAAAGTTTCAATCGAGATTGTTTCTTTGATCAAGTTTGAATGAGAGTCGTAAGGTCACTAAGACTCTTACATGGGTGAAAATAACATGATAGATTCCATTAATGATAGTTCTGTGTGTCCGTAAACATCTTCAACCTGATAGTCGCGTCTATCAACTGCTGGACGAGTTTAACGATACCAACTAGTCGTTGAGCGGGTTACAAGAACTTCTACTGACAGTGGAAGTTTAAGTTTGTAGATCACTGATTAGGACCATTTATCCACACACTAGGTTTCACCAGGACTTACATGCACCTCAAATTATTATTACGTGTGCACCCGTAATGATAATTTGCTTTGCATGTTCACCCTAGTTTCTCCCCGTCTTGTGCCATAATGTCCTTTAGTTTGTATTGCTGAGTACAGAGTGTTGTCAGATATGATAAGTCATCGAAAAGCTCAGTCATCAACTATAAGTTGATCAACCAGAACTCATATCAGGATGTGTAGTCAGGAATCGTTTGATCCGAGTATTCACTCGAGTTGAAACACAATACGAGAGTCCAATCCAGCGGATTGTAAATGAGAACATGTAACAAACATGTACATGAAATGCGACTTCAAAAAAATGAAACTGATTTCCTGAATACAAGTTACAGAAAGCAGCAAGGTAGCCGTCCTTTCAACTTAGTCAAGACAGGGTTTGAGTATGCATTGAGCAATGCGTTCTCAGATTTGTGGTCAATCTATTCTCAACAGAATATCGAACAAAGATGCGAGCCCATGGCTCGGGAAAGTGATGACATCTACGTGTCAATAGATTCTCCAATAATGCGTGTAACGGTCTGCCTTCAGTCGGCGTATTGTTGCTAGTGGTTACGTAGGGACTCGCCTCCGACGATCCCAATTCCCAAAGAGATATGCGTTAGTGCTGAGTGTCGTCCATAACATGGACCTGAGAAAGCCCACCATACCCAACAGGTGATGGTGATTTAGGTGACTCCCCCGAAGGCTCCGTCTCGCTGCCCTCGGACGGGAGTGGATGATGTTAAAAATCCAAACATGTAGGTAAATTTCATTATAAGATATTTATATGAATAAAAAATACGCCTCCCATTTGCCAAGTTCTTACCATATTGATCAATAGTTTTTATAAAACAAAAAGGTGACAAACCATATGGTACAAAATAAAAATAGAAATGTAATTTGTTCATAAGCATGAATGAACAAAACAAAATGGTCATGGTTTGATCAACAATTCTTTTTATAAAAAACTTAAGAGATCTTGTAAAATGGGTTTATAAAACCCTATCAAGACTGAAGGAGTTAATCTTGATTTTATGAAAGAAAGAGGGTTAGTCTGGAAGAACGTAAAAGTTGAAGGGGTGATTCGAAAATAGTTTATTAATTAATATTTAATTAATAGTTTGAATGTTTAGAATTATCTAGTTTGATTAATTAGTAGAGATAATTGAGAGAAGTATTTGAGTAGGATTAGTATAGTTTATTTATTATAAATAGATTGCTAGGATCAATGTAATTGTAAGTCAAGAATAATAATAAACAGAAAGAGTCGATCGATTGTTGAGATTAAACTTCGTGTTCGTGGTCTTGGGCTTGGTTTCCAAAAATTGGTACCAGAGCTTGGTGTCTGCGGTTTTGAGAGTCGTTTTCGTGAGGGGGGCAGCCCTGTGGCTGTGGGGCTGGGGAGAGAAGGAAAAAGGAGAATAACAAGCAACAGTTTTTTTTTGTTAGTATGAGTTGCTAGCCGAGATTTTGGAGGTAGAAGGAGCAAGTTCTGTTCTTGTTAAGAAGGTTTGAAGGAAGCAAGAACATGAACTTCATGGATGTTTGAAGGAAGAAAGTAAGAAGGAACAAAGAGATTTTTTTTGTTAAGTAGGCAATCAAGAACCCGTTTTCTTGGTTGAATGAAGGAGTAGGAAAAATAAGAACTTTTCTTGTTTAGTAGGCAATCAAGAACCCTGGTTTTCGATTGAAAGAAGGAGTAGGAAAAACAAGATTTTTCTTGTTAAGAAGGCTATCAAGGACTTGTTTCATGATGAACTGAAAGAGTAGGAGAAAGAAGGAAAGAAGGAAGAAGAATGTCACACCCCCAATTTCAACTAACGGAGTTTTACCGTTTGGAAGGTGACACACCAGGATCTCAGTCATTAGTTACATCAAACGACACTATATGGGACTTGAAATGTCAAAACATAAAAGTTCAGAGTTAATGCGGAAGCGTAAACGTTAATGTGAACTCAAAAGAAATTACACGCAATAGGCGTCAAACAATGTAAATAAGTAAACTGTTTCAAATGTTTGAAATGGATAATATGACAGTAGGACTCCATACATGTCCTAAGTGTGCAACCTGTGCCTTAGCGACCTGAGAAACATGTAAGAAAAAGTGTCAACACGAGGTTGGTGAGTTCACAGGTTTCAAGTTTATAATAAGAGTGTGTTTGCCAGATTATGTACATTCAATATGCATATCTATAGGTAGCTAACCTATGTTCATGTTTTACTAAAGCGCTCGCAACCGAAGCTGACTGTGTTTGTATGCCTCCTGCCAGGTCTATCAACTCTGGCAAATGTGAGTAGGCTAACATTTCACCCGTTCGATATCCAATCGAGTTAGCGCGACTAACGCGGGTGGGGCTTGTCAAACCCAGTAGTACTACTAAACATTACCTCGCTAAGATCCATATTAACGGTCCGATATAAGATGAGGACTTTCTGTGATAGTGTGTTACGCTTAGTCTCAACACTGATATCATATAAAGTACCATAATCAAATAGTTGCGTCATGTTTTTTCCTCCGGCGGGAAAAATAATATTTGCTTGCGTACCTGTTTCTCCCCCACGGGGAAAACAAGTAAAGGTATGATAGTTGGTGTTCATGTTTGTTTCTTCCTCAACAGGAAAACAAGTAAAATACGTTTGTGTGTAAGCATGTTTCTCCCCCAATAGTAAAACAGGTAAAAAGGGGCCGTGAAACTCACCTGCGTTGCGTTGTAGGTAGTATCACACAAAGGATAAGTTGGAACTACGTGTGTAAGTCTCAAACGACTTACGGATGCCCTAAAATTATGAACACATAAATTAGGAATGATAATGGGAATTGTGACAGTGACACGGAAAGAGAAACGTCCCAAGGAAACGTTCTAATATTCAAAAGTAAACGAACGTGTCCACGGGGATAGGAATTCCTTAATTTATAATTAAGATATGTATATACGTTACGCGACGAATGACAAAAATAATAATAAATATAATCGAGTGATTTGTCATTCACAAAAATTAGGAAAATAATATAATTTAATATATTATTTTTAGATTCGAAATAATATTTTATTTACTCATTCGTGGTACAAAATAATAATTATATTATTTTTATTAACGTAACAAATACAGGTAAATAATATAACTAATTATTTTATTATTTAGTTTCAAACGTTATACGAGGTTGTAAAATGATACGAAATAATATATATATACATATATTATTTAATAATACGAGTCACGGTTTGAAAATAATATAAACGTATTATTTTATACGAATTTGTGGCTTAAAATAATATAAACATATTATTTTTACTTGAGGATAATAACAATAAATTATTTATAAAGTGGGTATAATATATAAAAATATGTTAATAATTTAAACCTGAGCCTTCGGGTTGTTTTTCGGGCTAAAACACATTTGTATAATATTATAATATTATAGGGTTTGATTTTTATTAATTAAATATTAACAGAAAAATGTTTAAAAATAATTGTGGGAGCCCGGCCTCGAACACGGGTCTCTCCCACACACGCACACAGCTCTAACCAGTCCCGCCCGCTAGGGAATCGCATACATATCCGAATCAAAATGGTTTTAATGTTCAAGTCCATAGTGATCTTCCCCTATACCCAAATCCATTCGAACCCAGCCCTTAATCCACCAATTTCAGTCACGATCGACTATACAATCATAGGGGTTTTGTTTAACTGAAGTATGCGAGTATGCGGGTGAGATTTAATTGTGAAAACAACAAGCACAAAATCGTTTATTTACAGATTGAGTAACGAAACCCTAGAATACGAACACCGAATCAATTTGGATGATTCTGATAGTGAAAATTGTTTAAATTATGGGGTTTTTACTATACCAGGCCTTTCGAATCCAATGGTGTGGTTTAATTTCATTGAAATTGTGTTTAAAATCAAAACCCCCAAATCCGTATATGAACAAACCCTAGTTATCGGATCTTACACAATTCGATGTTGTTTGATTCAGTAAACATAGGGTTTTTTACTATACAAAGGATCTCGAATCTAGTCATGTATATTAATTGTATTTAAAACAGGTTTAGAGTAGGATTCGATCAACCAGAAATGTTAAGAAACCTAGATTATGAACCGAGTTGAATTTGATATTAAAAAATGGTTGGGTTCATAGGGCTTTCAATATATGCGTAAAAACGAATCTGTGGGTATTATCAATTACCTCTAATGATGTCAAATTGATAGAGCTCGATCAGATGGAGGTCCGACTCCGAGTGTCTTGGTCTTCGGCAAATTCAGCCGCGTCTCCGACGAAATTATAATACTCAGGAGGTTCAGAAGAATTCGATTGAAGTACGTGGGTGTGTAATTCGTAAGAATTGCGACTGACAAGAACGAATTTGATCGATTTAGGATTGGTTTCGACGGTTACGGAATAATTCGTCATTCATTCGATTAATGTGTTAATGATGGATGATTTAATTGATGATTAAGGTCGTTAAAGATAAAAAATTGAGTGCTAACGTTTCTAATTTCCATAGAATCGATTTGCAATTTTCGGTTTTGATTGGATTTCCACGAGTTTGACTTCAAAAAGTCAAACAGAATTGAATTGATTCGATTTTTGACTTTGGGGAGTCAACAATTCGATTTGGCATATTTACACAACTAGTCCCTGCAGTTTTGAGTTGATTTTATGACCGAATTAGTCCTTGGGGTTAGATTTGATTAACGGGGTTAAGTTTTTCATAAGAAACTTAACGGAATAGTTAACGGAATTAACTGAAAAATCCGGATTGTCACAAAGAAAACAAGTAGGAAGAAAGAAAGTAGGAAATAAGGAAGGAAAAGTTTCAATTTCGGTGATGACGGCGCTAACCCCGCTTCAATCTTGATCAACTAGTATCCGGAGAGTTCAAAGTCGAGATTGCAACTATGTGTTCTTGAAGTGTTCAAGGAAGAAAGAATGGGAAAAGAACAAGAAGTAAGTCCAAAACAAGATTAAGGAGGAAAATGAAAGAGTTAATCTTGATTTTACGAAAGAAATAGGGTTAGTCTGGAAGAACGTGAAAGTTGAAGGGGTGATTCGAAAATAGTTTATTAATTAATATTTAATTAATAGTTTGTATGTTTAGAATTATCTAGTTTGATTAATTAGTAGAAATAATTAAGAGAAGTATTTGAGTAGGATTAGTATAGTTTATTTATTATAAATAGATTGCTAGGATCAATGTAATTGTAAGTCAAGAATAATAATAAACAGAAAGAGTCGATCGGTTAGTCTTGGACCTGATTTCCAACAAAGACAATTAATAATATAGAAGAAACTTATCAAAAGGGAATGCTTTTAAATTCAAAACCAAGACAAAAGAAGACGGTCTTCATATTTAAGGTGTTAGTCATTCCAGAAAAAAGAGACAAAAGTCAAATCAAGTGTGTAATGGAAAATGCTAGCCATTTGGAGCATTAGTTGCTCTCCTCGTTGAACTACACAACGGCACATCAAATGAACCTAATTTCTCAATGCTTAAGATCTAAAGTATGACAAGATTCAGCTCTAGACACATTGCAAATGATTAAATTTGAGAGACAAATTGGGAGTAGAATGAGTATAGAGAATCGTCCGTCTGGCTACTTAACAAGTCTTTTTCTCTCTTTTATTCAGGGGCGGAGGATATAAAGGGCCCGAGGGGGCCCCGGCCCCCTCCCGATTTTTCGCTCAGAAGTGTTAATATATACGTATTCGGCCGATTTTTCGCTCAGTAGTGTTAATTTATATGTATTCGACCGAAAATTTTATAGTTCCAGCCCCCCCTATATGGAAAAAAATTCCCGGCCCCCCTGCGAAAATTTTCAAGCTCCGCCACTGCTCTTATTCGCTAATAGAGCATATACTCAACACCTATGTATATTTGAAAGATGAAATCCCTACAAATATTATGGAGATTTTAGAGATGCAATCCCTACAAAGATGACTGAGAGTGAAACAGTGATCACTACCATGACTTAGTGAGATGAATGTAAGAGTGATCATTATCCAATTAGTGAGATGTTGAAGGGATGATTACTACCCGCCCGCTTAATGAGAAGATGAAAGGGTAATCATTACCCGATTAGTGAGAATATATAAGGGTGAAGGGGGCCATTAACCCATTTACTCATTTACTCACAAAAACTGTCAAATAGAATTCTGACACCTCACAACTACTCATTTACTCAGATTTCATTGGAAATACCATACTCATTTACTCACCCACTTAAATATATATATATATTTAATTATAAATGGTGTGTGTGATAGTGTTGGGGTCCACTAGCATGAGAGTGGAGAGAGACTGTCCACATCCGAGTAAAATAACTCGATCCAAATACTCGAGCCTACTCACGCTTACCCGATTCATTGGGGACGGTGTACCCCATTTATCCGGGTACTATCACTCATACTCGGACATAGCCGGGTTGTCCACCCCCATCACCCTAAAGGACTTCATTACCTTACCGAGTGGATGTAAGGAGGGGTTGCTAACATCTTTCTCAACCATTACAAATAGTTATCTTTTATGTTTATTACCTTTTTTTTTAACTTACGTACACTTGATCTTTAACTATCAAAAGACTTTTTAAGTACATATTCAAGCAAGCAAATATCTTTAAAAGTGGTCATTACTTTTTAAAATAACCTATTCACACCCCCTTCTAGGTTCTAAGAACATAGATTTACTTTTAATGAACAGAAAAGTATTGAATTACTAAAGAACAACTTGCTACTAATGGCAAGTTGTCAATATTACTATTGATGGGTTTGTCCCATTGAAGAAGAACTAACTTGCTACTAATGGCAAGCTCGTACTAAAAACAAAGAACTTGCAACTGATAGAAAGTTAGTGTTGAGATCAATACATTTACTATTAAAAAAGTTAAAAACATAAGTTGCTACTGTTGAACAACTTACTATTGAAGAAGACTTCACTACTCATGAAAATCAAGTTGCTATTGTTGAGCAACTCGATGCTGATGAAGAAGGTCCTATAGATATATAAGGAAGTTTGTGTCAATAAGTGCAAATATCAAGGAAGATTATCTTTACTTAACTGTATCTCTATGTAATCTTTTGTAATTATCTTATAGATTTTTAGCAAGTCTTAGCTAGAAAGTAGCATAGGAATAGTGTATATATCTATATCTATACTATATAATAAACAAATAAAATAGAAGGATACTTGTCAAAATTTTAGGTCCATTCATTCTTATTTTCTCGCCTCTCTCTCCTATTAATAACCAACTCCACTATTTAGGTAACTAAATTAATTATTAGTTTCAATTTTTATCTACACATTTTAATTTAAAATTGTGTTTATCATCAATTAATTTGTTCACTCATATTTTTATGAACTTTACAATCTGAAAACAAATTTATAGCTAGCTAGGATTCAAATAAAAAAATTTTAATCATATATTTACATATTCACATTGTTTCATTTTGACGAATGTATGTGTTAATAGATTACATTATATTTTATTCAAAACGTGTAATACATGGGTTTATTCAACCCGTGTATTACACGAGTTTTAAAAACATAAACTTTTTATTACTACGTATTTAACATTACTTTTATTTAACCCGTGTAATACACGGGATTCTAAACTAGTTCTTTAATGTAATTGTAACCCTAATTGTGTACAACATACTTGTACAAACAAACAATCATATATAGTAAAACTAGGTTAGAATCCCGTGTATTACACGGCCTGAATAAATGTAATGTTATATACTTAGTAATAAAAAAATTATGGTTTTAATAACCCGTGTATTACACGAGTTAAATAAAATTTTACGTGACAATTATAAATTATGTTTAAGTTAATTCTTAAAACAATTTTTAGCTGAGTATTAACTTTTTTTATGTAATTGATCAATGTTAATTCATATTAAACTTTAGAAACCCGGTGTATTACACATGTTAAATAAATGCAACGTTATATATATACTTAATAATAAAGATTTACGTATTAAATATTCATGAAAACGTTTTATAAAAAAATTATAAAAAAAATTATTATTTAATAGGAGAGAGAAAAAATAATTAAAGAAATTTATATAATTAATAGGAGAGAAATGTGAGGAAAAAAAATTGAAGATACATGAGAGAGTGACAAGTGCAAATCAAAACCTTTATTTATTATATAGTATAGATATAGATGTGACCCTAATTGTGTACAACATACTTGTTGTATAAACAAACAATCATACATAGTAAAATCTCACATACAGTAGGGTTTGGAGAGGGTAAATGAAGGCACACCTTATAAAGATACAGCATTCTTTCTGTGAAAAATTGAACTGAGGTGATCCTGAGAATTTTGTGTTCTTTGTTTTGAGGTGAACCTGAGAATTTCGTGTTCTATTTTTTTTACTGTAAAACAATTATAGACTTAGATCAATTAATCAAATATGGTATTAGTTCTTAAACTCGAACCAAATGTACAAGTATGTATATATTAATATCTAATAGTCTAGTGATATGGTGCTTGTCCTCGCTATACAAAACTGATATGAATTATTAGCTGTAAAAATTATTGTTAAAAGTTATATATACACACATTTGATGGAAAGTGTCTATACACAGGGGCGGACCTATGTTATGGGTATGGGGTCGATCGACACCCATAAATTTTTTTTTGTGTGTAGAATACATATAATCTAAGCCTGTCCGACACCCATGATTTTTTTACTCCGACACCCATGAAAGTTGTGATGGACGATCTCTTGCAAAAGATGGAGTAATGGGCAATTGGCAGATTCGGGAAGTGATGTTGCAGGTGGTGGAGAGAACAGAGAGAAGAAGAATGAACAGTGTGACTATGTGAGAGAACTGAGAGAAATGAAAGCAAGTTAAAACACTTTAGTTTCTTTAGGGGACTACTAATGGGACACGGGAATTGCTATCTGGACCGGGCTCTATACGCATCGTATAGGGCAATACGATGCGTATAGCCTTCACAATTTCCCAAACCCGACAACATCGTACTCCTAGACATTCCAACCCCTATACGCATCGTATAGGTCAATACGGTGCGGTTTAGGGTACGAGGTGACTTCTGCAACTAGTCATCCATCACATCGCTATACGCCACGTATAGGTCTATACGTGGCGTATAGAGATGTGATGGATGACTAGTTGCAGAAGTCACCTCGTACCCTAAACCGCACCGTATTGACCTATACGATGTTGTCGGTTTGACCAGGAGTCTATACGTATCGTATAGAGCTATACGATGCGTATAGGGGCCAAATTTTGTGTATTTTACCATGCACAATTCTCATTTGAACGTATCGTTCAAAAATTTTCAAACAATTTACCTCAAAAAGTTATAGCAATGTCTTGGTGGTGGGATGGTAACTACGGTTTTCAGGTATATTCTAACGAGTCGCTGGAAAACAACCCGCAAAGTTCTGGATTTCAAGATGTGAACCGGGAGGAGGTCTCGTCCGACGTTTATTCTAATCAACGGGTAAGGCTTCCCGATTTGAACGAGCCACTAAGCAATCCCGAGTTCGTATACGGTGAACACTCTTACCTTACACAACCCACGGACGACTTCGTGTACGGTGAAGACTCTTACCCGACACAACAAACCGACAGCTTCGTGACGTATAAAACTGACCAGGTATAACATTCCTATATATATGCATACATTTAGTTTGTTGTTTCTTAACTTTTACCGTACCGTTGTTGTAGAATTTTCAGACTCGTGATCAGTTGGTGGATTGGGCTGTCCGCAGAGGACGTGAGAATGGTTACGTCATTGTCACCCGACGATCGAGGAGAAAAGGCGACGACCCGTCGGAGCCGGTTATCAAGGTGTGGCTTGTGTGTGACCGTCACGGCGAACGTAAATCTACTGCCACGGTTCGACGTGTCGGTAGCAAGAAAACAGGTTGTCCTTTTAAATTGGAAGGAGAGTACCAAGTAAATACTGGTGATTGGAAATTAACGGTGAAGGATGACAGTCATAACCACGATCCTAGTCAACATCTTGAGGCGCACTCGTTTGCCAGGAGACTGTCTGAGTCGGAACAACTTTTGGTGGCGAAATTGTATTCGCAAAACATGATGCCACGAAACATTATGGCAACCATAAGGGAGCAAAACCCCGATAGTAGTTGCATTAAAAAGGACATTTATAATGCAATACAAAAGATAAAAAACGAAACGAGAGTCGGTGAAACTCCAATGCAGGTTCTGGAGCACCTGCTTTCTTCTAAACATTACGTCTACTATACCCGGGAGGATCCCGTCACAAATGTCGTGGAGGAGATATTCTTTGTTCATCCGAAATCCTACGAGATGTGGCGTGCGTTCCCGCATGTTTTGATGATCGACGCAACGTACAAAACAAACATGTATAGACTTCCATTTGTCCAAGTGGTCGGTGTGACCTCCACACACCAATCGTTCTGCGTCGCTCATGCATTTATATCTAAAGAACGGGAGGAAAACTTCGTCTGGTTGCTATTGCAAATCAAAGGTATGTTGCAAAAGTGTATGGAGCCGCGCGTGATAGTAACAGACAGGGACAAAGCTCTTATGAACGCGTGTGACAAAATATTCCCGGAAAGTTCCAAGAACCTATGCCGGTGGCACATACACGAGAATATCTCAAAACATTGCAAGGCATCGTTTACAGACGAAGATTGGGAAAATTTCAAGTATTCTTGGTCGGTATTGTGTGAGTCTCCTACGCCAGAAGTATACCAGTACAACTTCAACCGGCTTTACGAACGACTGTATGCAGCCAAACGAGGAAGTAAGTTTTGAATATTAAATAATTATTATGGTTTAATTTATTTACAATATTAAATATTTATTAGGTTTTAAATTATTTTTGTAGGAGTTATTGACTATGTGACAAAAAATTGGTTGGACCCATATAAAGAAAAGTTTGTATCGGCCTGGTCCAACAGAAAACTCAATTTTGGTCAACATACCACGAACCGAGTCGAGAGCCAGCATTCGCTCTTAAAGAGCTATATTAGAAATGCTAACAGCTCGCTGGATAGACTTGTTGGGTTTGTTGATGAAATTGTAACAGATCAGTATGTACAATTACAGCATGGGTTTGGAACAAGCCTAATAAGGAAAATGGACAGGCACGTAAGTATTGAATTGTTTGATAACCTACACGGTAAGGTTTCGCATAAAGCTTTAAATTTGTTAGAAAACGAGTGGTATAAGTTATCAACTATACGGAAACAAAATGCAACGTGTGGTTGCCAACTTTTCAGTAGTTGTGGGTTGCCGTGTGCCTGTCGTCTGGCAAATATCGAAGCTACAGGTCCGGTCAACCTTTTAATATTTATCTTGTTTTATCTAATTTCAAACTTTTCTGACTATCTCGTTTTAATACAGGTGGCAGAATCCCGCTAGATGCGGTGGACGTCTTTTGGACGAAGCTTGATCTAAAACCGTCGTTTGTCGAGGATGAAAATGTAGACGTGGATAAAGTACTTGGTCAAGTGAGAAACAAAATTATGTCACAACCCGATCAGGTCAAAAAAAGTCTGTTGTCGAGAATCGTAGGGGTGGTATTTCCGATCAATAGTAAGAAGAAGGCGCCTATGGTACAAGAAGATACTCGCGGTCGTCCAACTTTGAAAAAGCAACAACAAAGGAAACAGGATGTCACGAGAAACAGCTCGTTCACAGGATCCCAACAAAGCATATGTGACCCTGCGAGACATAGCTCCTATATTGCGTCACAGGACTCTCGACAAGCGAGTTCAGTCATTCAACACCGTCGTTCAACGACGGGTAAAGGAAAGCAACCACCAGATGATAACGCCCATCATGGGTTTCCATTAATGATTGGGGAAGATGCCGTTAACAATATAAATTGTTTTAAGGATTCGATTCCATCTTTGTTTCATCCCTACATTTCACGTATACAGGATGTAAATCCCGACGGTAACTGTGGTTTTCGATCGGTAGCTGTGGGCTTAGGGTTAAATGAAAACCGGTGGTTATTTATTCGTCAACAGCTTCTACATGAGATGGACAGTAAAGAAGAATGGTGGAGAACTGTTTTCGACAGAATCGCCTTTCAAGAGTATGATAGGCTGCGTCACACAATAGATTGGCAGGATGTGAAAGCCGCGCCAGTTAGTCGTTGGATGTGGATGCCATACACAGGACTCCTAATTGCTCAAAGATTTGGGGTGATTGTTCATCTATTAAGCATTGCCGGTAATCAAACATTTTTTCCATTATGGTTTGGTCCTCATGTTCATGCTCAACATCAAATTGTATCGTTCGTTCACGTCAAAAGTGCTCATTTCATCCACGTCAAGTTAGACGGAGATTTTCCGATGCCCCCTACGAATGCATTATGGAATTTGCACCGAAATGATGATGCAGCAGAATGGGAAAATATATACAGTGATCGTATTGAACGGTTTAAGAAAAAAATGGCTACTGATAGCGATAACTTTTCATAATACGTCACGAATTATGGATGAAGTTTGTTTGTAATAAAATACATGTTTATACTAATTATATCAAAAAAGAAAACAAAAAAAAAGAATACAATTATACTAATTATACTAATTATATCAAAAAAGAATACTAATTATATTAATTAAAAAAAAATAAAAAAAACATATACGCCACGTATAGATCCATACGTACCGTATGGAATTCCAAAGGTCATGAGCTATACGCCTCGTAATGTTCTATACGATGGCGTATAGCGACCGGTATACTCAGAAGAGCCAGCGTACAGCACCAAACGCCCCCCATTTTTAACACACACACACATACGAGGAGACGCTAGATTGAGATTGTCGGGTCAAAAATTTCCTCTTTTACTCGTAAAGGTACGTATTCTAGACTCGTGATATATAATATAGGTTTAATTTTGATTATTAGTCATTAAAATTGCGTAGAAATAGAGATTTATAAGTTGAATTCGATGAACTATACGCAGCGTATAGAATTATACGTGGCGTATAGTTCATCAGAGGAAGAAGATGAAACAATACGCAACGTATGGGGCTATACGCTGCGTATGGTTTAAGTTACCCGGTAACTGGCCTGCGTATGGCTTGGTTGGCCGCGTATGGCTCGTTTTGCCCGGTAACTGGCCTGCGTATGGCTTGGTTGGCCTGCGTATGGCTTGCTTACCCGGTAACACCCTATACGCCACGTATAAAGCTATACGTGGCGTATAGGTTTTTAAAAAAATTATTTTAAATTATTTATTTATATTAAATAAACAATTTATTTATTATTTTAAATAATTTATTTAAATAATAAAAACAATTTATTATTATTTTAAATCATTTATTTATATTAAATAAACAATTTATTATTATTTTAAATATATTATTATTTTCAGATATGGCGGATCACGACGACGATGTTCAGATGGACGAGTTACAGGATCTTGCGCACTACCCCTATTTGGATTTTCCGGCAGACTCGGAGTGGTATGGCCGGTGCCAAAAGCTACGGGAGGTGCGTTTGGGGCCGGGGACGGCGGTGGACTGGGAGCTTCTCCAGGAGGTCCAGGAGGCGGAGCGGGCCAGGGCCATCATAGGCGAGGACACGCCATGGGATCGGCTTTTTGATCTATCATTCACCGAGACCTACCGAGAGGTGGTCGTCGAGTTTCTTTCGACGTTCATCTACTCAGAGGAGGGGCTAGCGCCCGTTCCCGAGGAGGCGCCGGCAGAGGAGCTGGATCAGGTCTCCTTCAGTATTTTTGGCCACCAGTACCGTCTGACCCTCCGTCAGTGGGCCGTCGTGACGGGCTTGTACTTTGAGCCCGAGACGATTTTGCCGGTTTACACCGCGGCGGTGACGGAGGTGGACAAGGAGGTACTCCTTGTTTTTTGGGGTTTGATTTCCGATAGCCCTTGGTTAGGTACCAAGGCGAGGGTTTCGGGGATTAGAGACCCCCTCTATAGATATTTGCACCGGCTTATCTCGACGTCGATCGCACCGCGTCAGAAAAGCCGTGAGTGGTGCACCGATAGAGACCTCTTCTTTCTCTACTGCCTGCTTACAGGCACGGGGTGCGCCCTATCCACATGCCTCGCTAGTTATTTCGCGTCTGCCTATATGCGGCAGAGGCGCGGGCTTTTGTATGGCGGCGCTTTTATCACTCAGGTCATGCGTAGTATTACACCATGGCATGCGCATGAGCCTGAGTTGTTACCGCCCATTCCCCCTGTCAGATTAGACCGCCGCACGGCTAGCGGCATGCGCATCACGCACCGTTTCCCGGGGCTCGGCCTACGGTTTGTAGGGGCCGTCCAGGACCAGGTTTGGGTCCCGGTGCCGTTGCCGCCGATGCCTGGACAGGGGGGCCCGCAGATGCCTGACCCGCCACTAGGTGTGCCGTTGCCGCACGTGGAGCCCATCCACGACCATCCGCCACAGCATCCCCGACACGCGCGTCGGTCTGTTAGGCTGGACAGGGCCACCCAGGCATTGCTTGAGACCCTTGCTGCCGACTCACGGCGACTGGCTCGTCAGAGCGACCGCATGGAGGACCTTATGATGTGGGCGGTTGGTAGCCTCGTGGATCTATCACGAGCCGCCGGCATCGAGCTACCACCACTACCACTGCCACGTCATTATCCAGACGACCCCGTTCAGGATGACGGCGGGGCCGGTCAGGATGACGGCGGGGCGGGTCAGGCTTAGTTGTTTTTATTTGTATTTAGTTTGTTTCTTCGGTTATGTATGTAAAAACATTTTGATGTATATATTTAATTTTGTGATGTAATGTATATAGTCTTTTACTTATTTCTTTGGTTGTAATGTTTAATTTTTTGTTTGTTTGTAATGATAAATTATAAATGCAAAAATATAATAAATGTTAACAAAGTTATATAATTTAAATTAAAAAATATAACAAACTTATATTAACAAAGTTATATAAATTAAATTAAAAAAAACAACAAACTTAAATTAATAAAATACCCTATACGTGGCGTATAGGGCAATACGCCACGTATAGAGGTTTTTAAATCGACTTCTGCCAACTTTTGAAGCAAAATTAAAACCCGTGGCCCATACGCTGCGTATAGATCAATACGGCCCGTATTGGACCCAGCCGCCAGACCGGGAATGCGACGTGGCATTCTGTTGGCAGAGACTGAACCCTATACGCCTCGTATTGGCCTATACGAGGGCGTATAGGGCGACGGCGTGTCCAATTAGCAATATTCCGTGTCTTAATAGATTCACCCTTTCTTTATTGTTATTACTTTTCATCTTGACAGGTAATAAAAACTAGTTTGGTAATAGGGAACTACAGAGTCTCATTTGACAGCTAAGCTAAAGCTTCTGAAATTCATGGTAATTAAAATTGAAAAATATTTTAAAATGCATACAATACTATTATTATTTAATTTACCGTATTTTATAATTTTTCTAGCTTTAATATTCAGAAATAATTAAATTAATTATAATGTTATGTGATTTTTAAACTATTCCGGTTTTAAAAACATTACATGAAATTTTGTATGACTACTTACCCATCTTTTTAATCTCATCCCATATTAAAGCTAATTTGCCATTAATCCATACCTTCACCCTCCATTCCAAAAAATGGGACAAGCTTGAAACACTCTTCAAATTGAGTTTTGAGAATATTAGCGTTCCCCTTATGATTATTTTAAATGTTAAGAGTTTGATTGATTATAAGAATATTTATTATTCGATTGCTTCATGTTTGATTGAATATTTAATAGTTAAAGTTTGAAATTAGTTATTGGTTATTTTGATTGTTTCATATAATCATGCTTAGAATTTAGAAAATTAGTGATAATGCAAGACGTTTTTGCCGTACTTGGTTTGTGTTTATAAAAATTGGTTAGAGTATATTGTAAAAAATTTGTAAGTTTATCCGTCATTTGGGTGATGTTAACAATATGCAAAACAATTGCGTTAAAAAATATTACTAGACCCGACCCGACATGGATAGAAAAATCTTAAATCGACTTGTAGACATCCAAACACCGAAAATTCCGACACCCATAAAAAATATTTCTGGGTCCGTCACTGTCTATACACAACAAATCGAGAAAGAAATTCTATTTCCTGTTCTATAATATTTCTCCCAAACATTTTTGGTTAATTTTTTTTTGAGTAAAGTGCCATTTTCGTCCCTGTGGTTTGGTCATTTTAGCCATTTTCATCCAAAAAGTTTTTTTTTAGCTTTTTCGTCCTTGACCTTTCAAAATCTATCCATTTTCATCCAGTTGACTAACCCCGTTAAATTATTACCGCTAAACCAAGGGCATTTTCGTCTTTTCAAAACTTTTTTTTTATTCTCATTTATTATTTCCTTTTTCCCCTCCCCATTGCAGTCTGTGGATAAGAATTTCGGCTACAATAAGAATTCTGTAACGACATATATTCACCCAAACACTCCAAAAACCAACACCTGTTTAGGGTTTTGAAAAGGAATGGGGAGGGGAAAAAGGAAATAATAAAAGAGAATAAAAAAGAAATTTTGAAAAGACGAAAATGTCCCCGGTTTAACGGTAATATTTTAACGGGGTTAGTCAATTGGATGAAAATGGATAGATTTTGAAAGGTCAGGGATGAAAAAGGCTAAAAAAAACCTTTTGGATGAAAATGGCTAAAATGACCAAACCACAGGGACGAAAATGGCACTTTACTCTTTTTTTTTTCTCTTTGATAAAATTTGATTCAATTCTATACTTTCTCCTTTAAACAATATCTTTTTAATGGGAAAAATTTAATAGAATAGTAATCAAGTTTCTCTAATATTTCTTTAACGTCATTCAAACTTTTTTTTCACTCTAAAACCACTAAAGTTTGATTTACTGTTCCAATTTTATGTAATTATCAGGTTACAAAGTTAACTTGATGAAACAATTTTATGTAATTATCAGGTTAACTTGATAACATGTCAGGTCATGATTTTTCTTAATCCTCACATGACTTAAAGAAAAAGATTAATAAAAGAGTAAACTTCTATTTTGGCTCCTGTGGTTTAGGCACTTTAACCATTTTGGTCCAAAAAATAACATTTTCCCTTCATTTTCATTTAAAACCCTAACTAATGCTCCATAACCATTTCTTCATCTTCCCCAACCTCATAACATTCCATTTCCACTCCTTCATATTGCAAGATAATCACTGAAATTGTTAGTTGATTGGGTAATCATTGAAAGGGACATCCAATTTCATAGGTTTAGATATTGTTCAATCTAAACCTGTGAAATTGGATGTCCCTGTCAATCCAAACCTATGAAACTGGATGTCCCTTTCAGTGATTACTCGATCAACTAACAATGTCAGTGATTATCTTGCGATTTGAGGGAGTGAAAATCGAAAGTTATAAGAGATTACGGGTTGTCGAAGATGAAGAAATGGTTATGGAGCATTAGTTAGGGTTTTAAATGAAAATGAAGGGCACGTGCCATGATTTACCAGAGTTTTTGAACGACATTTGCCCCAAGGGCTAATCTCTCTTCTAATAAAAAAAATTAAATGGTTTTGTCACTTGGTATCACCATATTCAATCTCACAACTTTTTCCCTCTAAACCACATTAATATCCTTCATTTAATGCTTCCTTATTTATCCTTTTTTTTAAATTACATAAATAAACATTTTCATCATTATTACCACTTACTCGCATACTTTTTAAAATTATCATCAAAAGTTAATATTTAAAAAAAATCAATAATTAAAAAACAAGAGATTTTTAAAAAATGAGTTTTTAAAGTTTTATTAGTAAACAAACTTGACTTTTTAAAATTTTATTATAAAAAAAAAAAGATTATTTTAATTTTACATATAAAATTTGAAAATACTACGTTTGTATTTTAAATAAATATGTGTTAGAAGAAAGTTTACTAATATTTAATTATTAGTTTTTAATTAAATATGATATTTATAAACAAGTTTTTTATTTTGATTTTTAAATATTATTACTTACTTTTTAATAAAATTAAGAAACTTGCAAATATTTATTTTTAAAAGTGTATTATTATTTAAACTTTATTTTTTTAAATGATGAGATTTTTGTTTTTCAAAAAACATGTTTACAAGTTTCAATTCTAATTTATTAGTTTTAAACTTTTCATATTTAATTTTGAAATTTTAAATTTAATTGTGTCAAAATATTAAGGAGTGAAATTTTTAAATTTTGGATTTTTAAATTTTGGATTTATAAGACGATTTATTGAAATTTAATTTTTATTTGTATCTTTTTATTATTTTTTTTGATGAGAGATTTAGTATTAAAAGTTTAGCATGATTTTCCGCATACAAGTACAAATAGTATCCGTCAATCAGAGCATTTTGATGATGATTTTGATGAAAGTTTATAATCTCCTAATTTTTTAAATGAACTTACATTATCAGGTTTGTCAAACCATAAATTAGTTTTAAATATCGGGGTTCCAGTTATGCTATTAATAAATATTGATGAAAAATGGTTTAGGTAATGTAACAAATATTTAGGTCAAAGCACAAGGTAATCACGTTGTAGAAGCATAGATTATATTTTGAAGCAACTTTGATCATCACAATTTTATCTCTATAATTGGGTTAACATATCCAGACAAAAGAATGTCACAAAAACTTCAAAGAAAAAATATACAATTTTTTGTATTTTTGCAATTACTATGAATAAAAGTTTAGGGTAATCATTTTCAAATGTTGGTTTGTATTAAAAGATCCGGTGTTTATTCATGATCAGTTATATGTTGTATTATAAAGAGTTAAAAATAGAGATGGACTCAAGTTGTTAATCTTTTGTAAACATGAAAAAATTACCAATACCACGTCAAATGTTACATACAATAAAGTATTTTCAAATTTATAAATATTCATTGTAAGGTTTAATTTGACATGTAATTTAATGTATTGTAAAAAGTGTCCAACTTATTAAATGATTTTTCATGTATATTTTGATGTTTTAATTACTCTTATCCATATAATCTTAACACATAACAAAATAAAAAAGTTACAGATAAAATATCAATTTTTTTATAAAAAATGTTTTAAGATATTTATCAATATAATCTTAACGTTTCACCCCGTATAACACACGTGGTTAAAGCTAATATAGTTATAAATTGCAAACAACAAATCCTGATTTAATAAAAGATTCTTTTTTAAACCAAAATAATTAAAGTGCCTAAACCACAAAGGTCAAAACAGAAGTTTACTCTTAATATAAGGAAACCTCGATTCTCAAATCACAACTCGCGGTTCTCACCATGGGCCGATTCTAATCACAACCTCTTTCAATATCGATTCTTAAAACTCTTGAAAGATTCAATCGTTACTCGATTTGAGAGTGGGGCGATTTTTGGATACAATTCAATCGTCAAGCTAATTCGATCAATTCAACCTTTTTTTAAAGACGACTTGAAAGATCCAATCTTTAGATGATTTTGGAATCAATTAAGACAATTCTTGGAGAAGATTTAATCGTTAGAAGATTTTTTAAGACTATTCGATCTTTAGAAGATTTTGGCGATTTCTTTTAGTTGTTCTTATTCCATCGACACTTTTCTAGAAACATATTGGAGACTATTCAATCGCTATCATTATTTAATTGAAGCCTTTATACATATGTCACTCGTCTCCTCGCCAACGCACGCGTGTAGCCTTCCAAAAAAAACTTTCATCGTGTTCTTTTTATTTCTAATTAGAGTAAAGTGTGATTTTCGTCCCTATGGTTTGGTCATTTTAGTCATTTTCATCCAAATTTTTTTTTTGCTTTTTCGCCCCTAACTTTTCAAAATCTAGCCATTTTCATCCAACTGACTAACTCTGTTAAAATTTTAACGCTAACTCAGGGGCAATTCGGTCTTTTTAACAATCATTTTTTAACCCCTTCCTTTTAAAAAACCTGATTTATGGTATTACGAGATCATCTCAAAGAAACATGGTAGAGAAATCCAATCTCCGACGAACTCTTTGTCCAGCCACGGTAGTAGTAGTACCGGCGCCGGCGGTGCGACCCAAACACCACTGATAACTCCAAGACCTGAACCAAATTCATACCCAACAACTTTCGTCCAAGCCAACACCACCTCCTTCAAACAAGTAGTCCAAATGCTAACCGGATCACCCACCAAACCAACAACAGAAGAAACAAGGATTCATGCTCCACGAGCATCGGAACAGCTTAAAAAATGGGCTCAAGATTAATTCATCCGTTCCAAAATTCGATCAAAGTCACGGGTTCCAGCCCCCAAGCCTTCTTGGTTTTCAGCGCTTGTTCTTAGTCCGGTGACACCATTAACAGAAGACCCGTTCAATAAATCGTCGGAGGAAGAGAGTGTAATATCTGAAAAAGAGTTTTAATTACATCCGTTCAATAAATCGGACGGAGAAGATGATCAATTTAGGGTTTTGAAATCTGAACTCAGTGAAATCAGACCTCGGTGATCGTGGTTGTTCGATTGAATTTACATCAGACCTGGGTTGTTGTTGCCGGCATTAGACGAAAGAACGGCAAATAGTGGAGGGGCGGATCGATTTATTGGAGAAGAAAAGGGGTGTTTTTTTGGCCATTTAGGTGTTGTTGTTTCCAGCATCATATGAATTTATGAGAGATCAATTTGGCAGTGTTTCTGTCGATTAAGGTGTGATTCTGTCGCCGGAGAAAAGGGGTGGCAGTGGTGGTGGTGTTTCAAGGGGGGATACAGAAGAAGAAAAAAAGGGTTAAAGAAAAGGATTTTTGAAAAGACCATATTGCCTTTAATTTAACGTTAAATTTTTAACATACTTAGTTAGTTGGATGAAAATGGCTAGATTTGGAAAAGTTAGGGACGGAAAAGCTAAAAAAATGATTTTTGGATAAAAGTGGCTAAAATGGTCAAACCACAAGTGTGACTCCCGACAAAAATTCATGTCAACATCCATACCCGACTAAGACTTAGGTCATACTATACGTCATACATTCCACTTAATTTTATAGTAATTAAGTTCATTTCACACTTAGCAAATCAATCCGTTTACACGTGTCGGTAATCAAGAAGATTACCCGGTCAAACACGCGTTCTACAGCACGACCGTTGGTGATAATTTCAAATAAATACCTAGGCATATAATCTGTGTTTGTAAATTATATGTGACACTGTGATTTAATTAATCATGCCTACATGAATTTTTCTGTGATTTATAGAAATACTTTTGTTTTCAGTACAGTCCGGTGGACACGCAGTTTGCACTAGCTAGATAATTAATTCTATGCATACACTTAGACATATATTTGATGTGCACAAATTACATGTAATACTGTGATATGATATTCTAAGACTCTGTGAATTTTCAGAAATTTTCTGAGAAACTTTCTGATTTAACGTTGTCTCTCTCCTCCCTAACTCCACCCATTTCCACATTTCCATCTCTCTCTCTCCTCCCTCTTTCTCCCTCTTTGAGCCGAGACCCACACCCACCACCTCCATCCACCATTTTTGTTGATCTTTGATCTTGTTTTCTCCATAATCAAGCATCCAACATCAAGAATCCAACATTTGTAAGAGGAATCCATCATCCATCCTTCCATTTTCGAGTTTGGTAAGATCAAAACCCATCTTTTTCTCCATTTTTCTTCAATGTTCATATGAGCATGCATCCAAAGAAAACTCATTTTTATGAAATATTATCGATGGATTCTTAAAGGAAATGTGTTTTAAAACTCAAATGGTACATATTGTTGGTGACTTTGGACCCAGATCTTGTTCATAGCTCGGTTTCCACTTATGGAAACTTTATTATGTACGCATGTTCTAGATGATGAGATTTTGTTGATTTGATGATAGATTATGTTGTGATAATAGTTTTAGATGGATAATATATGCAAACTTTGTTGTCAAAAGTGTTGGATGATACATGCATGCTCGGTTTTGTTATTTTTGAAAATTTTAATTTTGGGTTTCATGTTAGATGCCATGTTTAGGGTGATTTGATGATGGAAAATGGTTAGATATGCATAAAGAATGGATAATATGTGTAGATTTGCTATTTAGAACATTTGGTCATATGAGATTTCATGTTCGGTTCTATTTATGAAAACTTTAAAATATGGGTTTTTGTTCAAGAAGGTTATGATGTATTTTGTTTGGTGGAAATGATGCATAAACACTAGATATAGAGATTGTATGATTTTTTTTCGATAAAATCACATGTCCATGATGTTTTAGGCTCGTTTTCTATTTTTAGAAACTTTATTTCTTGACATGCATGAGAAACTTGATAATTGGGTACATTTAAAGCATGAAACTAGTATATTGAACATTATGGAAGTATGATTGACTAAAAAGATGGATTAAAATGCATGTATATGAGTTATAGAGCCGGTTTCTAAATAAGGAAACTTTATTCATCCATGAGTTATGTTTACAAGTTGTTAACATGTTTAGAAGGTCTAAATGACTTAGTAACATGTAACTAGGTACATTGTATGATAATGTATGTTGTTTTTCCATAAACTTGACAACTTAACATAGTCTTGCTATAATAGGAAACTTTAATTATCTGAAACTCGCATGTTTGTCTATTGATAGCAAATTAACCTTGAAATGTTCTATATGTGTTATAACATGCCTAATTTCATGTGTGAACATCAACATTGCGTAGTTTCCATGTTTAAGACTCAAAAACTTGACTTTCCAATTAAGGAAACTTTAATGTATCAAAAGTTGTATTTCAAGTTCTAAATTCCAATCGTATGCGCCAATGTGTTTATTAGACGATAATAGACTATTTCAAAGAAGGTTTGAATTCTATGTTAGGATTTGAATGCTTAAGTCCAATGTGTCACCAACGGGTCGTCGAGTCAAAACAATCTTTGAAGTATCAAAGTCACTTTTCAAAACTCTCTTGGATGCATAGAGTTCATAGTCAAACATTTACAAATGTTTAGACCTTAAAGTCCTAATTATTCCTAGGGCATGAGTAGGTCGTCTCACTTAGTCCGAATTTTGTAAGAGTCTTTCAAGTCGTTTATTAGGTGAGTTCTCACAGCCACTTTTTACTCACTTACCGTTTTGGGGTGAGAAACATGCTCAAGTATACATTTTTTCCAAATGTTACATTTTCACACTTACACGGTTACATTAATTATATAAGTTTTGTACTTGGTGTACAAAGTGTAATATCCAAGATTTTCCCGATGTATCTTTCCCTAAACCCGTGCACGTATTGAGCATTCAAATCTTCGAAACTTATTAAAAATAAATTTTTAAATATTAAATATCAATTCAATTAGTAAAAACAATTATACTTGGTATATATATATATATAGATGTATCTTATAAATAAAAATGTATGAAATTCTTAAAACTTTATAAGTTTATAATTATATAAATAAAATAATTTATAAACTTATTTTTAATACTTAAACTTGTAAACTCTAAATCTTATTAATTATTTTATAAAATTATAAAATAATAAAATAATAAAACCTATAATACTTATGTAGTTTTTATAAAAATAAAACATATTATTTGTTTTATAAAGTCCAGGGACTAAAACTGTAATTTATTGAAACTTATTTTAAACTTAAATCCATGTTTTAAATTAAAATAATAATAGCTTGAAACTTCAGGGACTTGTTGTGCAATTTCCCCAAACTCCCGAATCCGAAAACCAGTCTCAGGTTCGATCCCCGCTGTGACCGATTTTCATCCATTTGATTCAAAAATCGCGTAAACGGCCAAATTCAACGAACCTCGAGCTTCGCCTCAAGCATGCGACCGTAACCCAAGGTAATTCAATGCCCAATTTCGAGTCCAACACCCGCGTGTATCAAAATTTAACTCGTATCTCTCACCCGTAATCCTCCCAACTAAGTCGGCATTTAAGGATGAAATCGAGTATAAATACCAACCTAGTAACATTAGCGACATCACCCTTAAACTCCTCATACCATCAATTGCACCATATCGCATCTGCATTGCTCGATTGATTCCAGTGACCGCCGACCCATAACTCAGACCTGTTCGTCCTCATTTCGATATCAATTTAGGTAAACCTTATGGCCAAAATCTTCGTTTTCCTTCGTAGATCAAAAGCCCTCGGTCAATTTACAATGTGTAACATCCCAAAAATAAGACGACGATTAAAATAACGGGTTATACGTAAGACGAAAGGAATAAATGAACGAGGCGTGACGGGCCGGGCCAGATGGGCCGGCGAACTTGAGGGGAGGAGTCCCTTCCCCTACAAATAGCCTAAGTCACTCCACCATTCTCTCATTTGCAAGTTCTAGAGAGAGAAATCGTAGAGAGAGAAAGTTGGCAAATCGACCCGAGATTGAATAAGTGTGTTGCTCCATAGCTCGTGAGAAGAACCTCCTAATCAGAATCTCGATACAGGTAACGATCCAACTTAGATTTGAGTTTTTGTTCGTTTTTTGGGTTTTGGACGAAAATGTGACGTTTTTACGGATGAAACTGGAAGAAAAACATAGATTTGAGTTCCATAATGAAAAGCAAACGTTTTAAACGTAAACAAGTTCAGGATCTTGACGTGATCAGACCCGAATGCGAAAGTTAGGGTTTTCACGGGGAAGCAGGAAGAGGGTCCTGCGTACTTATCAAGTACGCAAGAAAAGGGTCCTGTGTACTTATCAAGTACGCAGGAAGCAAAGTTCGCGCACTTATTAAGTACGCAGGAACAAGTCCCTGCGCACTTGCTAAGTGCGTAGGCATCAGGCAGTTTAGGTAAAGTTAGTATGTTTAGAAGGTTAAACCGTTAGAGTCGGGATTTGGTCTGATGTGTATTTAACTAATCAATTTAGATCGAAAGTGACGTTGTGATACCTTTGTTTAGGACAACCCAGATTAGCTTATCAGGTGAGTTCTAGAAGCCCTCTTTTAAATGTTTTAAATAATGTTTTTGGGCCGGTGTGCATAGATACGAAATGATGTTTTTACGAAACGATGTTTACGAAATGATGCTTATGAAACTTTGTTTACGAAATGAAATGATTTGGAATGAACGGTTTATGGAAAGAAAGATTACGAATGGAATGTTTACGAACGAAATGTTTATAAAGAAATGATTTAAACTGAAGGTAAAGGGTTTTAAAAATGAATGAATTGTTTTATGAAAAAGGAAAACGGGCAAAGGTTTTAAAGAAGTCATTACAAATCTAATCTGTCAAATGAATGGAATTGGCGAATGAAGTCTGGGAATGTAATTCCTAGCCTTGTGGTAGATTATGGACAGCGAGCCATAGTTGCCATAAGAACAACAGGGGCAGTGTCTTTGTGGCCTGTCAATGGTTATGATGTTGTACAACTGGTATGGGAGTAACGACGGTAACGTGACCCTAGGAAGGTTAAATTATGATCCGACGGTGTTATGGCCGTGAGCCATAGCCGTCGATGGAAGTTGTTGGTTTATGGACATGGGAGCCATAGAGGCAACTAAATGTGTATTGTCGGTCCTCGTGCAGTTAAGCCTTGGGGGCAATACAAAAAGGGAATTGACGGAATGTATTGTATTGTCGGTCTTCGTGCAGTTAAGCCTTAGGGGCAATACAATACTAAATGACGGAACGAATGGTAATACAGGTTTGGATAATAACGTATGACTTAAATGAATGTTAAATGTTTTGAACGAACGATCCGTTCAACGGTGTTTATGATGATGATAAATGTTTGAATGTTTTTAATGATAAACGAAAGGCCTTGTTTTCTTATACATGATGTTAAACCTTAATGAATTATTGAATGATGAACCATTTCTTAAATCGAAGGAAAACTTGAACTCACCAGCGTAGCTTACTTTTTAGTATGCACATTCAGGTTAAGGCAGGTATGGACGATGCACGGTGATGCTTGGCAAGCGAGAAGAGTTACCCGGATGATATGAAGACTGGCATCCCATTATGATTAGTTTATGTTATGTTTATGTATTAGACTATGTTACGCTTCCGCATGTTGAACAATGTTATGAGTATGTTTTAATGAAATTTTCCGCTGAGTTATTTTGATATTCAAGTTAAGAACTGTTTGTGAATGAGTAAATCCAACAAGTGAGCCCCCCCCGGGTTTTGGGCCTTACAAGTTGGTATCAGAGCAATAGTTTGAGAGATTCGGACACTCCCAGTGCCAGAACTTAAAATGTGAATGGGACCGAAAGCGGATGCCAGTACGGGTAACTCGAGCCACAGCATCAGGTATGAATGTAGTATATATTTACATAAATAGTATGCCTTAGAAAGGGTTAGGTAAGGACTTGTGTTCGGATAGAATCACAAAGGTGGTCAAATAGAAATCGAAAGGTAGTGTAATGGTTAATTGCAGATGGCCAGTGTATATTAACATCTTACAGTGCTTGTTGAATTCTATTTGTTAACTAGCGTGATGACATTGGATTCCTTGTCTTATAGAACGAAATGGAAAGGGGAGGAAATGGAAGGCGTGGTGGGGGCTGTACCGGTGGTCGTAACGGTGGGCGCGGCAGACCCCTGCGCGCCAAGAGTATAGTGAAGAAGGAAGTGTTCACACTGAACCGGCGATTAGTGTGCATGGAACTGAGCAGACACTGGTTGAAGAACAACCTTTACTTTTGAACCAGAAGTGAGAGCAGCTATAGCTCGAGAGTTCACAGAGTTGATGAAGACTTCTCTGCCAGGTCTGTTGGCAGAAGCATTGAAGAAGGTTAACGGGGAATGTGGGTCTAGTGCGGCAATTGGTGCCCAGAACAACTAGACTGACAACGCGCCGCCTGCTCGCGAATGCGACTATAAATCATTTAAAGCATGTGACCCGCCGGTCCTAACCGGAAAGAAAGACGCGGTGGCTATGTTTGACTGGGTGATACGTATGGAAGCCGCCATCCGTTTGAGCGAGTGTCGAGCAAATCAAGTTGTGAATTTTGCTGAGAGAGGAAGCATCCCATTTGTGGGAAGGTGTACATCAAGCTAAGGGGGACGAGACGGTTGACGCAATGCTGTGGAACAATTTGAAAACATTGGTGATTAAAAACTTCTGCCCGAGGAATGAAATCGAGAAGGTGGAAAGAGAGTTTCTGGGAATTAAAGCCGGAAGTAAAACACACCGACAATACACTACCAGATTCAACGAATTGGAACGTCTGGTGGCGCATCTGATCACGACTGAGGAGAGAAAGATTGCTTGCTACATCCAAGGTTTTCCGGATAAGGTCCGTACTTTCATCAAGGCAAACACCCCTAGCACCTATGATTCGGTGGTGGAACTTATGATGACCTGGCACTAAATGATGTTGCCATTGAGGAACCCAAAAAGAAACCGAGCTTCTAAAACAAACGAACAGGTGGAAAGATGTTTGGGGCTCGTGATAAGAGGGCTCGGGTGGAGGTGATGGCGATGTGTAATAAGTGTGGGAAGGAACATATGGGTGAGTGTAGACTGGGATCCAATCTATGCTTCAGGTGTGGCAAGACTGGACACTACTCACGCGAATGTCCCTAGCTCTTCAAATGCTACAACTGTGGGGAGAGTGGTCAAATGAGCCGGGAATGCACCAAGCCCAGGATGGGTGAAGCCGGGAAAGGGAAAGGCCCAGAGAAGAAAGAAGAGAGGCCCCGAACAAAGACTCGTGCGTACGCGCTGACGCAAGACCAGGCCAGGGCAGACCCCGGTGTGGCGTCAGGTACGTTCATCCTCGACAACACTTTTGTTTCTGTGTTATTTGATTTGGGTGCAAGTAAGAGTTTTATATTTGCGACTTTCTGTAAACGAGTGAAGTACACTATCAGTAAGTTAGAAAGGGCTTTTAGCGTAGAAATCGCTGAGGGTAGAACTGCGAGAGTAACCGATGTAGTTGACAACTCCACGATAAAAATAGAAGGTCATAGGTTCCCTGTCATATTGTTTGTTATGGTTTTGGGAGGGTTTGATGTTGTGTTGGGTATGGATTGGTTAACTGCCAATAAAGCACAAATCATATGTAAACGAAAGATAATCCAACTCAAGGCTCCGGATGGTAGCAAATTTGAGGTCTTTGGAGATCGTGACGCCCCGATGCCAAACGTCATCTCGATGATTAAGACAACAAATTACTTGAGACGCGGATGCGAGGCTTATCTGGTGTACGTAATTGACAAGTGTAAGGAAGTGAAGGAACTAGACGATGTACCCGTGGTACGCGAGTACCCGGAGGTGTTTCCAGAGGATTTGCCTGGGATACCACCCGACAGAGAGATTGAATTTTGAATCGACATAGTACCAGATGCCCAGCCCATGGCTAAGGCTCCATATCGACTAGCACCAGTGGAAATGAAAGAACTTATGACCCAATTAGACGAACTACTTGAGAAGGGATTTATACAACCGAGCATCTCGCCATGGGGTGCTCCGGTGTTGTTTGTAAAGAGAAAGACGGTTCGATGAGAATGTGTATTGATTATCGCGAGTTGAACAAACGTACGGTGAAGAACAAGTACCCTTTACCAAGGATCGATGACTTGTTCGATCAATTGCAAGGCGCGAGTTGGTTCTCAAAAATCGACCTTCGGTCCGGGTACCATCAGTTGAAGGTAAGGGAAGGAGACATACCGAAAACTGCATTTCGCACGCATTATGGACATTTCGAGTTCCGCATAATGTCTTTCGGATTGACGAACGCCCCCGCAACGTTCATGGATTTGATGAATAGAGTTTGTCGACCAATGCTGGATCGATCGGTAATCGTGTTCATCGATGATATCCTCATCTACTCCAAGAATGAGGGTGATCACGCGTGTCACTTGAAGGAAGTATTGGAAGCTCTGAAGAAGGAAAAGTTGCATGCTAAGTTCTCCAAATGTGCGTTCTACGTTAGGGAAGTCCAATTCCTAGATCACGCCATCAACCCGAACGACATTATGGTTGACCCAGCAAAGATAATGACGGTAAGGGAATGGAATATTCCTAAGACGCCAACTGAAATCCGCAGTTTCTTGGGATTGGCAGGCTACTATCAGAGATTCATCCAGGATTTCTCGAAAATAGCTTCGCCATTGACAAAGTTGACTCGGAAGGAGGTAAAGTACGAATGGGGTTCGAATCAGGACGAGGCGTTTAAGGAATTGAAGGAGAATCTAACCAAAGCTCCAGTCTTAGCCCTTCCTGAGGGCAATAAAGACTTAGTGGTATACTCTGACGCTTCGGGTTAGGGATTGGGATGCGTGTTAATGCAACGCGGGAGAGTGATCGCGTATGCGTCGCGGCAGTTGAAGACTCACGAAGCTAATTATCCGACTCACGATTTGGAGCTTGCTCCTGTCGTATTCGCATTGAAAATCTGGAGGCACTACCTTTACGGGGTGAAATTTACTATTTACTCCGACCACAAAAGTTTGAAGTACTTCTTCGAACAAAGGGAACTTAATATGAGGCAGAGACGATGGTTGAAACTATTGAAAGACTATGACTGTGAAGTCATATACCATCCCGGAAAGGCAAACGTGGTGGCTGACGCTCTAAGCTGAAAGGATGTGCCTACTCCTATTAGAGTGAAAGCTTGCCAGTTGGTAGTAACATCAGATGTGATGAGGGAAATTGAAAGAGCTCAAGATGTAGCACTGAAGGGAGAAAACATAAAGAAGGAAAGAATGGTTGGCCAACAGGACAAGTTGGAATATAACACCCTTGGTGTTAGGACACGTTTTGGGCGGGTATGGATACCTATGGGTGGCGAGCTTAGAACCAAAATCTTGGATGAGGCTCATAAGTCTCGTTACTCTATCCACCCCGGTACCAACAAAATGTACCAAGATCTGAGGAAGGAATACTGGTGGCCTGGAATGAAACACGAAGTGACACAGTACGTAAGAAAGTGCTTGACTTGCTCACAAGTAAAGGCTGAACACCAGAAACCGTATGGAAAGATTCAACCACTTGATATACCAGAATGGAAGTGGGAACACATTACCATGGACTTCATAACCAAGCTACCTCGCACAGCTAAACGTCATGACACCATTTGGGTAATTATGGACCGTTTAACGAAGAGTGCTCATTTCCTACCTATTCGCGAGACGTTCTCGTCGAAAAGGTTAGCGGAAGTATTTATTAACGAAGTAGTAGCACGGCAGGGGATGCCTTTGACAATCGTATCTGACCGGGACACACGATTCACATCGAGGTTCTGGAAAAGATTTCACGAGGCAATGGGCACGAGACTTAATATCAGCACGACATACCACCCATAAACGGATGGTCAGTCCGAAAGGACCATTCAGACATTGGAGGATATGCTTCGTTCTTGTATTATCGATTTTGGCGGCAGTTGGGACAGTCATCTGCCGTTAGCCGAATTCTCCTACAACAATTGTCATCACACGACTATAGGCATGCCGCCTTATGAAATGTTGTATGGGATAAGATGCAGGACCCCGGTTTGTTAGGGTGAGATTGGACAAAAGGAATTAGGGAGTCTTGATGTTGTAAGGGAAACGCCGGAAAGGTTTGATCAAATCAAAGCACGAATGAAGGCCGCACAAGATCGTCAGAAATCCTATGCGGATAAACGACAAAGGCTTATCGAGTTTGATGTTGGGGACAGAGTAATGTTGAAAGTGTCACCCTAGAAGGGAATCATACGATTCAGGAAGAGAGGAAAGTTAAGTCCGAGGTTTGTCGGACCATTCAGGATAATGGCACGAGTTGGTGAAGTCGCTTATCGGCTAGAGTTGCCTGATGAGTTAAGTGGGATTCATCCTACCTTCCATGTATCACACTTGCGAAAGTGTTTGGCGGATGAATCGGATCACGTACCACTTACTGACATCGAGGTCGACAACAGCCTTAACTACATCGAAGAACCCGTGGCCGTCTTAGACAAAAAGGAGAAGCAATTGCGTAATAAGATTATTCGATTGGTTAAAGTCCAATGGAATCACCGAAAGGGATCGGAATCTACTTGGGAAACGGAGAAGGAAATGAGGGAGTTGTACCCTCATCTATTTGACTTGTGATAGGTTTCGGGGACGAAACCTATTGTAAGGGGGTAGACTTGTAACATCCCAAAAATAAGACGACGATTAAAATAACGGGTTATACGTAAGACGAAAGGAATAAATGAACGAGGCGTGACGGGCCGGGCCAGATGGGCCGACGAACTTGAGGGGAGGAGTCCCTTCCCCTACAAATAGCCTAAGTCACTCCACCATTCTCTCATTTGCAAGTTCTAGAGAGAGAAACCGTAGAGAGAGAAAGTTGACGGATCGACCCGAGATTGAAGAAGTGTGTTGCTCCATAGCTCGTGAGAAGAACCTCCGAATCAGAATCTCGATACAGGTAACGATCCAACGTAGATTTGAGTTTTTGTTCATTTTTTTGGATTTTTCGGGTTTTGGACGAAAATGTGACGTTTTTACGGATGAAACTGGAAGAAAAACATAGATTTGAGTTCCATAATGAAAAGCAAACATTTTGAATGTAAACAAGTTCGGGATCTTGACGTGATCAGACCCGAATGCGAAAGTTAGGGTTTTCACGGGGAAGCAGATCCTGCGTACTTATCAAGTACGTAGGAAGAGGGTCCTGCGTACTTATCAAGTACGTAGGAAGAAGGTCCTGCGTACTTATCAAGTACGCAGGAAGAGGGTCCTGCGTACTTATCAAGTACGCATGAAGCAAAGTTCGCGCACTTATTAAGTACGTAAGAAAAAGTCCCTGCGCACTTGCTAAGTGCGCAGGCATCATGTTGTTTAGGTAAAGTTAGTATGTTTAGAAGGTTAAACCGTTAGAGTCGGGATTTGGTCTGATGTGTATTTAACTAATCAATTTTGATCGGAAGTGACGTTGTGAGACCTTTGTTTAGGACAACCCAGATTAGCTTATCATGTGAGTTCTAGAAGCCCTCTTTTAAATGTTTTAAATAATGTTTTTAGGCTGGTGTGCATACATACGAAATGATGTTTTTACAAAACGATGTTTACGAAATGTTGCTTACGAAACGATGCTTATGAAACTATGTTTACGAAATGAAATGATTTGGAATGAACGGTTTATGGAAAGAAAGATTACTAATGGAATGTTTACGAATGAAATGTTTATAAATAAATGGTTTAAACTGAAGGTAAAGGGTTTTGAAAATGAATGAATTGTTTTATGAAAAAGGAAAACGGGAAAAGGTTTTAAAGAAGTCATTACAAATCTAATCTGTCGAATGAATGGAATTGACGAATGAAGTCTGGGAATGTAATTCCTAGCCTTGTGGTAGATTATGGACAGTGAGCCATAGTTGCCATAAGAACAACAGGGGCAGTGTCTTTGTGGCCTGTCAATGGTTATGATGTTGTACAACTGGTATGGGAGTAACGACGGTTACTCAGGGGTTAACGTGACCCTAGGAAGGTTAAATTATGATCCGACGGTGTTATGGCCGTGAGCCATAGCCGTCGATGGAAGTTGTCGGTTTATGGACATGAGAGCCATAGGGGTAACTAAATGTGTATTGTCGGTCCTCGTGCAGTTAAGCCTTGGGGGCAATACAAAAAGGGAATTGACGGAATGTATTGTATTGTCGGTCTTCGTGCAGTTAAGCCTTAGGGGCAATACAATACTAAATGACGGAACGAATGGTAATACATATTTGGATAATAACGTATGACTTAAATGAATGTTAAATGTTTTGAACGAACGATCCGTTCAACGGTGTTTATGATGATGATAAATGTTTGAATGTTTTTAATGATAAACGAAAGGCCTTGTTTTCTTATACATGATGTTAAACCCTAATGAATTATTAAATGATGAACCATTTCTTAAATCAAAGGAAAACTTGAACTCACCAGCGTAGCTTACTTTTTAGTATGCACATTCAGGTTAAGGCAGGTATGGACGATGGACGGTGATGCTTGGCAAGCGAGAAGAGTTACCCAGATGATATGAAGACTGACATCCCGTTATGATTAGTTTATGTTATGTTTATGTATTAGACTATGTTACGCTTCCGCATGTTGAACAATGTTATGAGTATGTTTTAATGAAATTTTCCGCTACGTTATTTTGATATTCAAGTTAAGAACTGTTTGTGAATGAGTAAATCCAACAAGTGAGCCCCCCCGGGTTTGGGGCCTTAAATGATAGAGGGATTATCGATTCGTAATTTGGATTTCAATTCTAGGGTTCGTCGAGAATTAGGGATGATTTAAACTTGTGTCTATAAATTTTCTTTTCCGTATAAGTTACAAGCGAGGCCCGTAGCCGGGTGGTTAGATGCGTGTGTGTGTGACTCGGGTTGTCCGGGTTCGATCCGGCCAGCCTGAGTTTTGCCCTTTTTTATTTTTTTAACCTTTTTAGAACAGATTTACCACTTTTAATTATTTTTTATAACATCTGTGGCATTTTTATAGACTTAAAAACGACTTTTATTTACACTTTTATATTCTGGAGCTATTTTAATTAATTAAACTTAGCTAAGACTTACAACAATTTAATCTTTAAATTTAGTTTTAATACCTTAAAATCTATAGAAATGCTTTTAAACTTTATAAAACCTGTACATTTAACAGAAACAATTTTATAAAAACTGGAGACCTTAATTTGTTATCAGTTATGAATTAATTCTGTTTTTTTTTACTTTAAAATAAATATAAAATTTAAACAGAAAAACTTATATTAATTTTATAAAATCAGAAAATTTTGTAAAACTTACATACTAATTCAGAAAACAGAAAACTTATAAACTTTTGCATTTTTATAAAATATATACCCATTTAATTCCATGCTTGTTTATTTATTTAAAACAAGAAAATAAATATACATTGTTTGAAAACTATAAACTTAGAAATCTTGGACCTATACAAAACTTATATTTTATGTAAATAGAAAACTTATTTGTTTACGTAAAATTTAAATAGGAAAATAAATGTACTTCATTATTTTATAAACATTTATAAAGTTATAAACTTTATAAAATAATATAGAAACTTTAAGACAATTACAAATTTATATTTTTGAATCATAGACTTTAATTAAATACTTCTAAACTTACCATTTGATAGAAATTTTATGAACTTATAATTTCATTTTAACTTTAAGCACATTTATAAATTTATATTTAAGATGTAAACTTTACAAGAATTTCTATTTAACATTTTTATAAAATTATATGTACTTATTATTATTTATACTTATAACTACATTTTAAACATTATTTATTTATAAGTTAAATTGTAAAATAAATATTTAACATCTAAATACTTTAATAGAAGAACCACTGGCTTTGGTCCAGTGGTATAGGCGATGAAGATTCAACCTGCCCACGCAGGTTCGAATCCGAGCCGAACCGGGTTTTAGTCCGGAGTGTGTTACGCTAGCGGGGTTTGGCCCGTGTAGCGGCGCAACTGCTGTCAAGTGGCAGCAGGATCCATGGTTTCCCGGTGAAAGCCTAGCCTCTCGTTCTGAACCCGCGGGCCCGGTTCAGACAACGTAGTGGTCAGGTTGAGGGGTATCGGGTCTCCGACTTGTCGGAGATGCGACTGCCACTTAAAAAATGAAAGTCGCCTTTCAAAAAAAAATACTTTAATAGAAGATTAAACAAAATAATTATTCTTATAAGATAATTATTTATCCTTAATAATTATGTATGCTTTAAATAATTATTATTAAACTTTAACCATTATTTACTCTTTAAATAATTATTTATCCTTAATAATTATTCTTTTTTTATTAATCCTTGTTTATTCTTTGAGTAAATCCTTAATAACTATTTATTCTTTAAATGATTATTATAAATCTTTAATAACTAGTTATTCTTTAAAACAATTATTATTAATCTTTAATAATTACTTAGTATTACACGTACCTATTGTTACAACCTTATTTATAAAAAATGCCTAGAAAAGTAGTTTGAATTATTATTACCAGCTTGTGTAATTAATAATTATAAAGCCTTCCTAAATAATTATTTTTAGTAATAACTATTCTAAACTATAAACTTATTAAACTTGATATACAAGTCTTGTATTTAAAACTTGATTTAAACTTTATAAACAAAATCTTTCCCGTCTCTCATTTGGAACCCTAGTTAATATTAGAATCCTAGATTCGTTGTCACAGACTTATAGGATCAAAACTTGAAACACTAGACTTGTATTCTTAGGTTGTGTGAGGATATTCTCCCTCAAAGTCTTGCTATACAAAATCTTGTTAGACATTCTTTCCCTCAAATCCAAGTGAGTATACTTAGCCCCTTTTCGTTTTACATTCTTTATAAACTTGGGGTGAAACATGTATCAAAACTTATACAATTCTTGTACAACTATGCCTATATGCTTATTCTTGTGTTATTATGCTTGAGACTTGCATGCTTAAATTAAACTTAAAACTGGCATATCCGTTAACTTTGATCAAGCCTATAGTAACAATGATAGATCTATTATAGTTGACCAATCCACCTAGTTTGATTGACCCTTCGGGGGGAGCACATGGTGATTGTTACTGAATTTAAACTTTAAACTTTTAAGGGTAACCTGCGGGTTATGCCTAAACTTGGTTGGAGGATTGATATGCACAATGTTTAAACTTGTTTGTTCTCACACTTATACTATAGAATGCATGACATAGTGAATTGTAAAACTTTTCAAAGACTTTGCTAAACTGTGTCAAAACCTTCGTATCTCACCAACTATTTTTAGTTGACAGATTTCTTTACATGTTTCTGGTACATCCACATGAGACTTTAATGTGATCACATAGGAATGATTTGGACCTATAATACTTATCAAATAAACATTGTATTCTTGTTATGTTGTTTTGTATTGAACCTTTCAATATCATTAATGAAATATTTAAACTTTAATAGTCAACCTTATGCTTTTTGAATAACCGCGTCCGCCCCGACGTATAATCCGCCGTCGGTTGGGGTATGACACAAATTCCTCTCGGAGTCAACCGTTAATTTGTCCAAAAGCTAGGTGATCATGAACAGTACCATTGGGGTTAACAACCCATGCCCGGGTTAGTAGTGCTAACCTCGACCGGAGGTTGAACAGGTACATAATTGACCTATTCCATTCATGTGCAAGGCACAAAGAGACGAACCACATCCTTTTCCTTTACAGTGGCTACAATTAGCGTCGGTTGATGGACTTATGATAATTTTTGGTTTTGTCTGATCAACAATGATTGTGTAGAGTACTAATGTTTTTCCATACATTCATAAATTTGTTTTCCATTACAATTACCTGTGAACTCACCAACTTTATGTTGACCCATTTTAGCATGTTTATCTCAGGTCTTTAAATGGTAGGATATGTGGCTAGGATGCACCCACTGGAGTCACGCACTATTGATGCATAACATCCTATTTTGATAAACAATATTTTATCATCCTTATTTTTCAAATGTTGTAAACATTTAAACCTTTGCTTTCGCACTTTTACTTTGGACCATATTAAACTTTATTTTGGACTCATACGAGTCATGCGTTTAAACATGTATTTTGAAAATCATTTAGTGGTCGTTCAAAGTAATTCAATGGTAAAGATCTTCTCGGGTCACGCCCCGCAGGTATAGCCTGAAGTGAAATTTGGAGGTGTGACAACAAGGGACGAAAATGATACTTTACTCTTTTAATTATTTGATTGAAGCCTCAAATTCAATACATATGTCACTTTTTTATTGTTGTTAATTATATTGAAGCCTCAAATTCAATACATATGTCACTTTTTAATTGTTGTTAATTATATTGACCGTTCTCTAAATTTTAAAAATTAAAAAATTATCCACGTTACTACTTATCTAATCTACATAAGTATTAGAAATTAAAAAAAAGTGACCTGACACTTCATCAAGCTAACCTGAAATACTTGAAATTAGGTAAAATTGAAACAACATATAAAACTTTAAGTTCCTTAGAAAAAGAAAATTAGGTGACTTTAATAAAACAAGTTAGAAAAATTAGATGACTTAAATAAAAACAACACAGAAATATAGTTACTGTTCTACAAAAGGGGAATGGCTAAATACACACCCTCCGATATTTAATCGCACACCACCTGCCATCTATACAAGTCATATAGGTGCTATATGACTAGTATAGGTGTTATATGACTTGTATATGAGTCAGATTCTATACAGTATTGCATGTCCTGTCCCCCCTATCCGAACATAACACTATACGAGTCGTATAGGTGTTATACGAATCGTATAGTGGTATGTTCAGATAACTCTCGTACGATTTTTTCATTTTGCGTGCCAATTATTTGATACGATACAAGATTCCGTCAATTATTTGATATGACACAAGATTCCGTTAAAAATACTATATAAACGACGGTATGCCCATTCAATTCTCTTTGTTACATTTCATTTCACGTATTATCAGTTACATTAAAAAACTAGTTAGCAATGTTTGATAGTTAATCTTCTAGTAATATATCTGAGTATTCCGCCAATCAGGTATAACATTCATGATTATGTATGTTTATATTATCAAACTATACCGTTTTTAACAATAACACATTTTGTTCCAGATTTTCATGTCTCACTCGGACTTGATGCTTTGGGTGCAAAACACTGGACCTGAGTATGGTTATGTCATAGTCACTAAACGATTAAAGAAAAATGCATGAAAAGTGGTTATTAAAGTACACATTAAATGTGATCGTGGTGGCGAATATAAGGGAACATCAATACTCAGACGCTCTGCTACAAAAAAAAACTAATTGTTTGTTTCAACTAGTGGAAAGTTACAGGTGAAAATACGAGAAACATGTTAATGGTTGGGAGTTACGGGTTAAACATGTTGAACATAACCATCCACCAGCTCAACATTTGGAGGGGAATCCATTTGCCATGAGATTAACCGATTGAGAGTTGCGTTTGGTAAAGGACCTGTCAAAACACAATATTTAGCCATGTTTCATTCTATCAAATATAAGGGACCAGACCCCGAAAATGTTTCTTCGCTGAAAACCATATACAATGCACAATAAAAGATGCGTAAAGCCAAACAACTCGGAATCCAATGCAGGTTCTTTTCTCAATCTTGCACCGTAAAGAGTATGTTTACGAACATAATGAATGTAATGGTGTCTTAGAGGATCCAGAATGAGGTTGGGAAGCTGAAATTCCAAAAACAAATGAGTTAACCAAACAAGTTTCTGCGTGACCTGGCGAAGAGAGTGATACTAAGCTTCATCAGAGCTAAGAGAAATAATAGCTTGTTTCTTGGATTTCCAAGAAATAGGACTGCCCCCAAGAGAAATGAAATAACCACTCACTGATCCCCGAGTATTAGGGCAAACCGCCCAATCAGAATCACAATAAGCAGATAAAGACAAATCGGAATTGTCATTAAAAAAACAATCGTTGAGAACAAGTACCCTTGACATAGCGAAGAGTATGTCACGCAGCATCCTAATGAGGAATACACGGATCACTCATGAACTGGCTAAGAAACTGAACCGCAAAAGGAAGATCAAACCGAGTGTGAGTGAGATAGTTGAGTTTACCAATAAGTCGACGATGTGTCAAAGGATCATCAAGAACCTAACCCTCACATATTGATAGTTTCACCCAACAGTTTTATTAGTATGTTATGTTCCCAGTCGTATATAATAGCATACACTTGCATATTTATTTTATTTTTGGTATTTAACGTATTAATAATAAACAGATGTTCACAAAAATTCATTTTTAAATAATTTGTAACAATTTTATCAGGATATTAATTTTTTTTTATTTAATAACCGACCCGTTTTCTACCCATACAAACAAAGATTCCTAAACACCACTGTCCAATATTAGAGATGCACAAGAAAATCGGTTTCCGAACCAAACCCGTGGGGTTTATTCAGAACCGGTTGTGACCCGCTTTTTAGTCTACCCGTCCTAACCTGCTTGAACCCGTCTGTTCGGAACCAGTATATATTTTCCTTTGATTGACTAGGTCCGAATCGGAACCGGTTCCTACTCGATAGTCAGTACCCGGTTCCGACCATTGGAGGGTAAAAAATGAAAAATAACCATTTTTTAACGACTATAAAGCCGTTATAACCGGTGTTCGAATGTTTTTTAAAATATATTTTAGGCATATAAATACTTGTTTCATGTTTTGGTTGATCACACAACTTAAAAACTCAATAACAAACGAAAAACACGCAAAAAATATTATCTTTTTACTCTCTCTTCCGATTGAAATGGTTGATAATGTTGCTGGGCCACCTGAAACAGTGGTAAGAGTTATTCCTATGGATAGAAACATGGATATTTGGCAATATTTTTATTTTTGTGAGATGTCAACCGAGCCGAACAAGGCTCGTTGCAAGTTGTGCGGAAAGTTTTTTTCAAAGGATTCAAACTCAACCTTGCGGAAACACTTAGACAAGTACTGCAAGTTGTATGACGAGACGAATGTTTCAAACAATGAGTAGTGCTAGCATGGGTCCGAACTCGTTTTATTTATTTTAGTGTGTAGTATTAATATTATTTGTTAGTTGTTTTTAAGTGAGTATTCTATATATTTATTAATATTTGTAAACAACTAAATTTATTAACTTAAAACATTACACAATGGTGAATTTCGATACATAACTTTAAAACAATACAAAATTAATTGTCGATTAAAAGCTCCCAAATTGCTAACTTACCAAGCGGCTTTCCATGAACTCGTGAATATTCAACACAAGATTCTTTGACAACATTCTTATCGTTATTTGGATCTTTCAAGGCGTCCATATGTCTTCTGTAGATTGTGTGAAACCTCTCAACCACTACCAATATACCACACATCATTATTTGAGTCTTTGTATGTTGCGCATCACCATCCATTTCCTCTTAGAATCTATCTTTAACGCGATCTTACAATAAATCAAGATCTGATAAATCATCACTTGCAATCTTGGCCCTAACGTGTACCATCGCAAAGGACAAGGCATACTCCTCATCTTCTATACAAAAGTTCATTTTTGTGAGTAAAGAGTGGAGAGAATTTTTGTGAGTTTGAGAGTGGAGTAAAGTTTTTATGTGTGTAAAATAATTGATATTGAATTGTATAGTGTTATTGTGGGTAAAAAATGATGAAAAATGAGTTATAGCCATTTTGCAACGGTCGTAACCGGTTCCCACTCGGAACAGGAACCGACCCGGTTCGTACCCTAACCTACTTGGTTCCATATGGGTACGGTCTATCTACCCTAAACCAGTTCTGGTTCATACCCGGTTATTCTATGGTACCGGTCCTAATTGGACCCGGTCTAGCCAAGAACCGATTCGTACCTGATTTCGAATCCAACCCAAAACCTGATTTGTGAATATCTAGTGTCCATACGTTTGATTGGAATAAAATTGCAAGTGTAAAATCTTTTTTGATTATATAAAAATACTTTTCGTGGAAACATCATTTACCCACATTGATAAAGCAGAAACATATATGAAACTAGTCACATGATGATGTTGGGAAATTACTCAATTAGGGCGATTGCATGATGATGGTGCCTACCTTTTCTTACGTGTGTGATCATTAAGTTTGAACTTTGGATGATGATGTTGGGAAATTACTCAATTCGGTTTTAAAAAAGAATAATTAAAATCATTAAGTTTTTTTTAAGGAATTTTATTACCAACGGGCTAATAGTAGTTAGTCAAATTATAGTGTAATACATTCACCAGAATATAATCAAAGGCAAATTAACCCCCAAACTAATTGTATCAAAATTACACCATTGATCCCATGTAATAGCTTGAACTTTGGATCGGGTCTTGAGCCAAAGATAATTAAGGGCTTTTATGTCACCAATAACTTTTGTAACGCTAGTAGGTTTGTGGTCATAAATCAACGCATTCCGGTTTCTCCATAGACACCAAATAGCAGTTTAGATAACCATATATATGTTTTTTTTCCATTTGGACGAACCCCGAGCATAAATATGATAGTTCATTAGGTCTTTTGCTTCAAATAGGAAGAGAGATGATAACCCGCACCAATTGGAAACGAAGTCCTAGACCATTTGTGAGAAAATGGCAGGACACAAAAAGATGGTCCAAGGATTCTTCGAATTCAACACAAAAACACAGCAAGTGTTTGGGATCTGAACATTCCTCCGAGCTAGGGCAGTGAAGGTTGGAAGTCTGTCCAAGGAAAGGCGCCAACATAAAAAGTTAACTTTGATCGGGGACTAGCTGTTCCACCGGAAATCTTAGCCCAAATCCATATATACAGCTGGCTGAATGGCCTCTTTCAGACTTTGAACAGAGAACGAACCTGAAGAGTCGACATCCCATAACCACCTAACGGGTCAGCCGTGGGACGGACGAGGCTGGCAAGATCTAAGCCGAGGTGAGTTAGGTCCTGTGGAATTTTTATAATATGTTTCCATGATCTGGAGTTGTGATGAAGGCCCCATATTACTTTTCTACATAATATGTTCTCATCAACTTTGAAACGGCACCACCATTTTGAGAGCAAAGCAATGTTAGCCTCACGTAAGGAACCGATACCCAAGCTCCCGAGCTCCTTAGGGGTCATAGCATTGTTCCACGACACCCAAGCAATCTTATAACAATCCGGTGAGCCCCCCCCCCCATAAGAAATCCCTACGCAACCTCTCCAATTCGTTTATGACTTTATTGGGTGCCTTATAAAGGGAGAAGAAATATGTGGGAAGGGAGTTTATCACCGATCGGATTAGAGTGATTCTTCCTCAAAAGACAATGTTTTTGCCTTCCACAATGATAATCTTTGCCTAAATGTATCAACAACCATTTTCCAATGCTTCACAAGATTCATATTAGCTCCCAATTGTAGCCCCAAATATTTGAAGGGAAAAATACCGGTTTTGCAGTGTACGATAGCGGCCATTTCTTGCATATGGGTATCATCCACCCCAATTCCGAACAAGTTACTCTTGGAGAGGTTTACCTTCAGCCTGGAGACAAGATAAAAACACCAAAGAATTCTATTCAGATTGCGGGCATTCGCCAATGACAAGTCACCAATAAAAACCACATCATCGGCAAAGAGGAAATGAGATAGAGTCGGTCCCGAAGCACAAGGGATTCCCAGGAAAAGGGTGATAGAGCATGCTTTCTTGATGATAGCTGAAAGTGCCTCCATAACAATAATGAATAAAAACAGGGACATCGGGTCTCCTTGTCTCATACCCCATTTGCACGAGAACTCCTGAGTAGGGGATCCGTTTACAAGGACAGAGGCACGCGCACTTGAAAGGATTGCAAAGACCCAAGATCTCCATTTAAGCGGAAAGTTCATTTGGGATAAGATAGATAACGAAAATACCCAATTTAACGAGTCAAACACCTTTTCAATATCCACCTTAAAAAGCATCCCAGGTTTCTTAGATTTTTTGAGCGAATGTTTGCCATGGCGGAAAGGTCCTTTGCTTCCCTAGTAACCGACCTCCCAATACAATGGTTGGGGTATAAAGAGGCCCTATCTTCAAGTTGTTAATATAAAATTGGACTTTTCTAATTTAATTAAATTGGGAGCTCAGGTAAAGTAAATTGGTAAACCATAAAATTGGGCTTTTCCTAAATTATAATGAAATCGACTCATTAGACATCGAATCTCCATTAGGTGAAGTAAATTGGTAGTCCATCTTCATAACTTCATTAGACTTGAGACTTCTAAGTTGGAAAAAAATTGAATCAAATAAGTTATTATGTTTGGATATTCCAACTTGTTCGAATTAAACTTATTTGATGTTGAGTGTTGCCAATTTGTACGATAGGGCATTTGATAGGTTGGCGATCAAGGATTATGTTTACTTTGATGAAGCTTGGAATTTTGTAGATGTGAATCTTGGATGTTGATCATTTCGGTTGTTAATTTATAATATTTTTGTCACTTCTTATGAACTTGTAATTTGGATGTTACTACTTTGAATATTTTGGATGACTTGGATGTGTTCAATAATCGAATCAGATTCGAAAAACTTGAAATTCGATTCAGATTTGGATTCCGTAATCGAATTTCGAATCCAACTTTAAAATTTCAAAATTCGAATATTCGATTCGATGAACACAATTGTATGATTTTGATTTGTTATGTATTACATCTTTAGTGTTCTTTGTTTGCATTGTATGAATCTTTGACTAATAAAGATTGTTCTAAGTTTTCGTAACTAATATTTACATGAATCATAATTAACAATGGTTATTACGAGAAGATTGGTTGATATTTATCTATGATACAAAACATATACCAAAGTTACATGTTTTTCTCCAATCAAAATTTAAATAGACTCGTTACTTAGATTACTTTATGAAGCATTTTCGTAAGTGATTTACAATCGACTATACTATTGCATCTTTTATCATAAGATGTTTATGGTTCTCATCATAAAAGACATTATGTTTAGAAATAATCAAACATCTTTTCATAACTAAATAAATATAAATGTTATTATTAGATATCATGGAATACATGTATTGAGATGTAAGTAGTCAAAGATGAGATTTGTTAGTAAGAGAGACATCTTTGAGTCTACTAATAACTAGACCTAAAGAAATGAGTGCTCATGCTCAAGTGATGATAAGATCAATGACATGTAAAATCATTTTAGATTGTACCGAGAAACATAAACTTGAAGTATTAGAAAGTTGATTAGATTCGTGTCTAAATTGGTAAAGTTATTTACTTATGAATAAATAAATAATCTATACTATATAATAAATAAAAGTTTTTTCATGTCACGTGTCACATCCATATTTATTTTCATCAATTTTTTCATGTTTCTCTCTCTTATTAAAGGCATCTTCATCTTTTAACAATAATATATATTTAAATAAAATATTAAATATACTAGCAAAACACATTTATTTTAAATTATCTTTTATGAAACTTTAAAATATAATTATGTAACTTTTATTTCCAATCAAATAATAAATGAAAATCAAATTACATGAAATAGTACTTAATGGATTTTCAAAACCCAATTATATATGAGTTTTTATATATTTTGAGTTATGTTTTATATCCTTAGTATATGATACATTTTTACACCACTAAAATATATACATAAAGATTTAAAATTTTTATTTATTGATATTTTTCACCCGTATGTATACACGAAATCTAAACTAGTTACTAATATAACATTTTGGTAGGTCGACGGCAACTGTTCATAGCTTCACATTTGATTGGTCACCTTGCCACGTGGCAAGGTTCAAGTGGATAAATTTTTTTGATTTTCAAATACCTTTTATCTCTATGTATATCAAAAGAAAACGGTGAATATTCAAAAGCATCTCGTGTCATAATAGTTTGTTTGAACGCTTTATACTTTGTCACTCAACCATGGTTCAATCCTTTCTTCTTCATCTTTTTCACCTCATAGAGATTGCCTTACATACACTTCAATACAATTTGTTGTTGCTCATGAGAAATATATATGATGGGATGTTTTACATACTTCTATGTGAATAATTTCTTTTTTTTCTAATTTATGTTTTAACCTTTTTCTCCGTTTTCACATTTTTTTCAATTTTGTTTTCAGCCCCTATACTATATATAATCTACGTTTTTAACTTGTTTAATTTTTTATTAATATCAATTTTCTATAATAGTTTCCGTTCGTTAGCTTAAAAAAAACGGAATGAGATGTTGATTTTTTTAATTTTTTTGTGAATGTTTCAGTATAATTTTTTTAAACGTGGTTGTATTCAAAATCGATTATATTTTTTTGTATCCTACGTTATGACGAGCGACGTGAGCGTTGAGTAGTCGTGACAAACCCAACAGCTTATGAGCGAACATCGTTACCGTTGTTTTGGTACTATCGTAACCGATATTGGTTGGCGCTTTTATGATTTTTGACGAGCGCCACCGATAACAAACAAACTCCTGTCACGTAATACGACAAACAAACAACCACGCTCCCGTCATGAAGCGCGGATAAGATTACTATTACTAGTTAGATACATTTAAGAAATAGATGCATGGCAATTATTGAAAAATATTTACTTTGGAATTGTTTAGATGAAATAAAAAAAATTGTTGAGAATCATGAGACTATAAAATTACATGTTAATTTAGATGTAATTAAGTCCATTTATATAAAAACATTAGCGAAGTAACAAATCATAAACAACAAAATTAGATACAACCAGTGACGGATCCATGTTTTTTTTGTCAGCGGGGGCAAAAAGTGGACCGGTCGAAACCAGTCAAATAAGCCAGAAGTGAAGCAATCAAACATGTCAAATAGTAAACATGCTAAGAAGTGTTAATCTCGACTATTTCTTTTGTTGTTTTACACGCCATATGTAAATATATGTGAGTTATGTTGTTCCAACTTCATGTATTTAGGGTTAATTCGGTAATTTCTAAAAGTAATAAAAAAGATTCACATTCACATTGGTCTTCCACAACTAGTAAAATACTATTACTTCTAATAGTTCACAATTAAGATACTCTCTATTTATCGTGTAAAAAATAAGGTGAGAAAGCACACAATAATGGTAAAATACAAAATCAATCTTCTTAGAAGTTAACTTAAAAATAAAGTAATCTTCTAAGAAGTTAACTTAATACCCGGTAGGAACATTGTTAAGTTAATACCCGGTAGGAACATTGCCAATTAGATTTTAGCCATAATTTGTAATAATAGTTTAATAATTTACACATTCTTAAACTTTTTAAATTTGTAAAACCCATCATGATCTAACACACTTGATATAAATCATCCAAAAATTTAGAAGGGGGCAAATATAAAAGGGATCAAATTTAAAGATGCCTAGAACATAATTTGAAAGGTGCCTTAATTAAAACTTACTACTAGTGCTAAAAATTTGAGGGGTGCCTCCCCCTGCCAAAGCCTTCCATCCGCCATTGGATACTACAAAGATACCTTTTAATTTACATGTGATTTGATTCATTCATATGTAAATTGGTCAGACACATCTAACATGATGATGGTATTTCATACATGCGGATTAGATCACAATATCACATGTGAATTTAAAATTAAAGTTGTGATTTCTAACAATCACCAACATTCACATAAGAAAGAATCTAATCACATGAATTAAGTATATTTTTTTACAGTTTTTCATGATCATCATATTTGTTATTATCATTTTATTACTAAAACTGATCATTTCTAAAGGTTCTAAAATATTCATTCTCAGGATACCAATAAAATACTTAATGCAGTGAAATTTTTTTATTATGTATTAAATATATTTGATTTGTATTTGACTATATGATATTCTAATAAACATAATCATATACCTAGTAAACTAGTAAATTTATAGCAAAGCTATTTGTAGAGTCTAGTTTCTCTATTAGAAATGATAAGACCTCGGCTTCTGGTTTTGTTAAGACTCAAAAGAATTAAAATCTAATTCCGTCATTTACGTTTGATGGCATAGAATTCAATAGAATTAAAATCTCAACTCGCATAGTATCATTTTTGGTGAGTTTGCTAAAAAACGTATCCTTAATCTAATAAACCACCAACTGAAATGCCACATCATTTTTTTTCACCAAATTTTGGATTTTTACGTCTCTCCGCTTCATACAATCAATTTATTTGATTCATAAAATTACTCTTCTAACTTCATCACTTAATTTATATTCAATATGCATTTTCCTTCTAATTCTAGCACTAAATGAATTCAAAAAGAGTATGAAAACCTTATAATTTCGTAAAAAAATTGATTATTATATTAATATCTATTAATTAATAACTTTATTTGATTTTAAATTATGTTTATAAATTCACAATACACACGTAAAACACGAATCAAAAAACATGAAAAACTAATTTTAGCTACAAAATTTGACCTAGTTCTTGAACCAATCTTGAAATATAAAACCTTGATATACCAGTAATGAGTGTATTATCAATTGTATTCTTTTAATAATTTAGCTCGTGTAATACATGGTTTCAAATCTAGTATAAAATTAAGCCAAAAAAGCAAAAACCAAACAAGATAACATAACAAACACGATAATAAAACTGATATAACACGCGAAGATGTTCTTCATGCATAAACAAAAACAAGTTCAAAATAGACTACACCCTCATACTATACTAGACAGATAAAGGGCGTTCATAACATAAAGTTTAAAAAACACTCATTCATAGATCCATGGGTGAAGGCTGCTTGACCAATTAGCAACACCCTCAGGGAACCACAGACCAATCTCCTTTTTAGCACTTTCAACAGCATCACTACCATGAATCACATTTCTGCACATCCAAACACACAAAATGGTTAAATCAACACCCGTCAAACAAAATACATACTTGCAAGTCAAAATTGAACACAATGGTCAATAGTCAACGGTTGACCATATGTTTGTAACGAATAATATTACCTGCCAATGTCGATTGCAAAATCACCACGGATGGTACCAGGAGCCGACTCAGCAGGGTTTGTTGCACCAATGATCTTGCGACCGGTGGTAACAACATTCTTGCCTTCCCAAACCATGGCAACAACAGGCCCGGAGATGATGTACTCAACTAGCCCGTTAAAAAAAGGCTTTGAGGACAAATCAGCATAATGTTTCTCAGCGAAAGCTTGGCCAACGGTCAAAAGCTTCAATCCTAATTTCACAATATAAAGTCAACAGTCAATTTTTGGGCATGTTAATGGAGTTTTGATTCCGATTGATAAAAATAACTTGTTTATAAATAAAAAAAGAGAAAAAAATTAAGGAGTTCTTATTGTGTTTAAAGTAAAAACCATTAACAAAATCTCATAACAAATTTTGTTTATAAACGGAAAATTAACTTGTACTGACTAGCAATTTTGTCTAGGAAAATGACAAAACCAAAGAAGCAGGAACCAAAATCAATAACTTGTAATAAAAACAGAAAATATGTAACTTTAGCTTTAAAATATGTAAAAAGATAGGTGAAACTTTTTATACGCCCCTAAACTCACATAATATTATATTTAGTTGAAAAACAAATATCAAAAATACACATTCAACTTATCGTAAGACAATTATACCCTAATCTTTCTTCTTACTCTAAAACTACCATATCCTATTGCAAGTTTTAAGGGAAGGGTATAAATGTCACAGATTTAAAAATGAGTATATTTGATATTATTACTTTTTGTTAGAGTAAACATGATACTGTACAGAAATTATCCCATAAATAAGGAAACTTTGCAAAACTGGAGGAAAAAAAATAATTCTGTGACAAGCTTAAAGTAACCAACCTAACTTTTAATAAATCTAACCAATTTATCAAACCTCTGAATACTAATAACACAATTATAACTTAAAAATCCAAACACCCTGTTTTTAATCTCCCAATTGGATAATACATTTTCAATTTGCAATTATCAAGTAAAAGCTAATCAAATGGTAAAAAACATATAATGAACACAATCATAACATAAACTCATAAGTATGAGGACCCAATAATTAGTCCCTAATTTTCTTTAATCTTTATGTGTGCGTGTAACTAACAACTTTGACCAAGTAATCAAGTAAAAGTTGTACCTTTCAAAGAGAAGCCTTTCTTCTCAAATCTACCAATGATTTCACCAACCTAAACAAAATCAAAGCGGTTTCAAACTTAAGTAACTTGTACATCACGCACCGAAACTTGTACAACAACAATCTTTCCCAGTTCAGGTTTTTCAAAAGGGCAAAACTTAATTTGCCCATAAATCAACTAAATCTCAACAAGAATTTTAAATCAAAGTAACCATAAATCATATGAAACAACTTTCGGATCAAACCGAAACAGAATCAAGAAACCTAAAACAGAGTAATCAAAACCCTACTTCGATTTTTAGATTTGAGAGGTCGAAATTGGAAGTAAAAACAAGATGAAAGTGAAGAACGAAGACTTACGAGGCCTCTTTGAACGCCATCGGGCTTGATCATGATAAAGGTCTGTTCCATCTTTGTGTTCGGGTTGGGGATTTTGCAGATCGACAGAATTGAGGGTTATACGGTGGTGTGCCGAGAAAGAGAGTATTTATACCCCAGTAGTCAGCGATGGGTCAAACCCTAAATACCCGGAATATTCTTGAAGTAAACCGTTTGCACAGTTTATTATTCGAGTTATTGAGTCTAGTGTTTGGGTTGGGCTTGGGTTAGAGCACACAAGTCCGGCCCATAAAAGGGAGAGAATTTATTTTGTAAACATTATACGTTGGTTTGTGTGTATTATTGGGCTGGACTCCTAAAGTGGGCCTGCTATTCTTTTTGTGTTTGTTAACGACTTAGAGGTGTACAAAACTGGTTTTTATTTTTAATTTTATTTTTTCAGATGGCGACTTGGCCTAGTGTCATATGGTGTTTATCCTCATCAAAGTGGTGTGTAGACGTCTGCCGTTCCAAAAAAAGAAAAAAATAAAACGGGTTTCGGTCAACATAAGTCAAAACTGATTCTTGGTGAAACCCAACTTCAAAATTTTTGACTTACAAAAAATTAACAGTTAAAATTTATTTGCTAATTATTTTAGTATTTCAGGATCTTTGTTTTAGCTTAAATCCACACCAAAACATATATTATTTTTCGTATTTTGTTTTAAATTAGATATATGTAAATAGTTTTAATTTTTTATTATTATTTATATTGTCATCCGCTTCTTATTTTCGGTCCGACCAGCAGACCGGTAAGACGACCGGTTCGCTGTCAGGTTTAGTTTTAAAAACAATAGTTGTGAGTGTTTGAAGTACAAACCTACAATTTTTCCAATAGTTTTTTTTTGACATGGTTTGCAATGGTGTTAGTAGCGACTTGATTAATGGTCATATGCAGAACAGTGACAATCGATGGATGGAGTTGCATTTGAGGTTGACGTTTGTTAGGTTTCAAATAACGTTGGAGTGCGATATTGTTATTTTAAAACATATTTTTGTCTCCCATGGTAAAATAGTCAATAGCATTAACATTTGTAGTGCCGGAGAATACCAAACAAGCTAAAAACTGCATCAAAAGTTTATGTTTTTGTCTCCCATGGTAAAATAGTCAATAGCATTAACATTTGTACTGCCGGAGAATACCAAATATGCTAAAAACTGCATCGAAAATTTATGTTATCTTGCAGTTAGAGATTTTGAATTTTAAGGTATCTCTTTAGTGTACGTTGATATCTCATTCAAATAACTACATGTTGGAAACATTGTAGCTTATTTTGTAGCTCTTATTAAAGAGAATGTAAACCCACAAATTACTAATTATGTATAATTATTTATGTTAAAAGATAGTGAAATTTAGTTTTCTATGCATCTTTCCTACAATAATTAGACTAAAAAAAAGCCTCTTTGGTATAGTAGTTAAAGGTGACAAAGATGGACAATTCCAGCGGGTTGTTAAAAGAGTCGGTTTAGATGGACAATTCCAGCGGGTTGTTAAAAGAGTCGGTTCAAGCCGAAATAAACCATTTTAGTAGGGCTGGAAATTCATGAGCTGTTTAAGACATGATTAAAACTGTTTAATAAAAAGTACACTATGTAATTTTATACATTTTAAAAAATAAGTAAAATTAGGAGACTAAACTCCATCATTTCTACTTCTTGGTACATAAAAGATACAACTGTTTTATAGACACGAGATATAAAGTAGTTAAATGAGTCGTATTTATGTTTGAAACTTGTGTTATCCACGTCGTCTATGACCTGTTTAGACACGAATTGACATGTTTTAACTGCCCTAATTTTTAGTATGATCCATTTTGAGTTGGTAGAACATAAATATTTATTTAATTTATAAAATAAAATAAATGTTTTTCACTCTACATGATTGAGTGGAATTTGAATTTTTAAAATAAAATCGTAAATCTACATAAAGAAATACCCATTCAACCTCTTAAAAGTAAAATATAATTCAAACTAAATGATTTTGGTGTCGGTGTTATGAATCATGGAATATCTAAAACGTTGTGATATGTTGGAAGAAAAAGTGAGGTTACTTTAAAAGAATTTCTAACCTCTCTCGTCAATAGTACAAAGTGTATAAGTCAAAATGATGTTGGTTCCACTTCAAAAAATGGAATAAAATGGAACCACAATATTTAATCATGTTCACATTCAAATAAATAGATAAATATTTGTAAATCAAGTCAAGGAAAGTCATAGTTCCTTGTTCAAACATATTAAATGTTTATATTTTGTGTTGCCTTTGCTACTTTGAATAATTCTATTATACTAATTTACTCTTAAATACCGACTAATGATTCTTTTGTTTCCTACTGATGAGTCCTGCCCGGTTTACCGTAAAGTTTGTTTGTATTTTTTTGGGGAGCATGTAGTTCATTGCAAGGAGCTACCTGGGTATAAATACATGCATGATTTAGTTAGGGATGTTTCCTACTGATGAGTCCTGTTCCTTGTTCAAACATATTAAATGTTTATATTTTGTGTTGCCTTTGCTACTTTGAATAATTCTATTATACTAATTTATTCTTAAATACCGACTAATGATTCTTTTGTTTCCTACTGATGAGTCCTGCCCGGTTTGCCGTAAAGTTTGTTTGTATTTTTTTGGGGAGCATGTAGTTCATTGCAAGGAGCTACCTGGATATAAATACATGCATGATTTAGTTAGGGATGTTTCCTACTGATGAGTCCTGTTCCTTGTTCAAACATATTAAATGTTTATATTTTGTGTTGCCTTTGCTACTTTGAATAATTCTATTATACTAATTTATTCTTAAATACCGACTAATGATTCTTTTGTTTCCTACTGATGAGTCCTGCCCGGTTTGCCACAAGGTTTGTTTGTATTCTTTTGGGGAGCATGCGGTTTAGTGCAAGGAGCTACCTGGATATAAATACATGCATGATTTGGTTAGGGATGTTCTATTTGATGTTCTTAAGCGGGCAAGAATTTCTGCTAAAAAGGAGACCCTTGTGAACTTCATTACAGATCCGCTTGAAATGAGGTCTACTCTTCGACTAATTAATATTCTCGTGTTTAGGTGGGCAGGGGGAAAACACGCTTGTGTGGATCTTACAAGAGTGTCCCCTTTTTGTGGGGCTTAGGGACAATGTGTTGCAGGCTAGGTTGCGCTGAAGGCGGAAGCAGACAAAGTTGTTAAACACGAGAAAACTTGTTTAGAGAATCAACACGTGTTTATCCCTTTTGCCTTTGATACATTTGTTTTCCTAGCCCCGGAGGCTGTGGAATTATTGAACAGGGTTCAGAGGGTCATGCTTAGTAATTTTTCGGCCCGTAAAAACCAAAGATTTGTTTTTAGTAAGATTAGTTTTGCGGGTTGCGGCACGATTTTTTATCCGTTTACCTATCATGTTATTGTAAATCTCTTTACTTTGAAAACAGAGAGTTAGTTATATTGATTTACTCGTAAGTTTTCTTGGTTTGCCTTCTAAATTGGCGGGTATTTCATCTACGTACTTAATTTTTAAGTAAAAACTTAAATTAAATAATTATTTCTATAAAGATCAAAAGTATTTTAAAGTTTTAATACAAGAAGGATTAATAATAGTTCTTGGTTTATTGTGGTGAGTTTGTGAAGGAATGTTATGTTTCACTAAAAGATTAAGAAAGGATTACAATTAAAAAAAATTAATTAATTCCCTAACACCTCCTTCCTCGTCGACCTGACATGTACTCCTATCAAGTAGCCTCACCATCACTTCCTACCGATTATTCTGCAACACCACCATTCCCAAATACGAGCACGACCCGATTAACACGAGCACCAAACACTAACACAACCCAACTAACTAATCGTGTCAATTACCCAAACACAAACACACCACGATTAGTAAATAGGTTACACGACATAACCCGTTTAACACGATTAAATATCATCTATTCAATAACACGAATGACAAGACCCGACCCGACACGTTTAACATGGTTGATATACAACACACTTAGCAAATACGAAACAAATCCATATACAATCAGCTTTATTTCCTCATAAACTGTCACAACCTAGTTCCCAGATACTGGTTACAGTGACGTTGATATCAAAACACACAGCGAAAGACTAAAGCACAACCTTTTTATTTATAATAATATTGTTTACAACTAGAATTTGATTGGAAATACAAAACACGGTCTCCAACAGGAACCCATAACACTGGACTTATAGTTCTAAGAACAGGCCATCAACCTAGGCCTTAGGGTCACAAGAACATGCCTTCAGCCAATCCTAGTATCAACACCTCGCATTTGTACATCACCTGGAATGCCAAACTATAAGCCTCTAGCTAATGTTCACATGTGATCAAAAATATTTTTTAAATATTTGGATCAACATAAAGCTGGTGAGTTTATAAACAAAACCATGTTTTTATAATCATATCCACAATACGAAATGATCATCCATCCCAAATCCCTACCTAGTAGCCACACAAGGACTCTGAGATTTTATCATATATATATTGAGACCTTCCCGGCCACTAGTACTAGTCAGTAACGAGAGGATCAATCTCGCTTGTCAGTCTCATCCTAACTCGACTGTAATAAGCGCTATTCACGGGTATATATACATGGAATTCCAATAGGGTTCTGACTCGTTTTGATAAAAATCATTTAAAAGCATTTCATCATGAGCACAGTTTAGCGGAACTCACCTTAGCAGCACTTCCTTCCGAATTACTACAAAGACCAACACCTTGAATATACCCTAGATCATCTCCAATGTTATTATAATCAATACCCCTATCTTAGGTTTATATAATGGAAACTTAAGGTATTCGAAAACCTTACCTTGGTACTATCTACGGTAGTTTGCGGACGACTTACGAGAAAACCAGACTTTCGGAAGCGGATCGGGAGCTCAGAATATGAAGGCATGGGTTTGTGTGTGTAACATGAAGTGGTTGGTGTGTGTTGATGTTGTGAAATGGCCGAGATCAACTTTCTATTTATAGGTCATCTCTGGACCCATAGCAGACCATTACACAGGGTGGTAGTGGTCCGCTATCGCCCTGATGGCATAGCCCTACACGCGTCTGTTCCTAGCGGACCCACAAGATATTTGCGGCTAGCAGACTGCTAAGGTTCTGGTTAGCGGTCTGCCACCCTTACCACACGGCAATTTCTTCCGGCGAGTCACATGACACGTGTCTACATGCGGGTACCACACGTCAATTTCTTCCGGCGAGTCACATGACACGTGTCTACATATGGGTAATTCCTTTCCCTCCACGTAACGGACCGCCAAGGCTCTTGGTAACGGTCCGCTACCGTTTAGCTTTCCAAAAATTTTACTTTTAGTCCTCCAACTTTGGAGAACATGTAATTCCACCCCTGAACCTCAACTTTGACACTTATACCCCTCACATTAATTGGGAATTTTCAAAGTGTTACATAAACATATACATAATGAAGCAGATTTATCAGAATCCATATACACAAGTAGAAGAAAATCGAAAATAGAAGCATATACATATACAAAAGCAAATCGAAATCAAAATCCATATACATAAGCAGAAGAATCCATATATATATAATCAAAATCGACGAGATACTTGGCTAGGGTTTTCAAGAACGAGGTCGAGAGTCGATAGGTTACTACTGGTGATGAACTGATGCGATGGGTTGCTAAACTGATGAGCAAACCGACGAGGTGGTGCTATAGATTGCTACTAGGTGAAGCAAATCAAGGAGGTGTTTATGAAACATATCAACAAGGATGAGAGACACTAAATGTTGACGAGAGACGAGGATGAGAGTCAGATAGAAGCATGATGCGGCTAGGGTTTTTTCTGGTATATAAATATATTTAATTATTTTAAAAAAATTATAAAATTACATAGCACGTTAAATGAGTTTAATTATGTCATAAATTGGTTAGGCGAGTTGAACCTGTTTAGACATGATTTTAATCCTGTCATAAATGTGTCGACTTGTTTATGACCCGAAATGTGTATAACTCATACACAAACATGTTTAACTCCGTGTCATTTCGTGTTAAAGAGCCGCGTTAGAAATTGTCAGCCCTACTTTTCTCTTCTCCTTCGTGTCTTTCCCAAGATCTAGATGTGTTCTGAATTGTAGTGTTGTTTGTTGTCACATAAATCGTAAACCATGATCAAGAATAAGTGAAATCAATTGAATCACGAACATGGGTTTTTTTTCCAGTTATGGTTTGTATATTTGTTTCGATTGCAAGACTCTAGACTGATTTGCGGTATTGTTTCAATTTCGATTTTTATTTCAAACGATTCTTGATTATTGTTTCAATTTCAAATGTTTCTTGCTTATTGTTTCAATTTCAAATATTTCTTGATTATGTATTTATAGGCTTAACCTAGATACGTACCACAAAAAAATATTTGTTGGATTAGGGTATGTTCAATCAACGGGCATTGCAGTTCGGTTGGGGTTGTGCTGGCTGAGGTTGTTAGGGGAAGACAAAGGACATGGTGTTTGGAATTACTTATTAAACCTACTTATTATCTTATTGTAATAAGTCAATAAGTTATAAGTGTGTTTGGATATGGTAAAAGAACTTTTCAAAATAACTTTTAGAAAAATAATAATAAGTTATTTATGAGAAATAACAATTTTTAACTTTTCATTTATTTTTATTACTTTTAGGGGGTAATTTTCCTAATATAACCCTTTTTGGTCATTTTCCATGAATAAGGACATGTTTGCGATTACTTTTGAAAACTCCTTATTAACTTTTGTAAAAAGTTAATAAGTAGTTTTGAAAAGTAAGTGATACTTACTTCTTAAAAACTCCTTTTTCTTTTCTATTTTTCTATCTTTTTTTAGTTTACCCAAACAAAGTTTTAACTTATTAACTTTTAAAAAAAGTTAATAAGCTGTACAAGAAAATCACCCTGACCCGACGCCGCCTATACCGATGACACTTGTCGTCGGGATAGGTCACCCTATAGCGAAGATGTGTCGTCGGCATAGGTCAAAACCAAAATTTTGAATGGGGCACCCTATACCGACGACATGTCGTCGGTACAGGGTTGAGCCAGATTGGAGGGAAAGCTGGCGCCCAACCTGTACCGACGTCGGTATAGGTTAATTTTGATTTTCTTTTTGTTTTTTTTATTTAATAAATTTCTGTCGGTAACTTTTTTTTAAGTTAAAAAAATTCTGGAAAACCCTATGCCGACGACATGTCATCGAGATAGGGTTTTTACCTTTATTGACTAGTCAACATCCTACGAACCCTATACCGACGACATGTCGTCGGCATACCGACGACACGTGGGCCGATGCTGACGACATGTCGTCGCTATAGGGTGCAGCATGAACAAATAGGGAAAACAGACGACAGACCCTCATTTCCACCCAAACCCCCCCCCCCCCCCCCCAAAACTCTCCCAAACGATTCTCTCCGGTGATTTTGAGGTTTTTAGGATTTTTGGGAGAAATTTTCACAAGAAATCTCGGGTTTTAAGGTGAGGTAACATCCCTATTTCATATTTTAGCTAGTTGTTCAAGATTTTGAAGTTTTGTTTGTTTATTTTGGTTAGGTTTTTGAGGAATTTCACCATTACTTGGATTTTTAGCTTTGTGAAGGTAAATACTCGTTTTAATTACTAATTTGTAATAAAATTTGATTTAGATCTTAGATTTTTATGATTTTGTATGTATGTGTTATGTATGTGTGTGTATGTATGTATGTATGTATGAGTATGTATATTTGTATGTATGATGGAATTATTAATTTATGATTAATTTATGTAACTTGATTTAGATGTGTGATTATTTTATTGTAAATTAGTGTTTGTATGTAATTTGTGTTTATGATGATTAGTTAATATGAATGTATATATGTGTATGTATGTATATGTTTGTAATTATGTAATTGAGCATTTATTTATGTATGTATGTATATGTTTGTAATTATGTAATTGAGCTTTTATTTATGTATGTATGTATATTTATGTATGTATGTATGTATATATGTGTATGTATGTTTGTTTATGTTCAATGGATGTATGTATGTTTGTAGGTATATTTCTATTTTTTATGTATTTGTATGCATATAATTGTGTATTTATTCATAGGTTTATATATGTATTTGTAAGTATGTTTGTTTATGTTTCTTTGTGTATGTATGTATTTGTATGATTTGTATCTATATAACTGTGTATGTATATATATAAGTGTGTATGTATGTATATATGTTTGTATGTATATGTAACTTTATTTAATTTTGTTACAAGTTCGAAACTCGCTGCGGTTGACGAGGTGGGAATAACATTATATTTAATTTGTAACTTATTTGTGGAATAATGTTATTGTAGTGATAATTCTGATTGAATGTATGTTAAAATGTACTATTTGTCTTTGTTAATTAATAATTATTTGTGCTTACTAATTATTTTTGTTGTAGGAATAATGGCAACAACGGCGCAATCACACGGTGGAGACGGTGGATATGGGGGTCCGTATAACTTTGACTCGGGTTGTGCGGGTGGATCTAGTGGTAAGTTACTTGTAGTTTAACAGGTTGGTTATCTATTTTACAGCAGTTATGCTGTCGAATTTTAGTAAAATAGTCAAGTGATTGTTTATTACAGGACCGAATCCAAGAGGAGTATACAAGATCCTCTGCTGAGTCTGGTGGTGACTCATCTGCTGTCGATGAGTTTGCATGCATGGAGCGTGCATTGGGTCATCGGCGTGGCCATATCCGGGGTGTTGGTCGTGTGGTGAGTAATCCCACACCGGATGTGTTCAGTACCCCCTTCAACAACCACATTGGCAAGAAGTGAATGAGCGTGTGGCTACTCTTCAACAACAATTCCAAGAACAACAACACGAAACCGAACGAGAGGAAGAACGGTGTCTACAAAATCAACGTGAGGAAGAACGTCGTGTGCATAATCAACAAATGCTTGAAATGCAACGACAAATTGAGGAAATGCGTCGAATGTGGGAACGTCGAACTAGCAACGATGATAATTAGCTTGGAGTTGTTGCGCCTTTGCCTTTGTTGTTGGGGTTTGTCTTGAACAATTTGCATATTTGTGTGTCGAACAAGTTTATGTTTTGAATGTATGATTTGTCGGACAAGTTTGTATGTCGAACAATTTGGATGTTTAGTTTATGTTTCGGAATTTGAATGTTTGAATGATTTATATTTAATGATTTGCAGTTTTTTTTAGAAATTTAATATTTCTGGAAAAATATTAAAAATTAAAAAATATAAAAAACAGAGTCGGGATAGGCCTTTTCCAAAAATTATTAAAAAAATAAAAAAAACCCTATATCGACGCCATGTCGTCGGGATAGGTTGAGTCTGTCCGGACGACATGTCGTCCGTACAAGGTTTATACCGACGACATGTCGTCGGTATAGAGTTTCTTTTTGATTTATTTAATTAGACCCTATACCGACGACAATCTTGGGTTATTGGTACGAAGCAATCCTGACGACTCCTATACCGACGACATGTCGTCAGTATAAGATATGGCAACGACAAGTCTTCGCTATAGGGTAAAAAAAAATCGTCGCTATAGTGAAGGAGCTCAAAATGTAATCCCAAACATGCCCTAAAACAAGTCAAACACTTTTTTAAAAAACAACTTATTGACTTTCCCCACCAAATAAGTTAATTCAAACATTTTGCGCCTGACGACTCCTATACCGACGACATGTCGTTGGTATAAGCTATGCTTATCCAAACATTTTGAGCCTGATGACTGCTATACTTATTGACTTTTTTTATCACATAAGTAATCCCAAACACCCCCGAAGAACGCATTTGGGAGGTCATCAGAGTTAGTACTTGGGTTGCCGAAAAAACGTATCTACCATTGACAAATTACACAAGAAGGGTTTATAAAGGTTTTTATGTATTTTATTTTTTTCTTTCGTTTTCTAATAAGATGGTATAAAAGTAATTTTATTAAAATTTAATAGAAAGTTTGATGTATGGTATTTGTTTTTATGAAAGTGGTTTTAGTTTAAATCTTTAAAAGTGGAAGATTAGATAGTATTACTAGTCAATGAAGATGAAATTCATCAAATAACAAGACCATCCGTGTAATCCTTTGAAAGATTAACAAGAGTTATTAGTTTAAGAAAGGTGCAAGCATTGCACCCAATTAAGGTCCTAAAACAATTATACATGGAAGCCTATTTAATCCAGGCTCCATATGCCCCCCCCACTCTCTCTCTCTCTCTCTCTCTCATGATTAGGATAAAATTTGTTTGTGGACTTTTGACATTGATTGAGATGAACATCTTTCATGATTACTGCATGGAATTCATCCCAAAACCTTATCTCTCTTCAAGAATCGTTTTTCTCAAACTCCTCTCTCTCTCTCTCTCTCTCTCTCTCTCTCTCTCTCTCTCTCTCTCTACAAAGTACAAACCCTATTTTTCTCTTTAAAAACATTAGATACAGTCTCTCTCTCTCTCTCTTCTCTCTCTCTCTGTAAACTGGTGCAGAGACGTGTTGCTTCAAGTTGTAAAATTCTCTACTCATTACAACTTTGAATATCAAATGTATAATCATGAGGGTGTCGGATCCGTGGGTATGCTTTAACCTTTACACATATTAATAATCATGGAAGAAAGTATTATATATATATAGGGGAAGCTTCCCTAAAAAATGATTTTTCGCTAAAAAACGCAGAACTCCGATTGAGCTCATTCCAGCGATGTTGGAACCGTCTTATCGAACCCTAATCCGGACCCAAAAACCTAAACCCTCTTCACCCACACCCCAAAAAACCTAAACCCCTCCCTCTAACCCCACCCCAAAAAGCCTAAAACCACCACCCACCCTCCAAAAACCTAAAATCACCCACCCCATCCGCCCAAAAACCAAAAACCACCTCCAAAAATCTAAACCCCCCACCCCCCAAAAAAACGTAAACCATAAAATCTAAACTATAAAGCTAAAACCTGAAAATTCAAACGTAAAATCTAAACCCTAAAAACTAAGATGATAGAGTTCAACGAGACGGTTTCAACACCGCTAAAATGAGCTCAATCGAAGTTTGTTTGATATCGTTTCTTAGCGTTTTTGTCATTTCTTAGATTTGTTAGCCAAAAACTATTTTTTATTTGAACCTCTCTCCCTCTCTCTCTCTCTCTATATATATATATATATATCTATATATATATATACCCTGTATATTTATAGGGAAGATTTCAATTCAAATCAATTTTTTTACGAGAACAAATATAACTAATCTTAACCACTTATTTTTATTCAATCCTATCAAATTTAAATTAAATCAAAAGGTTAAAAACTTTCTCTCTCTAATTAATTAATTTCTCTTTAATTAGTTACTCCATCTATTCAATTTCTAATTAATTAGTTTTTGCTTACTATTTTTAGTTAATTAGTTGAAATTAATTCTACACATGATAAAACTTATCTTACACAAAACGAAATTTATCTTACGAATAACGAAACTTATCCTACACATAACATCAACATTTATCCTATACATATTGAAACAAACCTTAGTCGTCTCTCCATTTAGTTATTTATCATACACGCATCGAAACCTTTCTTATGAATAATGAAATTTATCCTACACATATTAACATTTATCCTACACATAATGAAAAAAACTACACACATCGAAACAAACCTTAGTCGTCTCTCCATTTAATTATTTATCATATACTCATCGAAACTTCTCCTACGCATATCATCATTTATCCTATATCTATAAAACAAACCATATATCAAAAAAATTGAGAATGATTTTCTGAAAAAATACAAATTGTCTAACGATTTTCAATAATTGTTAAACCTGAATTGAAATTTATAAGATCCACATACTATGTGTGTTGTTGAAAACCAAAATGGTAAAATCCTTATTCATTTTTCATTTTATCACTTTTCTTTTGTTAGAATTCACATTATTTAATAAATTATTGAATATTACAACATGTAAAATTAAAATAAAAAAAACAGAGAGATTGTTTAATTGCAACAAAATATTTAATCTATACTATAATAAATAAAGGTTTTTGTGAGTCAAATTTCTCGCCTCACTCTCCTATTAATTGCATAAACTTTTTTTAATTATTTTTTTAATAAGGTTTTGTGGAAAAGTAATTAATATATTAAAATAAATTAATAAAGGATTAATAATAATTTCTATAATTATTTTTATAAAATATTTTTTATTCAAAAAAATATAGGTTTGTTCATAAAATATTTTTAGAAATCGAACATTTTTTTCATTCTTTTAATAAAACATTTTTAAAAAGTAACTATATGACGTTTCTAAAATTTATATTAAAAAACTATGTAATATATCATAAATATGCAATATAAAAATATTTATTATCAATAAAATTGATATATTCATTACATTTATTTAACCCGTATAATACACGAAATTTGTAACCTAGTATATGTGATATAAGGAATTATATGAAAGAGAGAGATGTAATTTATTTAGGGGAGTGAGATAATGAATTAAGGTTAAAATTCCCACACTAACCTTCTTTCTATAAATATTTCTCTTTATTACTAAAATACCATAAAAACTTTTTACCATTAACAAAAATAATAAATGACTGAGATTGGTTCTCTGTGTTCTCACAATTACTAATGTTATGAAATGATTCTCTCCTAACCTATCCCTGTATTTATATACACATACACATTAGGGAGGTGGGAGTGCCCATCGGGTACTTGTGCGGGTACTCCGGGGGTAAAGTGGGTACCACTTCCACTCCTAGCGGGTAACAAGGCGGGTATTGGAACCCGCTGAAACAAGGTTTTTAAACCGTCGAAACCTGGAGAAAGCAGCTAAATAGCAGGTACCACCCCCACCATGAAGGGTAGTTTGTCAAAATAAGGTGACATATCCTTATTGGTGGGTTTGAGAGAGTAGTTTGAAGTGAGAGGGCACCACTCCCACCTCCCTTATAATTTATAAATTATGTGACTGTTTGCGAGTGGTTATCACATAAAATATTAGTTACCATACTCTCTCTCTATATATATATATATATATATATGAAATGGTTTAAATACAAAGTGTTTTTAACGTGAGAAGCGTAAAAAATATTTTGAACCGTTGATCTAGAAAATCAATGGTTAAGATCAAATGTGTTTGTTTTAAGCATGAAAAAATTTTGAAAATGGTAAAATTGGAATAGCCTGCATTTGTTAACTTTTTACAAGTCCCCTATTATTTTTAAAACAAGCATAACTTTTTTATACGACGTTTTTTTTTTAAATTATACCATAAAATCGAGCATTTTATTTTCTTTAATTTGAGTATACTTTTGCTATACTTTTATTAAAAAAAGACTTTTTTTTAAAAGGTCGATGTGCTGTGCGTATACCATGCGTGATTACATGATTATGGTCATGTGTATAAATGCGTGATTACGTGATTATAGTTATGATTATAACATGCGTGATTACATGATTACGTGATTATGGTTATGATTATAACATGCATGATTATGTTATTATGGTCATACGTTACTATAAATCATGCGTGATTATAACGCGAACGCATTTACCCCTCGTCCACTGAACACGTGTCGCTTGCCGGTGACTTCGTACACTTCGTACGTTAAAACACTTTGTACGATAACCGACCCCAAGATATGTATGTATATAGGGGAGAGTTCCAGAGAAAACCATAAGTTATGTGAAAACCGAGAAAACCACTAAAAAAACCAATTTTCGTATTTTTGAGGGGTGGTGGTGGTGTTTTTAGACGACTTTTTTGGCTTTTTAGGGTTTTTTTGTTAGGATTTAGGTTTTTGGGGGTGGGGGGTGGCGGGTTTTAGGTTTTTCGGGGTAGGGTCGGGGTTAGGTTTTAGGGGGGTTGGGGTGGGGGGTTTTATGCTTTTGAGGGGGTGGTGGTGGGGTTTTTAAAAAACTTTTTAGCCTTCTTAGAATATCCCTCTCTTATATATATATATACACACACACACAAATATATACGTAACACTACTTTCTATTGACATAATGTTACGTATGATGTATGTGTAACACAATATATAAAATTATTTTTGGTAAAATATTTTATGTTATATTGATACTTTTATAAAAAATAGAAATAAAAAAAAAAAAATAATTTATAAACTATGTTAGCGGTTAGTGGTGGTTTCGTGGTTTTCGTATTGTTTGTATAACTATGTCTCATCATCATTTGTGTGTGTGTGTGTATATATATATATATAGGGGAATGATCATAAGAAAATCAATGCTTATTAGAAAACCAAAAAACTACTTATTTAAGTTAAAAAATAATAATAAAAAAATCATATCTCAAAAAATAAATCAAAAATTTAAAAACTGCTTCGAAGTCCTTGTTTCTCACATCGTGCTCGTTAAAAAAAAAAACTCAAAAAGTAGTGGGTTTAGCTTTTAAGTTTAGTTTAACTTTAATGCTATGTTTTTGAAGGGGTGGGGTGGGGGTTTAGGTTTTTGGGCGGTGGGTGAGGGGGTAGGTGGGGTGGGGTTAGGTTTTTGGGTTGGGGTTTAGGTTTTTGGGTTTAGTTTAGGTTTTTGGAGGGGTGGTGTGGGGTGGGGGGTTTAGGTTTTTGGGGGGTTGGTGGGGGGGGGGGTGCGTGGGGTGGGTATAGGTTTTTGGGCTTGGGTGGGGGTGGGGGTGGGGGGGCTAGGTTTTTGAGGATGAGTTGGGTTTTTTGGTGTACTACACATGCAGTAAGAGTTTTTTGGTTTTCTCATGAAAATGAGTTTTCTATTGAACTCACCCTTATATATGAGTTCAATAGAAAACTCATTTTTATGTGAAAACCAAATAACTCTTACTGCATATGTGTAGTACACCCAAAACCCCAACCCACCCTAAAAAACCTAGCCCCCCCCACCCCCACCCCCACCCAAAAACCTAGCCCCCCCCCACCCCCACCCCACCCAAAAACCTAAACCCACACCACCCACCCCTCAAAAACCTAAACCCCCCACCCACCCCCTAAAAACCTAAACCCCCTACCCCACCCCCTCTACAAGAACCTAAACTAAACCCAAAAACCTAACCCCTCCACGCCACCCCCACCCAAAAACCTAACCCTCCACCCCTACCCAAAAACCTAACCCCCACCCCACCCAAAAACCTAACCCCACCCCATTTATTTTTTGAGTTTTGATTTAATATTTTTTGAGTTATGAAAATTAAGTTTTGTTATGATTATTACCATATATATATATATATATATATACGCGCATAAAAGTATCTTTTTCATAGTTCTCTCTCAAAGTATGTACAAAATCTAGGACTATATATGTTACGATACTAGTAACTTGTTTCCGTCAATAATCGCTTTGTCAGCAACCATTATAAAGTTAGCTAATTAATATAATAACCGAAATATTTATGGTGTGAACGGCTTGCAGCCTGACTAATCAAGGGGTTGTAATTGAATGTATTTACAAGAATGTTATAATTTACGATTATATAATAACTTTCAGTAATCATATCTACTATGTTAAAATTTCGTGTATTACATGGTTTAAATAAATAAAATGTTATATATTTAGTAATAAAAAATTTAATTTGTCGTGACAATTATAAGGTCTGTTAAGTTAGTTTTTAAAACATTTTTTTTTTCAACTGAGTATTAACTTTTTTATTTAATTGATAAATGTTAGTTCATACTAAGTTTATTTGATTGATGATATAATAACTATTTATAATTAAATAATAAGTATCCGTAATTAGATTTATTAATATAAAGATTATTATTTAATAGGAGAGAGAAACAGAAAATTTAATATTTAATAGGAGAGAAAAGCGAAAAAATAAAGGTGATGAGTAACCAGAGAGTAACACGTGTCCCTAATGGTTTTGCTTTATTATATAGTATAGATTTTAGACTTCTCTTGTTTCTTTTAATCATTACATGTTTAATTATTGTAAAAAAAGGTTCATTTAATATGTTCAAATTATTGTAATACGGAACTAGGTTAAAAACCTCGTGTATTACACGAGTTGGATGAATACGATGTTATATACTTAGTATTAAAATTAAGATATTACATATTTATGACATATTATATAGTTTTTTAATATAAATTTTATGAACGTTATATAGGTATTTTTTTAATGTTTTATAAAAAAATGAAAGAAATTTTCAATTTATAAAATGTTTTATAAACAAACCTATTTTTTTAAAATAAAAAACGTTTTATAAAAATAAATATAGAAATTATTATTATTTAATAGAAGAGAGGCGAGAAACAAAAGAAAATTATAAAACAATTAAATGAATTTATACAATCAACAGGAGAGAGGCGAGTAAAAAAGAGTTTTGGATGCATAGAATAGTGACAAGTGTCTCATGAAAATCTTTATTTATTATAGGTAAATTGGTTTCTTAATAATCCAAACTATAACTAATCGGCTGATAATGATACAAACTAACAGTTGGTTGGTGATAATCCCAACTTTTACTTTTTTTTGTCAATAACAGTACCAATAACATAATCATCATTGATTTACACTTATTTTTTTTTCAAAATTACGATTTTAAATGAAATGGAGAAACATACAAGCGAAACTGAGTGGGAATCGAGTGTAAATTGAGTGCAAATATATGATTATTATGTTACTTAGACTGTCATTGACAAAAGTGAAAGTTGAGATTATTACTAGTTATACTGTTAGTTTGGATTATTATTAGCTAATGAGTCATAATTTAAATTATTAAAAACTAATTTGTCATTATTGTATATATTAGACTATATATAGATATAGAAATCAAAAGATTCCAAGCTTAATAAGCATCATTATTACAAAACAAAAAACTAGATAGCTATGAAATCCCATCGTCTTATACCCAGAAAAGGGGGTTCAGAATATGTTAGTGCATACTAATCATGAACTCTTTTAAGTTTTATACGAGTGCACACATCAACCTGGTACATATGGTATTATTGGTAACTGAAATAATTCTATGGAATAAAGTTCCTTAGCTTTATGTAGGAACTTATCATACATGTAGCTTATTTTATAAAGCATAACACATAACATTACTAGAGAGATGAGCAAATTAACTTTTTAATTTTAAAAGATTTTTAAAAAGTAATATGACATCAAATTTATTTTTGTCTAAGCAAAAGTTAATTAATTCGATCTTACATTTACTCCTTAAAAAAAAGAGCTCAATATTAAGTTTTATGTTTAATTGTCAAGTTTAGCCCGACATCTAACTCATTTTTTGCTAATGTGGGTCTAGTCCACTTGGTAGACGTATCAGGTTGAAACCTAGACAAAGTAGTAGTTTATGATTATTGGTGTTAAAGTAGAGTAGAAGTAACGTTTTTCGTTAAAAAAATCTAACTCATTTTTTTATTAATTATTGAATTATTTTAGCTAGCTAGAGGTCTAATTTATTTATTATTTATTAATTATTAAATTATTTTATTTCCATACAAATATGTTACAGTTATGATTATATAATACCTTACATCATATGTCGTTTAATTGTTTACCTAAAAAAACATATATATAATAATATTTTAAACTAATTACACGGATGGTCCTTGTGGTTTGGTCAAATTACGGTTTTCATCCCTGAGATTAAAAATTTACGAGGATGGTTCAAAATAGTTTGATTTTGTTGCACCCATGGTCCCTAGAGTGGATGTGGGTTAACTTTTTCAGTTAATTTTTTATAAATGACCAAAATACCCTTAGTTTAAAAATACAAAAAAATGATCTAAGGTGGTGGCGGGGGTGGTCTTGCACTAGTCAGAAAACGGAGATGAGGGGTGGGAGTGGGTACAAATTAGGGTAATGAGAGGTGGGCCCCATCTAATTTAATATTTATTTGATTTATTATTTTATCTTCAAGGGTATTTTGGTTATTTTAAAACTACTTAACAGAAAAAATTAACCTCCATCCACTCCAGGGATCGTCAGTGAAACAAAATGAAACTATTTTGGACCATCCTTGTAATTTTTGAATCCCAGGAACGAAAACCATAATTTGACCAAACCACTAGGACCATCCTTGTAATTAGTTCTAATACTTTTATATCAATATATACTTATTATATTAAATCAAGTTATCATATTTATGCCTAACATATTTCTTGTTTGACCAAACATTCATAAAAACTTATAATATTTTCATTTCCTATTTGGGATTCTATTAATTGTTGATGTCTGCTTTTGACTTGTATTTTTTAATGGTAATTTGAATGATTGACGGGTCATTGGTTCACCCGATCATCTTCACTCTTACATGAGGAAATTTATCATAGGTGAGATAACCCCCTAGCCCAACTTGGACCCTTCTTTTTAATTTTTATCACAAGTGGGACTTGAACTCAAGACCTCTCCATTTTGATAAAGTCTTGGGCATACACCTTTGCCACTAGACAAAGCTAGTGGTTGTTGACTTGTATTTTTAAAGTGTTTAAATGTAGGAATAGATGATTATTTATATTTATTCCTTATACGTCAAATTCTTGATAAAACGGAAATACGATGATGTGACGAAATTAAACCATACATTTGGAATAAAGAAATACCAAAGCATTATTAAATTGTTTTACAAACTTGTTCCACAAATACATAAACATAAACACATTCAATGTTTTATTAACTATGTATACTTCCTGATCCTAGCATCACCAATCATTATATCCACAAATACATAAACATAAACACATTCAAAGTTTTATTAACTAGGTCTACTTCCTGATCCTAGCATCACCAGTTGTGACACCCGATAAATTCCGGTTAACTCTGTCAATCTAAACTCCGTTATCCCACAAACTACAAGGACTAATCCTGTCAATACTCCAAAAACAAGCACATGAAAACCACAAGGACTAGTTCTGTAATTTTAGCAAAGTACTTTTAGGCACGGTCGCACCAAGTCCTTAGGCACGGTCGCGTCTCTCGCCTAGTTGAAACGTAAACGAAATCTTAAATCGCAAATTCGTTCGAATACGAAATTATAACGTATAACCAGGTTAATGGCGATCATCATTGAGCCATTATTTTACATTTTAACATTCATAATGATCAATTAATCTCCATGATGACTCTTAATTCTGTAACCTTTGACTCCCATTATCAAATTGGCCAAATTCAATCATTTGGGATCACCTTTGCGCAATCGAACTACTCACACACCTTGTACGAACTTCTGTCAAGCTCTTAAGCACGCTATTTTGGCCGGAGACACAGTCGAAGACGCCAGAGGACCATCCCATCGGACTCGCGACTAAGCCCTACCCGAATACCTTCAATTCGTATCTCTTTCTGGTAATTGTATGTTCCTATAGTTTCGTTTCAATCTCTAAATCATAAGCCCTATGATAATTGGGGCATACTCTAGCGAATTTATCATGTTCTGATTCTATGGCTCATACCATTTTCAGGTTTAATCGATCTATACATTAAAACCGATCTCAATCTAATTAGACTACATAGTTAGAATCGCAATCCTCTGTTTATTGAAAGCCCTATGATTTCAACAAGTAAACTTATCCAAATTATTCAATTTGATCTCGTGTTCTTGAACTAGGGTTTTGGCCTGTCAAACAGAAATTAAACGATCTAAAACCCCGTTTTTTTGCAATAAAATCCACCCTCTGACTCGCTTAACGTTGTTGAACAGAACCACCATATACTTTTGGTCAATCGAGATCGAAATCAAAAGGATTCGGGACTTGTTGGATTGGTCTGTAAAGAAAAGGGAGAACACCGAGACTGTGAACCCAGAAGACACGTTCGTGCCAGCCCCGACATGATCGTGCCCCGCACTCAGACATGGTTTTATCTCCTGATTAGGCAAGGTCGTGCCTCAGAACCCTAGACACGGTCGTGCCTCATGGTCAGACCTAAAGTGTGCTTTCTGTTTAACCACGGTTGCGCCCCTCACCACCATAGTCATGCCCCGGACCTTGGCACGGTCGTGTCTTGCCCTAGGCAAGGTCGTGTCTTGCCCTAGGCAAGGTCGTGTGTGAAGGGACCTTGAAACAAGATGTTGTATTTTATATAGTAGTATGTTTGTAAACCGGAAAACAACCGTAGACTCGAGATTTGGATTTATAAATATTTTGACATTCTTTTCACATTAAAGTAATATAATCGTTTATACTTTTTTGGAAAGTTATTATTTTATTCATTGAAACACACAAAAGCATAATTTATATAAATACTCCATTTTATTAACACTTTGAACGTATCGCATTTTAATGAATATTAAGCAAGGGATTCTCAAATCTTGATGACAAATGCCTATCCATTATTCCTAAGTATGTTTTAGGACATTCGAACTATTCCAATTCGTTGTCACAAACTCCTACGTATCCTAACAGTCGTAACTCGTATTCTAGGACATTTGTAGATTTGTCCGCTAGCAAACCATTTGTGGTTCTTGTTACATCCTTGTGTGGTGCTATTTACCAAACGCTTACACGAACTCAGGTGAGTTTCACGACCCCTTTTACTGTTTTAAACTGGGGGAGAAAACATGACGAAAACACTTTTGATTATATTATTCATATATATTATCATTTGTTAAACTAAGCGTAAGCTCTATCATGAAACTCCTCACATCGAACCGGTTAATATGATTCTAGCGAGGTAATTTTGAGTAGTACTACTGGGTTTTGACAGACCCCACCCGCGTTAGTCGCGCTAACTCGACTGGAAGTTGAACGGGTATAATCTTGACCTAAACACATCACCATTGTTGACAGACATGGTGGGAGGCGTTCAAACACAAACATGTCAGCTTTCGGTTGCGAGCGCTTTAGTAAACATGATTATAGGTTAGCTACCTAATGAGATATGTATTGAACGAACATGATCTGATAAACGCTATTACAAACTGAAACCTGTGAACTTACCAACCTTATGTTGACATTTTCTTTTACATGTTTTCTCAGGAAGCTAAGGCACAGGTGCACGATTAGTGCATGCATGGAGTCCTAATATTATCTCATTATAATCAAGACATTTAAACTACCTTATTTACTTTGTTTTGAACTGGACATTGGCCGCGTTTGTTTTGCTCATTTACTTTATACTTATCGCTTCCGCATTTAACTCTGAACATTTAATAAACGTAATTAAACTCATATAGTGTCGTTTGATGTAACTAATGACTGAGATCCTGTTTTGTCACACGAGTAAACGATCAAACTCCGTTAGTAGATTTTGGGGGTGTGACAAATTGGTATTAGAGACATTAGTTATAGAGAACTATGAATTGCATACTAGACTATAAATACACATGCATTATTTACACGACACAGAAACTCGAACATGTCACTTATACTTATGTTACAGGATATGGTTACTCCACCAACTTCCCAAGTTAATCTGGAATTCGGTTTTCCTAATCTATCTTCAGCTGAGCCTATGAGGTGTCGGCCGAAACCGTCGGATGACTTCATTCCATATGACGAGCTGTTTTATATTCGAATGGACGATTATCCACAGAGCTGGGAGTGGTACCCTAGCATGATCCGGAGATGGGTCCGAGAGGAACTGGTCCCACCTCCATTCTACACAGCCACGAGTTCTACAACACAAACATTATCAACTTTGTCTTACCCCATGGAGCAAGCTTTTGCTGCTATGGTGGCTGCCAAGGACCGGGAACTTCAGAACATGAAGGATATTGCCGAGGAAATTACCGACCAACTACAGCGTGAAAACTAGATGAGAGAGAGAGAGAGTCGAGAACCTAACAGTAGAGTTAGCTGCAACTGATCATTATCACGCGAACCTGGTAACTTCGTGCGAGGAGATGGAAGCATGCCTGAACGTCGGGGAGTTCAACTTGCAAGTAGCTCACACCAGGATTGCGCAGTTGGAGGCGCATTAGGACGCCGTCGACGCAGCGGGAAACGCACCAGATGTAGAGACCAGAGCCGAACCATCTGACAAGGAGAATGCTGAGTCAGTTGTTTCTTCGGTGGGCGGTGACATTTGACGGCCTATCTTATCCTATCTTACCTTGCTTTACTTTATTTTATCTTATCATATTGTATTCTATCTTATCCTTGTTTGTTTGTTTCTTTTCAGACTGGCAAGGTTGTTCCCATCCAATAAATGAATCTGAGTTATGATGTTTGGTTGATTTAAATTGTAGCACTTACAACTTATTTAATCAAGTATTATTGAAATATTATATGCTGTGGTTAGACTCCCTTCTTTACTTGTACCGAATGATGTTAATATGCGACATATTTTCTCATTACTGTATTTGTGAATGTGAAGTACCATGTTTGGACGTGGACGTGGGCACGGTAACATTAACATGACAACCGTCAAGCTTACGACGCTGATCAACGAACGTGTAGCAGAGGCTGTGGCAGCAAGCCAAGCCGCACAGAATGCCACAGGTAAATCCAACATCCGTTGACTCTAGCAAGTCAATTAAGCATTCTAACCTCATTCCTAACCATGTATATTCCATTTTGTACTATTTCAATTCAGACCAGCAGAATAACCAACAAGCCTGTACTTTCAAGACCTTTATGGTTTGCTCCGATGGATTGAAAAGGTCGAATGAGTGTTCGCCATGTGTAACTGCCCACAGGTCAAGTTTACATCAGGTACTCTCAAGGGTCCTATTGTAACACCTGCCCCCAAAAATGTACGAGATTTGACAAAAGGTAAAACCCTAGGGACTATAAGTGTAATCATACTTAAGTTCAGGGTTTAAAATAAAAAATTAGAGATTTAAGACCTTAGCGGACCGCTAAGGTTAAGCCTAACGGTCCGCTAAACAAGCAAAGTTGGGTGGCGGACCGCCATTACCTAAGTAACGGTCTGCTACGTAGGGACTAAGCAATGAACCCGGTGAAGCCACGTGTATAGTGACTAATGGTCATATAGTCTGACAGGTGTACTCGTGGCGGACCGCCACGCTACGTGGTAACGGTCTTCCAGCCGCAAAATAATCAGAACTCGCCACGCGTAAGGGTGGCAGATCTCTATGCCCCTGGGTAACGGTCCGCTAGCCGAAAACCCATATTCGATCCAATCAGTGAATGACAATTAGGGCTGACGCCATCCAAGGCGGTGGCGGACCGCCACGCCCTGTGTAGCGGTCCGCTACGGGTCAGTTATTCAACCTATAAATAGCCATTCGATTTCAACAGTTTTCTCATCCCAAATTCGAAACCAACATTCAAAACTTGTTCTAGAACATCCTTAGCCTGTTCCCGACGATCCTAGTTCGATTCCCGCTCCTCGTAGTGCTCGGTTTAAGAAGAAACGCTCGTAGAAAGGTTGGAACGCTAGAGAAATCAGGTTAAGAAGCTAGAAGCTAAGCTTTGAACTTTAGAGGCTCATTCCAAACAACAAGGTGAATACTTTATCTCTTTCAAAACTTGTGTCAAATATTTTATTTGCGAAAATGGCCAAAAATAGGTTAATGAAGTAATGCTCAACTTTCTTCTATGAACAAGCATTCAGGCCATAGGTATACGTAAAACTTGCAATGGATACACGGGTCTCGGGTGAAATTCCCGGATTACGGCTGGTGCTGATCTTATAACAATTGAAGGACATGGAGTTCTCGTTGTTATAAGCTATGGCGCTATTGTATACTGTGGTGCGATTTGACATGGTCGTGTCTTGCCCTAGGCATGGTCGTGTGTGAAGGGACCTTGAAACAAAATGTCGTATTTTTTATAATAGTATGTTTGTAAACCGTAAAACACCCGTAGACTCGAGATTTGGATTTATAACTATTTTGATATTGTTTTCACATTAAAGTAATATAATCGTTTATACTATTTTGGAAAGTAATTATTTTATTCATGGAAACACGCAAAAGCCTAATATATATAAATACTCCGTTTTATTAACACTTTGAACGTATCGCATTTTAATGAATATTAAGCAAGGGATTCTCAAATCCTGATGATAAATGCCTATCCATTATTCCTAAGTTTGTTTTAGGACATTCGAACTATTCCAATTCGTCGTCACAAACTCCTACGTATCCTAACAGTCGTAACTCGTATTCTATGACATTTGTAGATTTGTCCGCTAGCATACCATTTGTGGTTCTTGTTGCATCCTTGTGTGGTGCTATTTACCAAACGCTTACACGAACTCAGGTGAGTTTGACGACCCCTTTTACTGTTTTAAACCGAGGAGAAAACATGACGCTAACGCTTTTGATTATGTTATTCATATATATATGTATATATATATATATATCACTTTTTCAACTAAGCGCAAACTCTATCATGAAAGTTCTCACATCGAACCGGTTAATATGATTCTAGCGAGGTAATTTTGAGTAGTACTACTGGGTTTTGACAGACCCCACCCGCGTTAGTCACGCTAACTCGACCGGAAGTTGAACGGGTGTAATCTTGACCTAAACACATCACCATTATTCATAGACATGGTGGGAGGCGTTCAAACACAAACATGTCAGCTTTCGGTTGCTAGCGCTTTAGTAAACATGATTATAGGTTAGCTACCTAATGATATATATATTGAACGAACATGATCTGATAAACGCTATTACAAACTGAATCATGTGAACTCACCAACCTTATGTTGACACTTTCTTTTACATGTTTTCTCAGGACGCTAAGGCACATGTGCACGATTAGTACACGCATGGATTCCTAATATTATCTCATTATATTCAAGACATTTAAACTACCTTATTTACTTTGTTTAGAACTGGACATTGGGTGCGTTTGTTTTGCGCATTTACTTTATATTTATCGCTTCCGCATTTAACTCAGAACATTTAATAAACGCAACTAAACTCATATAGTGTCGTTTGATGTAACTAATGGCTGAGATCCTGTTTTGTCACACACCTAAATGGTAAAACTTCGTTAGTGGATTTTGGGGGTGTGACACTAGTCATTATATCTCTAGTTTTCATTACCTGAAAAACATGCGAAAATTGGTCAATTAAAAAGTTGGTAAGATCATAGGTTTGATAAATAGTTGTGATCATAACGTTCCACAAATCACAACAAGTTCAAGATATACAAGTAATTAAATGCATATACATGCCGTCCACAACCAACTAATGTGTATCTGGTAGCTGACTCCTTGTCACGGGGACGTCAAACTGTGTTGTTACTTGTGCCGGATTTTATACACCCAAATCCCTACCTGGGAACCCGAAGCTGGGTGGCATGAACCAACTCGAGTATCAGATGAGTTTGTCAAACCACTAGATCTATTAACATACTACTAGTTGCTTCGCAAAGTTAATGTTGTGTAAGTGTTGTAGTGAGAGGGACCTTTGTGTAAGTGACAAATGAATGAGTGCAACATGTAAAAGCCATTTAATCTTTACAAGTATATGAAAACCAGTATTGATTTTTATGAAAACGTTGTTGTGTATGTTAGCGTGTTTTCCACCCAAAATGATGTAGTTTGTAAATAAGGGGCTATGAATCTCAACTTGTGTTTTTGAATGTTTTTTTGAAGCGTAACCGGTTGGTTTATGGATGCCCTAAAGTGTTAATTTTCAAGTGAGTTTATGAAATTAAAGTTGTATTGATACGAGGGAGGGTTTATGTAAAAGACAATAACAAGGAATGACTTATTGTACCAAGTCTTAAGTACCTAGTCTTTCCTTAGCCAGAACTTTTCATCGACATATATATACACTCGTCTTGCGTATAATTCTATCGTACAGAAAATAGTCAAGCGAATCAAGTTTTAAAAATCAAAAAATGGAAAATTCCAACGATGCATGGAAAACAAACCTAAAACTTTAAGTAAGAATTCTTAAGGATTGTGGTGTCTTAAAATCAAGGGATTAAACCCAGGTTTAGATGATTATCTTAGTGATTTAGTTATACAATATTACATATTGTTACATAAAAGATTCCTATAAATTAGGGTTTTGACAGAATTGAGATGTTTCCGCACTGATCTTGCATCAATCGTTTAGAAGTCAAAAACTTCGAAATAAGGGACGAGGTTGGTGGAGTTTGAAAGCTAACTCGATAAATTAAATTTTAATATAAACATCACTTAATCTAAATAAGAATTGAGAAAGTTATGATCGAATCAAGTTGACCTAAATTTTCTTGAAGAATATGAAGATTAGTTTGTTCAATTTTATTGATGACAAAGTTTGAAGCTTTTTAGATGTTGATCCAAGTTTTGATCCACGAATCTGTATATGGATGATATAAAGAAACATGAATTAAGAAGTTGATTAAAGATGAAGAACAAGATGATAAATGCTATGGTTAGAACATGATCATCTTAGGTATAATTCCTTTTTTTGATCCATGATTACTATAATAAGGATGTATGATCATGGATAAACGTTAGGGATAGTAGATGATAACATCTAAATAGGTGAGTAGATGATGAACTAAAAGATTAAAAGCTAGAAAAGTAAGAATAAAGTAAGAACAATGAAGAACAAAAGTAAGAACTTAAACACCCTAATATATAGTTGAAGTTCTAGGCATTAAGAAGAAGATAAGATTAAGTTTTGTGGAAAGTTAGTTGGTTTGGAGTGGAGGTCGAATTTCATAAAAAAGGCGGTATATTTTCGGCAGTAATTTTTAACAGGAGAGGGTTTAGGTTGCTTGTTCTCTAAGTTATCCAATGTTTCACATGTGAACCTTCAAGAATTTTGATGTTTTTGCGAAATGAAAGGATTTTTAGGCAACCAGATTCATTGTATAACTCATTCAAGAGTGTGAATTCATGAGAGTTATGTACTTGTTTGTTGTTATGTGTAATAACCCTTAATATCATGTGTAAAAACGTTGTGTATATCAATAAATGCATGATCAAACAAAACATCAAATAAGAGAACAAGCAACTTGAATTGGCCAAAGAGGTTGTGGTGTAGTGGTTGAGGTAAGGCTCGAATTCCCAAGGGACCCGGGTTCGATCCCTTCTACCGCCATTAATTTCCACGGCATCGCAAATAAGGCCTAGCTCTTAGGCTGATGCACCTGGCTTTTACCCACGCCGATCCAGGGTTCGAGCATCGGCTCTCCCTCAAGCCCGGAAGGGGCCGCATTGGGTGGGGGTGCGATGTCACAACATTCAGTGTTCGCCTTTCAAAAAAAAGTAATTTGAATTGCATTAAAACAAAGCGTTTTATGAACATATGTGTAGAAATATGAGATATTACAGTCTCTCATAATTAAGAGAACCGCTTATCAAATACTTTGGGTGGAGAGTAGCCATCATTCGAATTCCTACGTTGAAAGCGCTTGCAAAAAAGGGATTAATCAACACACGAATATATTGTACATTTTGTGAGGACGAGTTAGAGACTCGCAAATCATTTGGTTGTTTTCCATAAATTCTCATAGATATGTGGCTTCAAATAAGCAGGTGGTTTAAACTGCAAGTTTCATGTTGTAAATTGGTTGAAAAGGTTCTAGATCTCTTGGAAGTTCATCTCAGTCACCGAAACACAAGAAAGTAATGCTGAGTATTATGGTGTCCAAACTATGATGTTTTTGGAAATGTATGAACAATAAAATTTTCAATGTGTCACAAAGTGATTCCCAAACTCTCGTGCGACGCTTAGTCTCCTGCTAAGTTCAGCCTTGATCACCAAGAAGCGGTAGCGATTTAGCAACACGAACAAAAGACCACAATTGCAAGTACACAAATGAACACTTTATTGCTTTGAGAGATTGCTTTACAAGTATGGAAGCTTACAACTTTGGATGGTGAATTACAAATGGGACTAACACCTCTATTTATACTAACCCTCCTTTATCTAGATGTTTCTATCTAGAGACTTCTAATCATACTTTAATCAAAATATCTAAGATATTTACAAAGTTTTCTGGAATCTTAGTAAAATATTAAGCTAATCCAAGATTAATATCTTGGATATTTTTGAGGGAACCTAAGCTCGCGACGTCTCCCCCACTTAAGCTCGCGACGTCCTTATCGTGTCTGCCTCGTGATATATCCCGATCTCGTCTCGGAACTGCCATAATGTATCCTCGGCTTCCCAACTTGCTTCAGTGTCTATCAGGTTCTTCCACTTGATCAAGTATTCTTTATAATTTGGCACACCTTAGCGACGGATAGTTCGATCAGATAAAATTTCAGCAACCTCTCGATCAAACGATGTTACAACAGCTGTTGGTGCCCGTTTGGACACCCCTCGATCTATGTCTTCTGGGTCAGCATGGTATGGCTTTAGATAGCTGACATAGAAGACCAGGTGAATCTTCAACTTGGGCGGGAGTTGAAGTCGATATGAAACTTTGCCAACTCGTGCAATCACCGGGAAGGGACCCTCGTACTTTCGAACCAGCCCCTTGTGCACGCCCCTTAATGACTTGAATTGTTGAATCAAAAGTTTCACCATGACTTGGTCACCGACCTGAAACTCCACATGCCTTCGCTTGTCATCAGCCCATTTCTTCATTTTCTTGGCTGCCTTGTCTAGGGATGCTCGGGCTAAATTTGCTTGCTCGTGTCATTCTTTCAAACTCTTGTAGGTTGCTGGGATATTTCCACCATATGATGCGGCTAAGGCATTTGGGGTAAGCGGTTGCCGTCCTGTCACCAACTCAAAAGGACTTTTCCCCGTGGCTTCGCTTCGCTGCATATTATAAAAAAATGTGCAATATCAAGAAGTTTAGCCCAATCACGTTGGTTAGCACTTACATAGTGTCGAAGGTACAACTCCAACAATGCATTGACCCATTCAGTTTGCCCATCTGTCCGGGGATGAAAGCTGGTTGAAAAGTTAAGATTCGTCCCTATGATCTTGAAAAGTTCAGACCAGAACCGTCCTGTGAAGCGAGGGTCTCAATCACTGACTATAACTTGTGGTATTCCCCAATACTTCACCACATGTTTGAAGAAAACTCTGGTCATTTTGGCAGCGGTGACATCGGCAAGTGCTGGGATAAAGGTTCCGTCTTTTGAGAATCGATCAAAAACCACAATAATACTTCCGAAACCTTCGGACTTTGGCAAACAAATGATAAAGTCCATAGATATGATTTCCAATGGGCCATTGGGTTCTGGTAACGGTTCCAAAAATCCTCCAGGTTGGCATTGCTCGATCTTGTCTTGTTGGCAAACTAGACAAGTGTGAGCATACGCCTCAACATAATCTAACATACGGGGCCAGTAAAACGTACCTTCGATTAGTGCTAGTGTCCTTTTTATCCCTGGATGACCAGCCCACATTGAATCATGGCACTCCTTCATAATTTTACGCCTTAGATTGCCCCATCTAGGCACAAATAACCGGTCTCCTTTGGTGAATAGTAGGTCGCCTTTTAGCCAAAAACGTGTTGTCTTTTCGTCTCAAGCTAAAGCGACCAGCTATTTTGCAAACGAATCTTGCTTTAACCCTTCCTTGATTTGATCTTAGAGATCAAATGATGGTCGTGTGATGGCAGCAAATTCAGCTTTCCGGCTTAAAGCATCAGCAACGACATTGGATTTTCCTGGTTTCCAAGACATAGTCAAATTCAGCAAGGAAGTCTTGCCACCTAGCTTGCTTGGGACTTAGTTTCTTTTGTGTCTGGAAATAGCTTGTGGCAACATTATCCGTCTTGATCACAAACTTTGACCTGAGAAGATCGTGTCTCCATGTTCGTAAACAGTGCACGATGGTTGTCATCTCCTTTTTTTGCACCGTGTATTTCTTCTCGGTATCATTCAGCTTATGACTTTCGTACGCGACCGAATGTCTCTCTTGCATAAGTACACCACGAATAGCAAAATCTGATGTGTCGGTATGGAGCTCAAAAGGCTTGGTAACATCAGGAAGCGCTAGCACAGGCTCCGACATAACTGCTTCCTTTAGTTCTTTAAATGTTGCTTCGCAACTATCGTCCCAATTCCAAGCCTTATTTTTCTTGAGCAGATCGGTTAATGGGGTAGCTTTTGCAGAATAACCCATGATGAACCGACGATAATAGTTCACCAACCCAAGGAAGGGCCGTAGCTCCGGAACCTTGGTTGGTGCGTCCCAAGCCTGAATTTCTTTAACTTAGGCATCGTCCATCATGAGTCGGCTCTCTTTGATTTTATGACCCAAGAATTCAACTTCTTCTTGGGCGAACGAGCATTTTTCTAGCTTGACATAAAGCTCGTTCTCTCGTAGTATCTGGAATACTTGCCGCAGGTGTGCAACATGATCTTTCATCGTGCGGCTATATACTACGATATTATCCAAGTACACCACCACAAACTTATCAAGAAAAGGGTGGAAGAGTTTGTTCATAAGCGTGCAAAAAGTGGCCGGTGCATTTGTGAGGCCAAAAGGCATTACTAGAAATTCGTACGAGTGGTACCTCGTGATGCAAGTTGTCTTGGCCTCGTTCCCTTCGGCTATCCGCACTTGGTAATATCCCGATCTCAGATCTAGATTTGAAAAGTACTTTGCATTGCCAAGTTGATCAAACGAATCAGCAATAAGCGGGATCGGGTACTTGTTTTTTTACCGTAATCTTGTTGAGTGCCCTGTAATCAATGCACATTCAGAGCGACCCATCTTTCTTCCTTTGAAACAGCATCGGGGCACCATAAGGGGCTTTTGAGGGACGAATGTATCCAGCATCTAGCAATTCTTTAAGCTTCTTGTGTAACTCTTCCAACTCGGGTGGTGGCATTCGTTAAGGGGCCTTGGCTGGGGGTTTAGAACATGCTTCCAGCTCAATTTCATGATCAACTTCTCGGCGTGGTGGGAGTTTCTTGGGCAATTATGCTGGCATAACATCCTTGTACTCCTCAAGGACATTCTTGATTTCCTTTGGTACGGCAGCCTCGGACAGTTTCACCACATCATCGTCCACCTTGGTAACAGCCAAATAGCATGGTTCCTTCTTATTATATCCCTTCTTGAACTGTATGGCTAAAAGGGTCCGCGTTCCGTGCTCACCATACAGGTCTTCCCCACTTCAAGGATAAATAAGGAATTGGCAAATGGCATAGGGAAGGCTCGTACCTTGTCAAAGAAATCCATACCGAGTACAACTTTGAAGTCATCCATTTCCACCACAGAAAAGTTGATTGTTCCAGCCCATTCTCCGATACGTATTGGAACATCTTTGGCCTCCCCATGTATTGGTTTGGCATTGGCATTAACGGTTTTCATGGCCCGAACTCCTTTCATAAAGTTAACGCCAAGCCGTTTTGCTTCATTAATGGACATAAAATTGTGAGAAGCACCGGTGTCAACGAGAGCATGTACTTGAGTTCCTCGAACATTAGCTTGAACGAACTGCAGCCCTTTACTTGGTGCTAGACGTGCCGCGACCTTAGCCTTGATCGCATTCAATACTTCCATCGATCCCATGCAAGCATCATCATTTTCTTCATGGCAACCTTCTTCTCGAGCGATCATGGCATGTAAGCTGTCTTTCTTTGGACATTCCTGGGCTTGATGGGATCCACCACATATGAAGCATTGAATTTCCTTCTGGAAGGGTCTTTTATCCCGGGACTTCCAATGTGGTGGTGACTTACGTGCATTATTTTCTTTAGTTTGGGCTGATTTTTCTCCCCCACCTTTCTCATTGCTATTTTTGCGGTCTTTGTGCCTTGATTCTCTTTGGCTATAATCGATCAAGCCCTCGGCTATAGCAATGACCGAAGAGAGATCTTGGACACCGCGTCGTTCTAGTTCAGTTTTGGCCCAAGCTTGCAAGCCATCGAGAAAGTAAAAGAGAGAATCTTTATCTGACATATCCGGAATTTCAAGGACGAGAGTAGTAAAGTCTTTAATATAGTCCTTGACAGTGCCGGTTTTTTTAAGCTTACGTAACCAGCTCCTTGCTTCATTCTCCGCATTTTCCGGATAAAATTGCTTCTTTATTTCCTTGATGAAATCAGCCCAAGTATTAAAGATTCACGTACATCTCTTGATTTCACCATGTTTTCTTCGCCACCACAGTCCCGTGGTATCCTTCAGATATAAGGTGACCGTCTTGATCTTGGTTGCATCATCAACAATGTTTACACCATCAAAGTAGTGTTCCATCTCCCACAAGAAGTCATCAACGGCCCTTGCTTCTCATTTGCCTATAAATGGAGTGGGTTTTGGAACTTCAATTCTTGGTGTAAAGCTTACGATGTTACCTCCAGTGGTCACCATTGCTCTATTGCATTCATTTGTCTTAGCTTCTAGCCCCAGAAGGCTACGGTGGGTATCAGCTGATTGATCATCCATGTCTTTACGCAACTTGTTCACCGCCTCCTTGATCGCATCCCTGATCATGAGTTGAATTTCAGTGCGTAGTGAATCAATGGTATCCTTCACGTCTTCTCCAATGTTACCAATGTCAGTCTCCACCCCTTCCAAACGTTGGAGAGTGTCATCGAGTTGGACTCCAAGTCTAGTCGTTGCGGTTTCCAGCTCCACAACTCGTTTCTCCAAGGATTTATCCTTGGACACACTACGATGTCTCCTGCTTCTAGTGTGCTCTTCACGATCTCGAATCTCTTCTCCACCAAGGACATTCGTGCCAGCAATCTTGTTCGGATCAGTTGCCATCCCAATGAATCGAATTCGTTCTGATACCACTTGTCACAGAGTGATTCCCAAACTCTCGTGCGGCGCTTAGTCTCCTGCTAAGTTCAGCATTGATCACCAAGAAGCGGTAGCGATTCAGCAACACGAACAAAAGACCACAATTGCAAGTACACAAATGAACACTTTATTGCTTTGAGAGATTGCTTTACAAGTATGGAAGCTTAGAACTTTGGAAGGTGATTTACAAATGGGACTAACACCTCTATTTATACTAATCCCTCCTTGATCTAGATGTTTCTATCTAGAGACTTCTAATCATACTTTAATCAAAATATCTAAGATATTTACAAAGAGTTTTCTGGAATCTTAGTAAAATATTAAGCTAATCCAAGATTAATATCTTGGATATTTTTGAGGGAACCTTCTAGATCAGCTCATGAGTCTTTGATCCATAAAATATTGCTGGAACTATCCGGAATCCCGATCATAGCGGTCCGAGTTTAAGCGGGGCGTGACAAATGGCACACAACTATCCACCTCAAAGATCATAGAGATTAAATCCCACTCGATTTTTTGGATAAAAAATAGTGCGAAACTCCATTCTCTAGAATGGGTATCTTGGTGTTCTTTTAGTTTCCTAGATACTATTATGTTTTGAATTGTTGATGTACGTTTGGTGTACTTTCGGCTCTAACGCCTTGCTACTAGCTAAGTTCAATAAAACCATCATGCCGTTAACAAAAAAAAAAATGTAGCTCAACTCCAATCTCAAAATCTATATTTGCATCCCCTCTTTTTTCTCCTTACATTCCATTACACCGCTATGTTTCTCTCATATTCATCTCTCAATATAGATTGTAGTTCAACTCGTATCTAAAAATCTATATATGAGTACTTTGAACTCAAATCGAGAACCATCGTTAACTATGCTGGAAACATTGGTTACATCGTGAAATATATAGAAGATCACCACTACATCATATCAAACTAATGAATCATTATTGAAAAAGTTTCATCACTATTGAGAGAGAGAGATATGATATTGTGTAGAATTGTAGATAACTATGATATGATATTGTGTAGAATTGTAGATAACTATTATAAGAAGAAAGAGAAAAGTGTATTTTTGTTATTTAAAAGAAAATAAACATAGATATCAAAATTTAAGTTTAGTAGATATTTTTTATATAAGTGGTATCAAAGAAGATAAAAAGTCAAATTCCATTGGACAGTTTTTGCACAAACTATGGAAAGATGGTTTTAGGTACTTGTCTATCTAATACGTTAACGTTGTTGTTTGTTGGGGTTGAACAAGATGGTTGATGACAATGTTTGCTTGATGCTGTTTTTCTGGTGCGTGTGTTGGAACGTCATTTTCACAGTTCACAAACAAAGAAAACATGCATTGAGTTTTCATGAAAAAACTATATAGTTAGGCGAAAATTGAGAAAACCATCAAGAACCAATCAAATAACTTCTAGATTTTTTATTTTTTTAATTTATTTCTGAATGCATTAATATAATATTACACAAGAGTTACCAAAATATCATTTTATACATTGTGTTTTACGCATACGTAACTCGATTTTTTTGTTTTCTGTTTATATATACGTAAGCCAATACTTAAAATTATTTTTTTGTAAAAATATGTAATATTACATTGATACTCTTATAAATAAATAAAATAAAAAATAATTATTAGTATATGGTTGGTTAAAATTGTTTTTCTCGGTTTTCACCTAATTATGTGGTTTTCTCATGAACCCTCTCCACAAACCTATAGCCCATATCGTATTAAACGACAATACATGAGCTTGAACATTATCATAACAAAGGATGGATCAAAACCAAAATATATTGATGTGTTTTAATAATTTTGCAAATTGCAACACTTGAATCTGAAAAACTTTTAAATTTTTGTAAGCTAGAAGTTTGTGGAGGAATATAAAGGAGATGGGGTGACTGTTGATGAGAGAACATGTGAGTGGTGGTGGCGGAGGGTATGATGGGTGTTTTGTATCTTTTTGCAGAAATTGATGGAGAAATCGGGTTGTATATTGAGATCATCATTTCATATCAAGTCCCAACTGCTCCTTTGGCTTGGACAACATATTTTATGGACCCCTACACTCACTCATTGCACCTATGACCTTCCCGCATCACCTTTCATCTAAGTTTAAGTTTAGTTCTATTATATACAAGTTTAAAAATCAACATAAACATTAAAAAATAATTTGTAATGGTGTATTTAAATTTGATTATATATTTTGTTGTATTTAATTAGACCCATGTTTTATAAACCAACCTAGGTCATATTCACCACAAATCAAAGGGTCTCAACGATAGAAATCCATCGGTGAATGTCTGTATGAAAATGGGGTGTGGCTAAAGATTTTACTGACGGCTCACTCGTAGATTTTACCAAGGGATCACGGATGGAACTACTAATTACCAATAATTGTCATGTTCAGATCATCGCGACCATATCATCATCGGAATAGCGACATGACGTTCAACTGGCGACGATGGTAAAGCTTAAAACCTTATCCTGAAGATCACAAACAGAATTCCCATCACAAACATCAACTTACCAAGAACGAGTGAAAAAGTTCGGGGCACAATCTTATTCGAAATCTTTATTCTTTAATCCGTCAATAACCCGTCAGTGATGGCCGACTAGTATTATAAAACTTATATTTTTTCTGAGAATTTCTCATAAAATAAGTTAACTACTAGAAACATATATATTTTCTACAAAAGTTTCCGATAAAAGAAATTTCCCACAAGTTAGTGACAAATTTTCGACAAAACAAAATCAAAAAAGTAACTACAAATTTCCATCAAACATTTTTTGCGACAACAATTTTGTGAGAAATTTGTCGGAATTGGCCATTAGCGACAAGTTTCCGACAAAAAAGTGTATGTTGGATAAAACCCCGTAGGAAATGTTTTGTCCGACAAAGTCTCGACTAATTTTCCGACGAGTTAGCGACAAAAACCTTTCGTCTGTAATTTCCGACAATATTCTGACGATTATAGTAAGTTAACTTATTTAATAAATTTGTCAGAAAATTGTAAGAAACCGTATAGTTACTTTTTTGTTTTTGTTTTGTAGGAAATTTGTCGATAACTTGTGGAAAATTTCTTTTGTTGGTAATTTGTCGGAACTTTTGTAGGAAATATATATGTTTTTTAGTAGTGTGATTACTGATATAACAATAATAGATGTTTAAAAATTTTATTTTTTCTTTTGTAATTTGTCCTAGGCATCACTAATTTGTCTGAACATAAACTACTGAGTAAATTTGAGTAAATTTATTGTCTTGACAATATAAATTTCAATTTTTTTTTTATAGTTTATTTTAAATCTAACATTAACAAAAAAAAGCTTTAAAAAACAAAGGGTTAGGAACAGTTTTCTAACCCTATTGGCCCACGTCCCTTTACCCGGTCTCTTGTTTATATAATAGATGAAAAGAATATTATAACATAGATTATATCAACTAAAAGTTTCATTTATGATGATTTTCGTGTTTATATTTTCAGACTTCTTGAAAATCGTTACTAAACAATCATGTATTATTTACGGGCTAATTCTGTCAGTAATCTATTAGTTGGAGAAACAGACGTGCTAAATTAATTTGTGACAGATTACCGATGGCAATCAGCGAAAGATCATCAAGAGTGTTAGTTACTAACGGGTGACAGGTTATGTTGGGTCATCCAACGTGATAATTACGTATTGGATATCAACAGGCAGATCAATGAAAGGCACACTTTCTTGGACGGTTTACCGATAGATTTAAAAATCTATAATACTTATTCTTATAAAATTTTTGTTTGAGATTTGTTGGTGTTTGTCCGTTTGACAACGACCATTTATTTCCTCGGAATCCGTAGGCACTTTCCATCAGAATACCGACCGAATTTGTTAATTCACATTTTATTTTTATTTTATTTAAGGAAAGCAAAAGCCGTCGGAATTCTGTCGGCATTCACCAACGGATTGTTTCTGACGTTAATATTTCATCGGTAATACTCATTTGTTTAGTAGTGAATACCATGTTCCAAATATTTATTTATTATTACCTTATAATTGAAATACAACTAGAAAATAAGCCCCGCGCTACGCGACGGAGACGGACCTTAAACAGTTGAGTCGGTGACATTAGTGTGCCTAAATACAAAAAGAAATGTGATTAAATACATAGAAGAAAGATATAAAATTACGGCGACTGAGTTGTCAAGATTGAAAGATAGATAAAAGACAGTTATATAATGATATCAATGTTTTTAAGTCGATGTTGGTCTCCTTCTTCATTGTATGATCACGTTATCGTTAGTAGATATAACACAAGTCACCAAAAAATACACTTTTTTAATACAATTCCGTTTTTAACGAAAGTCATACCTGGACGTGAAGAAAAAAATAATAATTAACGACCGAGAGTTAAAATCTTATTATATATACTACAGGGGGTAAATTCGAAACTTTATAAACCTAATAAGGGTTAAAATGATATTTTATAAAGTTGGGATAAGTTTTGCAGTTTATTAAACATGAGGGGGGTAGAAGTGGTCGGTGACATTTGCCACCGACACTTCTTATTAAGTACTAGTTTAGAACTTGTGTACTACACATGGTGAAAAATATCAATAAATAAAACTCTTAAATCTTTATATACGTATCTTATTGGTGGAAAAATGTATTACATACAATAACAATAGAAAACAAAATAAAAAAAATACAAAAATTAATATATAATTGAGTTTAAAAAAAATACATAAAATACTATTTAATTTAATTTGACTTTCATTTATTATTAGATTGAAAACATAAGCTAGGTAATTACATTTCAAATTTTTTATAATACGAGATAATTTAAAATAAATGTGTTTTATTAATATAATTAATAATTTGTTTTAAAATATATTATTACTTAAATATGGAAGTGTATTTATTATGAGAGAGAGGCGAGAAAAAAATTATAAGGATTAATATAAAGGCGACACGTGTAATTAAGAAACTTTTACTTATTATATAGTATAGATTAGTTAAATTATCCGTTATTCAAATAATGTATAATGGTGACAATATGATATCGAGTGAGGAATTTCTATTTTTATAGTAACTAATACTTTTCATATGAAAACGATTATATAGTTTTAACTTTTTAATGATAATGTTTATGTTAGAAAAAATATTCTCTTTCTAAGAAGCTATTTTTTTTAACGCCATATATTATTAAAAAGCAACACAGACAAAGTAAAAAAAAATTACAAAAAACATTAGGGGAATTTTAAACCATTAAACATTTGATGTCCGTTTACAATGGCTTAATGAGGTTTTTCACGTAAGTTCATATTCGTTGACGATTATTTATTACATAAAAGATTTCAAATGGGTTATGCTGATTCATAGTAGAGTTCAATAATACCGGTGAATGCAATTTTTTTTGTAAGATGGCTTCATTCGGGAGTATCCCGGGTGTTTCCTTTGATTCATGCATGTTTTTTCCTATGTGTTGTAACCGCACGGACTCAAACCCGTGACCTACTTAAGAAGAAACAACTATATGAAAAACTCCTTAACCAGCAGGACATAACCCCAATGGGCGGTGAATGCAATTAAAAAGGGATTGTTTAAAGAGTTGAATGATTTCATAAACCTTGACTTGTGAATATTATTAACTTGGCTACGTGGATTAACATAGTTTATTTTGTTCTCCTTGTTTCCATTTATAATCATTGTCAACCCGATGTTTAGTGATGATATATTTCCACAATTATCAACCGAACAAAACGGTTAATTTGGATATTTAAATTATCATTCACCATCACACAAGCTATTGTATCTATGTACACCGTCACTCAGACACGCTTTCCTTTTCTATAATGTTTAATAGAGTTCCAAGAAAGTAAACGAGGAATCAAATGCAATGGGCCTACTGTTGAAAAGAAAGAATTCAAGAAAATAAGTTCATATGTATTATTTATAAATCGTTACTTTGCATGTGTGTTATTATTAATGATCTAATTGAATATGGTACATCATATTACAATACGATTGTGTTTATTTATTAATAAAACCGTGTAAATCTCATTGTTCCTTTCTTCCACCTTTTCCACAATGTATATAACACCTCATTGTTCCTTTTTTCCACCTTTTCCACAAAGTATATAACGTTGAATGTTTCTAAGATGATATTATGGTGGTTAAGTAGTGTAGTCTTTAGACAAATAGTAGGTTTAAATTCAAGATGTGATGATTTTAGTAGTAGAGTATATATGTGTAGAGTAAAAAGTGTGTATGTTTTATGAAAAAATTAATGTTCACTATCATTCAATTTTAATATAGATAATAATATATTTATTAATGTAATAATTTGAATGTTTCTAAGATGATATTATGGTGGTTAAGTAGTGTAGTCTTTAGACAAATAGTAGGTTTAAATTCAAGATGTGATGATTTTAGTAGTAGAGTATATATGTGTAGAGTAAAAAGTGTGTATGTTTTATGAAAAAATTAATGTTCACTATCATTCAATTTTAATATAGATAATAATATATTTATTAATGTAATAATTTGAATGTTTCTAAGATGATATTATGGTGGTTAAGTAGTGTAGTCTTTAGACAAATAGTAGGTTTAAATTCAAGATGTGATGATTTTAGTAGTAGAGTATATATGTGTAGAGTAAAAAGTGTGTATGTTTTATGAAAAAATTAATGTTCACTATCATTCAATTTTAATATAGATAATAATATATTTATTAATGTAATAATTTATTTTAATTCTATGTGATATGCTTAATTTGTTTAAACATCTACTCCCTTTATAAAAATAGTTGCAAGAATACAAATGTATAAAATGGATTTATATATTGGAAGAGGCTACATTTGGATTAAACAATTAAGGTTTTATCTATTCTATTGTTTATTATATATGTCATTCCTCCTTGCACTAAAATTAGGATCAAATATACGTGACATACTTTTGAAATCGTTTTTCTTCTTTGATTTTCCTTTGGAGCCAAAATGTAGGCCCTTGAAAACTGAAAACGAGAAATTACTAATTTCAAATTATTGATGTGTTACGTACACTCGTCTAATGTATGGAAATGATTTGTTACTTAATTATGAATTTATTTGTAACCACGATTTAATATTTGTCTCTTATAATCATTTATCTAATTATTAAATGATCGATCAAATATAATTAATAATTTATTTAATAATATATGGTTAGTAATTAATTGATGTGCCTAATTACTTTTAAATTTCTCCTTAGGTGTGCAAATAAATAGATAGATTACTAGAGGGAATAGACTAATGATCAATAATCTATAATCTGTCACAACTTACAATTCGCCCCTCTCTCTCCTCATAACCATGAGCTCTCAAGAACTCATCTTAGCCATCCTAATCCTACACCCTAAATGGGAACCCGATCCATATTAGAGATCATGACGTCTTCCCTATCATCGGTGAACTTAGCAGGTATGTTTATATTATTGTTTTCTATTATATAGTTACAAGAACTGATGAACATTATATTCTATAAGTTTTATATGTTGCAAAAAGATAATGACTTTACACAAATCATTATTTTGAAAGTAAAATGTGGAATTAACTCACCTTAAAAACCAAAAAACAACAAATTAAAGAATTGAGATGGAAATCAATCACCAACTCTTCCAACTTTCTTGAATATCCTCAACTATAAGAGGAATTATAAAAAACCAATAATGAAAATACAATCGTATGTTTATACTTTTAAAAGATCACCCTTCAACGTTTATACACTACCGTTTAACAAACTAAATCGTTACAATAAAAAAGCGATTTTTTTTAATTATGTTTCAGTATTAACTATTAACTAAAGTTGCTACCGAAGCTCCTTATATCGAGTACTGAAACTTATATTTAACATCAACAACAATGTACTTTTGTAGTTATTACCCACACTATTGACATCTTTATTCGCTATCGGTAGTAACTCTTGTATCAGTAACTTATGTACCGGTTCCTACTACTCTACCTTTCTATCAATAGCCTATTACTACCGACCCACTAGTGGTAACCTTGAACTTTATACTATTGACTTTATGTTGACTTTAACACTGTATTCCAACAATATCCCCCAAAACATTTAGTAAATTTGCAACACATTCAAACATTATAGAAATTTTAGACCTGGTAATGTATTTGTTAACATATCAATAACATTTTTATGAGTATCTATCTTTATTTACCTTGTCAACCTTCACCTCCTTTGAGTTTATGGCATCCTTAATGAAATGTAACATGGCATTGAAATGTTTGGTCATGAAATGTAACATGGCATTGAAATGTTTGGTCCTGTCACGATACATCCAAATCTTTAATCGATGGACTGTACCCTAGTTTTCACACAAGACCATTGTACTCATGATTCTTTACCCTAGTTTCGTGCATACGGTTTCAAAAATTATTTTTGATCAGAAAAATAAATAAACGCAACGAAAAATTATACACGAACAGATATAGGCCATTACCCTAGATGCCCACCAGAAGTCCAGATGCAAACAAATAAAAAACAACCAACCATAGGGGGTTCAGATTATATGCCTTTCACGTAACTAGTTGACATATAAAGTTGAACACCTTGATTTAACGATTCCAGTCGCTAGATCTGATACACACGAATCTTCTCTAGATTTGAACTCTTTCGAATCTAATCTCTAATAACAACCCGAAATCTGAACACTTTCAGATCCACCCGCAAATCAACCGAGTACAAACAAATAAGATAAAACCGGAATAAACGGGTTAACGACGTGACATAAGCGGGACATGGTACGCAGCGGCGGCGACCAGTGAGTGGCGGCAGCGTCCAACTGAGGATCCGGTCAAACGGCGGCGACGGGAGCGGCGCTACAGCGGTAGTGGTGGTCACGGTGGCCGGCAACGAGAGGGGACAACGGAAGTGGTGGTGGCAGCGGTTAAAGGGTGGAGTAGAGGAGTTTAGGGTTCTTACAACCTCTAAAGATGATTAATTGTCTCACTCTTTTAGCCTCCATCGTATTCCTTATAAAGCCTGCTCTAACTTGGTCACCAAGTTAGGGTTTTAGGAGTTTCCTAATTACAATTAGAACCTTGTAATTAACATTTAATTATATTAAAGGAACTAACTAATTTAATTGCTTTAACTAACTAACAATTAGTTAATGAAATATAATTATATTTAATATAATTATATTTAATATAATTATAATTACAATTAAATAACATCATAATTAATAAATATATTCGCCAATGAGTCCTATATCAATTGGTTTCAGAGGAGGCACCCCCATGTCCCTCCAATGTGGAGGTCATGGGTTTGAGTCTCACTTGATGTAAGTATTATTAGGTGGGCCAGGGTTTTACAACAGTGAGCCTTCCGGTGGTCGGTTTCCCTTGGAATGGTGGGCGGGCCGGGTCACCAGCGCTGTCTGCGTTTGCGGGCGTGTGTGGCCCTTCGCCATTGGGTTTACCCAGGTAACGAGGTATATAGTATTAGTTGGCCGTTCAAAAAAAATGTTCCAAACATATTTCCACCAATTTTTTATTAATCCAATTAATAATAATAATAATGATTATTTATAATAATCATCGTGTCCAGCCATATTCGTTCGTCTATATATTATTTCATAAACTACGATCTTGCGGTTCGTTGTATTCGTGTAATGGACTATATTAACTATTAATATATCCAATGATCGTAATCGTTGCCCAAAGTGTAACTCTTTGGATCTTATCTCGTTAGCAGTGTTGTTAAATGTCGTTAGTCGGGCATAATTGTCCAATGTCACACCCCAACCGACGGCGGATTATACGTCGGGGCAGACGCGGTTGTTCAAAAGCACAAAGTTGACTAATAAAGTTTAAATATTCCATTAATAATTTTCAAGGTTCAAATACATGGAAAAGTAACATATTGTTAAACATAACGATAACAAAAGTTTAAATTGATAGATGTTCTAGGTCCAAGCATCCTAAGTGATCACAAGATATGCCTCAAACCTGAGCACCTGAAACATGTTAAGTAAATTGTCAACTCAAAATAGTTAGGGAGATACGATGGTTTGACACCGTTTAACAAGTCTTTAAAAGTTTTACAATTCACTATGTCAATGTATCTAAGTATAAATGTGAGAACAAGCAAGTTAATCATTGTGCATTCAAACCTCTAACCAAGTTTAGACATAACCCGAGGGTTACCCTTAAAAGTTTAAGTTTAAATCCAGCAATAATAACCATGGGCTCCCCTCTAAGGGTCAATCAATCTAGGTGGATTGGTCAAATACAATAGATCTATCATTGTCACTGTAGTCTCGGCCAAAGTTAATGAACATGCTAGTTTTAAGATTAATTTGAGCATGCAAGTCTCAAAAGCATATAACACATAGAAAACATGTAGACATAGTTATGCATGAATTGTATAAGTCTAAAAGTTTTCATACATGTTCCATTCCAAATTTATAAATAAAAAACAAAGCAAAAAGGGGCTAAGTATACTCACATGGTATGATGCAATAGTGTACAACAAGGTTTAGTGTTGCAAAGCTTCGAGGTAGGATATCCCCACAACAAGCCTAACGACAAGTATAAAGTTTAAGATTTGATTCTATGACAAGGATTCAAGATTCTAAGATTTAACTAGAGTTTCAAATAAGAGGTGGGAATGATTGTATTATAAAGTTTTAAGTAAGGCAAGTTTTAAATAAGTATTATAAAGTCTATTTAAGTTTGAAATTTAGGTTAATAAGTTATTACTTACACATGTTTAAATAATAATAGTTTTCCAAGTATTTAAATGGTAAAATATTAGTTAGATAAAAGATCACGTAGGTGTTTAAGGATAATAGATAATTACTTAACAAGGTTTAATAAGTATTTAAAATAGATAATAGTTATCTAAAAGAATAATTATCATTATGGTTAAATAGTAATTATCTGAATAAATAATTATTAATGATAATTAGTAATTATCAAAAAGGTAAATAATCATTTAGGATATTTAATAAATAAAAGGTTTGAAAATACTTTATCAATTTAAAATAATTAACATAATTTAATTAAGTATTCATCTTTTTTTACAAGAATAATTTGTAATTATTCTAAATGATATTTAGAAGGTTTCTTTAAAAGTTTTAATTAAATAAATTATAATTAAAAGTTTATAAAATGGTTTCTTGTTATTTACAATTGTATAAGTATTTCAAATAAGTTTAAGTTTTATTTATAAGTGTATAAAGTTTTTAAGTTAATAAATATTTAATTTTTTAACTAAATAGAAGTGTATTTAATTTTCTGTTTTAGTCACATAAATAAACTTTGAGTTTGTAGATTTTATAAAAGTGTACAAGTTTATGAGTTTCTCATTTCTAAAGTGAAAGTATAAGTTTTTATAAAATTTTCTTTTTTTTATAATTATATAAGTTTCGGTTTAATTTAAAAGTTTATAAAAATGTTAAAGTTTAACACAAAAATTTTTATTTATTATAAGAAATAAATAATAAATTAAATTTTCTGACTTTATAAAATAATTCCAGATTATTTTATAAGTTTTATAAAAGTTTGGAGTATTTAAGTATTTAATATTAAAAATTAAATAAGTTTTAATTAATTAAAAATACTTTCTGGAAATAAAAGTATAAATAAAATAAAGTTTATAAGAGTATATCAGATTTTATAAAAATAAATAGAAATATAAAATCTGATTAAAAACCCTCAAAAATATGAAAACATAAAAACTTGGGCTGACCAGATTTGAACCCGGGCCACCCAAGTCCACACATACACGACTTAACCACCCGGCTACGTGCCTCGCTGAGTTTTAAAGTGGAAAAGATTTGTTTTAAACACAATCCCGTATCAGCCCCCAAATCCGTATGAACCCTAGAACTTTAATCCCTAAATGCGAATCAAAATCCCATTTGTCATTGCAAATTGATAGAGGGCTTTTGATTCTTGGATGAAAACGAAGATGTTAGTCGTTCGAATTACCTGAAATGGAGTTGAAACGAGGGGGAACGGGTTCTGGGTTCCAAGTCGGTAGACACAAGTCTGAATCGGCAAATGAAGGCTCGTTTTGGATGAATTGAGAGTTCAGAGAGTTTGGATGAGGTGTCGTTGATGTGCAAGAGTTGGTATTTATAACCGATTTTAGTGATTAATGCTCGTATGGTTGGGAGGAACACGGTTGAGTAAAAAGAATTAAATTTTGAATCTACGCGTGCTTACAGCTGAAATTGAGCATTAAAGCTTCTTGGGTTTGGGTTGCATATGCGAATGGAAGATCGAGGTGCAATGAATCTGGCCGATTACGCGTTTTTTGGAAAATCAGAGGTGAAAACCAGGTGTCGCGAGGCTCGAACTCGCGACTGGTTTGAGTTCCGGGAGTTTGGGTAAATTGCACAACATGCCCTTGAGATTTCCGGCTTTTAACATTTTATGTTAAAACTTGTTTTAAATTAAGTTTCAGAAATGTCAGTTTGGACCCTGGACTTTATAAAACAAATAATTATGTATTATTCTTATAAAATCCAATATGTTCATATAAGTTTTGTACCTTTATTATATAAAAAATTTCTAAGTTTATAAATTTATAAGTTTTATGTGTTTAAATAAGATTATTGTTTATTTTATTTACATAATAATAAATATAAACCTACAAAGTTTTAAAGGTTTATTCGATTTTTTTTGTTTAGTTACACATGTATTTAGGCATATATATATATATATATATATATATATATATATATATATATATATATATATATATATATATATATATATGTGTGTGTGTGTGTACTAGATATAAGTCTAATTATTCTATATTTATTAATTTTAAGGATCTAGGCTTAATAAGAGTTAAGTTTTTAATAAATAATATGTGCTAAGAGTTTGAAATGGTACGTTTTTTGGAATTTAAAATAGATAGGTTACCACGAAATATAGAATTATAATATAATAATGTAAAGACGATACAGTCTCTCCTACTTTAGGAAATTTCGTCCCAAAATTTAAGAGGAGGGTCTAGGGAAAAGATGCGGGTACTTGACTTTCATTTGATCTTCCCGTTCACAAGTAAATTCTGGGCCACGTTTAGACTCCTAACGAACTTTGACAATAGGAATACGACATGGTTGAGTTGCTTGATTTCACGATCCATGATTTCTCTACAAAGTGCATAGTTTCATCAATGCGCACTTCATCGAGAGGTATGTGGAGGTTCTCGTCAGCAAGACACTTCTTGAGATTAGAGACGTGGAAAGTTGGATGAATGTTGCTCAGATTTATGGGTAATTCAAGCTTGTAGGCCACCTTTACGATTCTCTCGAGAATCTTAAAAGGACCCACGAAAGGAGGTGCTAGTTTCTCTTTCTTTCCAAACCGAACTACTCCTTTCCAAGGGGATACCTTGAGAAGTACAAGATCACCGACTTGAAATTCTAAAGGTTTTCGTAGTTTGTCAGCATAGCTCTTTTGCCGACTTCTAGCTGCTAGTAGATTATCACGAATACGGAGGACTTTATCGGATGTTTCCTGAATCAATTCGGGTCTGGTGATTTGTGCTTTACCGATCTCGTTCCAACAAACAGGAGAACGACATTTGCGACCACAAAGAGCTTCAAAAGGTGCCATGTTGATACTGGTATGATAACTATTGTTGTATGAAAACTCTATTAAAGGTATATGTGGATCCCATTTACCTCCGAAGTCAATAACGGATGCCCTAAGCATGTCCTCTAAAGTTTGAATGGTTCATTTGGATTGACCATCGGTTTGAGGATGGCAAGTTGTACTGAGATTCAGCTGAGTACCAAGAGCATGTTGTAAGGATTGCCAGAAACGGGAAGTGAAACGACCATCACGATCAGAGATAATGTTAAGAGGCACACCGTGATGGCTAACAATTTCGTTTATGTAAATCCGAGCTAATTTCTCCACCCCATAGTCCTCACGGATAGGTAAGAAGAGTGCGGATTTAGTTAGACGGTTACCCAGATGCTATCATGACCATGAGTGGTACGAGGTAGCTTTGTAATGAAATCCATTGCTATACACTCCCATTTCCATACGGGAATCTTCGGTTGCTCAAGAAGGCCAGATGGACGTTGGTGCTCGACTTTGACTTTGGAGCAAGTGAGGCACTTTGCTACGTAGAGAGCAATGTCCTTCTTCATGCCGGGCTACCAGTATTGGTAATGAAGATCCTTATGCATCTTATCTGCACCAGGATGAACCGAATAACGAGTTTTATGAGCTTCGTTCAAAATGAACGTATGAAGATCATCACGATCAGGAATCCAGATACGATTCAGGAAGTAGAGCAAGCCATTGGGCTTAGTCTCTAATTAAAGTTTCCCCACATGCCATTTCATTGTACATGTTCCCTTCGGTAACCGAAAGGTGTTGGGCTTCAAGGATGCGGATTTGAATGTCATTTTGAACCCTTACACAATGTAGCATAGTGTGCTCCTTCCGACTCAAGGCATCGGCTATAACATTTTCTTTTCCAGGATGATAACAAATGTCACAGTCGTAGTCGTTAAGTAACTCGACCCAACGTCGCTGCCTCATGTTAAGTTCTTTCTGATTGAAAATGTGCTGGAGGCTTTTGTGGTCAGTGAAAACCACCTACTTTGTACAGTAAAGGTAGTGTCGCCAGATTTTGAGAGCAAAGTCAACCGCACCTAATTCTAGATCGTGCGTTGTGTAGTTCTTTTCATGAATCTTGGGTTGCCTTGACGCATAGGCATTGCCTCGTTGCATAAGGACACAACCGAGACCCTTAGGAAGAGTCAAGATTGGAGCGTCGCAAAGCTTCTGCTTAAGAGTTTGGAAGGCTTCCTCATGTTTTGGTCCCCACTCGTAAGGCTTGCCTTTATGAGTTAAGGCTACGAGAGGCACCGCAACTTTGGAGAAGTTAGAAATGAAACGACGGTAATAACCGGCTAGACCAAGGAATGAATGCACTTATGTAGGAGTCTTTGGTGCTTTCCAGTTTTTCACCGCTTCGATCTTTGCGGGATTCACGTGAATCCCTTTCTCGTTGACTATTTGTCCTAAGAATTGGACCTCATTTAGCCAGAATTCACATTTGGAAAATTTGGTAAACAATTTCTCCTTCTTGAAGAGGTCTAACACCAAACGTAGGTGTTCTTCGTGATCCTTTTTAGTTTTAGAATAGATTAGAATATCGTCAATGAAAACGATTACGAACTTGTCCAAGTATGGTCTACAAACACGGTTCATTAAGTCCATGAATACTGCAGGTGCATTAGTTAGACCAAAAGGCATAACCATAAATTCGTAGTGACCATATCTCGTACGAAAGTATGTCTTAGGAATAGCCTTCTCGAGGACACGAAGTTGATGATAACCTGAACGAAGATCAATTTTAGAAAAACACGAAGAACCTTGAAGTTGATAAAAAAGATCGTCAATTCTTGGTAAAGGATAACGATTCTTGACGGTAAGCTTATTGAGTTCACGATAGTCAATGCACATACGAAAGGATCCGTCCTTCTTTTTCACGAATAAAACAGGTGCTCCCCACGGTGAGACGCTGAATGAAACCCTTTTCGGAAAGCTCTTGTAATTGACTTGCTAATTCTTGCATCTCCGAAGGTGCAAGATGGTAAGGTGATTTTGCTACGGGGTTTGCTCCTGGAATGAGGTTCATTCTAAATTCAACTTGACGTATGGGAGGAAGGCCTGGCAAGTCTTCGGAAAATACTTCGGGAAAATCACGAATGACAGGGATGTCTTGGATACTCTTTCCCCTTTCTTTCTTTTCTACATTGTTAGCTAGGAATGCCACGTAGTTCTTTCGTAGGTACTTACGAGCCATGGTAGAAGACATGAGTTTAAGACCGCTAGATGGTTTTTCGCCATAGATTTGTAAGATGCTCCCGGATGATAGGGGAATATGGATGCATTTTTCGAAGCTTACGGTTTCAGCATGATGTTCGGTTAACCAATCCATGCCCACTATTACGTCAAAACTTTCAAGACACATCGGATAAGGTTAATTGGAAAGTCGTGATCGTTAAGGTTAAGAACGCAGTCACGAATGATGGAGTCAATAGTTATGAGATTTCCATCGGCTACTTCTACCGTAATATATTGTTCTAACTTAGAGCGGTTTTTAGCAAGTAGTAATTCAAATTCCAAGGAAACGAAACTCTTATCGGCACCGGTATCAAATAGAACTGAAGCATATTGTTGATTTACTAGAAACATACCATTGACTACTTCCGTGTTGGGCTGGGATTCGTTAGCATTGATGTTAAAGTCACGTCCTCACACTCTCGGATTCACGTTGGTGAGTTTTGGGCACTGGTTACGGAAGTGAGTCGGATCACCACATCCGAAACAAGCCCAGCCATTTTCTAAGGCTGGTGCAGGAGCGTTGGGACGATTTCCTTGAACAACTGGAGGCCTGTTGGCAAAGCATGAGGTTGACATGTGCCCAGAGCGTCCACATAGATTACACAGACGACATGGCATAGTGGCTGGAATGATGGAACTTGAAGGTGTTACATTGAGGGTGTGCTCCAACATACTTCTTCTAAATAGGAGTAACTTGTGTTAACGGGACAGTCGGTGTGACCACTGCAAAGTTTTTGAACTTACGCTTCTTGTTGAACGAGGGTTCAGTCTTGACCGCTTTGGTAGTGTAACACTTGCCCCAAAAATGTCTGAGATTTGACAAAAGGTAAAGCCCTAGGGACTATAAGTACAATTATCTTAAAGTTCAGGGTTTAAATTGAAAAAATTAAGGATTTAATACCTTAGCGGACCACTAAGGTTAAGCCTAACGGTCCGCTATGATGATAAAGTTGGGTGACGGACCGCCACTGTTTAGGTAACGTTCTGCTACTTGTTGCCTAAGCAAGGAATCCGGTTAAGCCACGTGTATAGTGACTAATGGTCGTGTGTTGTGACACACGTACTCGTGGCAGACCGCCACACTAGGTGGTAACGGTCCGCCAGCCGCAAACTCATTAGATTCTGCCAAGCGTATGGGTGGCGGACCGCTACGTCCAGCGGTAACGGTCTGCTAGCTGCAAATCCATGTTCGGTTCAATCAGAGTGTGACATTTAGTGGTGGCGGACCGCCACCAGCCATCGTAGCGGTCCGCTATGGGTTGGATTTCCAACCTATAAATAGTTGGAACATTTCATTCGGTTTCTGCATCCCAAACCCGAAACCAACTCTCACATTGTGTTCTAGAACTTCCATAGACGACTCCCGACGCTCCCGGTTTGATTCCTGCTCGTTCTAGTACCCGGGGTAAGAAGAAATGCTTGTATAAGGGTAGGAACGCTAGAGAAGCAAGGTTAAGAAGCTAGACATTAAGCTTTGACTCTAAAGGCTCATTCCTACAAACAAAGTGAATACTTTATCTCTTTCAAAACCTGTGTCAAACATTTTATTTGCGAAAATGGCCAAATAAAGGTTAATGAAGTAATGCTCAACGTTCCTCTACGAATAAGCATTCAGGCCATAGGTATACGTAAAACTTGCAAAGGATACACGGGTCTCGGGTGGAATTCCCGGATTGCAGTTGGTGCTTCCCTTTATAACAAATGAGGGACATGGAGTTCCCTTTGTTATAAAGACATACTGCCAGTGTATACTGTGGTGCGATAGAACATGACGAACCTGCTGAGTGTGTAGATTGAACATGAAGTTGTGATTATGAAATTAATACTTTTTTGTGCCAAAATGATTTTATGTCAAGATATTGTATTCACCAGCGTTCGCGCTGACGTTTTATTTTCAAAATGTTTTCCAACTAATGATTAAAATATGATGAGAGGTGTTTACGGGCAGACATAAGATCTGACCAAGTAAAAAGGATGGAATGCACGTAGGATTCTCAGGCCTCGTGTAAAGAGAAATTCTAAAGAAAGGATATAGGACGAGGGAACTGATCAACCCTTTGTTGGAACTATTTCCATTGGCTTATCATGTATTTTATTTCAAACTATGTTTTGTAATCAAATGAGAAGGGTATTGAAACCCTATATTTATATAGTAAATATAAGGCTTTTGTTTTCCAACTGAGTTTTGGTATTTACAATTACAACCCTTGAGGTTGAAAGAATGATGAAACGATCCTTTGAAAAGACTTCAGCTGTGTTTTACAAATACTCTGAAATCAAGTAACCAAATAGATACCAATTGTGCTCGCACACGTCTAGGGGATGCCTAAGGCGGGGTGTGACAGATTGGTATCAGAGCTTTTTGGTTTTAGCGAATTAGATACTTGGATCTAGCATCTAAGCTTCAACCATAAATGTTTTAAGAAAAGTAAGCTTTAACAACTAATGCTTTTAAGATAAGAAAACAAGGTGACCTTCTGACCGGTATGTAGTTATTTGACAAATGGAAGTGTTCTGTCTAAGGAAAGAGCGGTGTATAAATCCCTCCTAGACCCGTCACTCTTACTTGGGAACATGACTGTTGGAGGAAATACTCTGTAAAGATAACCATCCTTGTAGAACTTTAGCTAAGATTAAGATACTGGTTTAGTATCTAAGTCTTGAATGAGACAAATACTAATATGATAAGATTACAGATGTCTGGAGGAAATACATGTCCGTATTACGATCCTAATCGTTCCATTAAGCAAGAATCTCTGGAATATCATCCCTTAGGTTCACAACAAAATCCTATATGTTCACCATACTACAATGATGAACCGTTTGCTGTACTTCCTCACTCTCCCTGTGACAATCCGAACTTTTCTAGTTAACCCCGTTAACAAAATCCAATTAAAGTTAACTTAAATTAACTTAACTCAAACTTCAAGGACTAATTTTGTCAATAATCCAAACTTAAACTCCGGGGACTAGTTGTGTAATACTCTTAAACCATTCCATTGACTTTTTAAGTCAAAAATTGTGTTCCTGTTGACTTTTATAAAGTCAAACTAACCAAACCTTAACCTAAGTAACCAAGTTCAAACCTTAGGGACTGTTTCTGCCAAGTTTCAAACTTCAATTTACATGAAAACACAGGTACTGGTTCTGTAATTCAAAAATCCTCAATTTGTTGACTTTCAAAAAGTCAAACCTATGTTCTTGAGACAAATTCGTAAGCTTTGATCGACTTCTGTGGGAAATTATAACCAAAATAGCACGTACTCGGTATTAACTACCATAACAGTCGGATTAAATAACCTTAATGCTCGAATTAAAACTCAATTATGAGTATTTAGCGAATAACCGTAGAACCCATTACGAACACTCATTAATTCGATCAATTGATCTATCAAATTCGAAACCAATCATTCTGAGAATGCTAGTCGAACCTCTGTCAAGCTTTTTCGTATTCCAATTTGATCGGAGTAGTGCCGGAGAACAACCCGTCGAGGCCGCGGTGGAGTTTTAGTCGATCTCCACCATCCCGACATCTTTTCAGGTAACCAAATACACTGTTAGCATCGTTTCCATACCTTGAGTGAAAGCCCTAACCTAATTGAGGCTTTTACTATCGAATTTGTTATGAATCCGAAGCTAGGGTTCATCAAAGACAAGTTTAGTCGAACCCTTTCAATTCAATATTAATTAAAGAAATTGAACACTTCATTAGATCCGCCTCGATGTCTAAATTGAAAGCCCCATCAAACCGATTCTAGGGTTCATCATGTTCTTCGGTTTGTTCGAACTCTGGTCTAAACTCAACCACAATCAGATTAAACTATACCAACAGTTTCGCATGGCTCTAATTAGTAAAAGCCCTATAAATCCAACGTCTTTCAATATCAAAATCTATCAAATCAATTCCTTGTTCATGAACTAGGGTTTCGCGATTTCAATCTGATAATTAATCAACGTAAACGCAATGTTTTCACAATTAAACTCATACGTGGGTTCGTATACCACTGATGAACCAAAGCCCTATGGTTCCTTGGACGATCGAGTCCGAATTCAGAGGTTTAGGGAGGGATTTTGGTTCGGGTTTCTGTTAAAGGGAAGAACACCATGGACTAGGATGTTAAAAGCAATTGGATCTAGTTACCTTTGCGATTCCTTAGCGGGCGTAGTGGCTAAATCGTTGGGCTTGTGCGCAGGAGACTCGGGTTCGAAACCGGTCTCCTGCATTTCTTTTTGGGACTTTTTAATTGTATTTAATTAAAAAAAAATAAACCTTATATCATTATATTAATATATTAAAATGTTTTAGTCTCAGAAAACACCCGTAGGATCGGGTTTGATTTTATAACCTATTTTATAATTATTTTTCACTTTTAAAATAATATATATTTATATTATTTTTGAACCAACACTCCAAATGAAATGATATGTTTATATTATTTTAATCCCGTGATCTCAGATAAAAATAATATATTTTCATAATATTTTTGCCACAATTATAAACTTTGTGTAACGTTCAAACTATTAAATAATATAGTTATTATATTATTTACCCTCGGTTTAGTTCTCGAATAAAAATAATATATTTATTATTTTTCCACACAAATGATTATTTTGTTAATCATACAACTTAAAATAATAAATATAGTTATACTACTTTCCTAACCATTTTAAAGGGTAAGCGTACGAATTTATTCATTCATTTAATATTATTCGTTATTAACGTTCGACACGTAACGCATTAATCTTAATGATTATATTAAGAAACCCCATTCCCGTGGACACGTTCGTCTACTCATTGATCCTTAGAATGTTTTAAGACGTTCTAATCTTCCGTGTCGTCGTCACAAATCTCATATGTCCCTAACTTATGTGTTTATAATTCTAGGGCATACATAAGCCGTGCAGGCAAACACTTAAGGTTCCAAATCTCTTACTTGTGTGATACTACCTACAACGCAACGCAGGTGTGTTTCACGACCCCTTTTTACTTGTTTTACTATTGGGGGAGAAACATGCTTACACACAAATATATTTTACTTGTTTTCCTGTTGAGGAGAAACAAACATGAACACCAACTATCATACTTTTACTTGTTTTCCCCGTGGGGGAGAAACAGGTACGCAGACAAACATTATTTTACATGTTTTTCCCGTTGGGGGAGAAAACATGACACAACTATTTTATATTATTGTAATTCATATGTTATTACTGTTGAGGCTAAGCGTGAACACACTATCACAGAAAGTCCTCATCATACATCGAACCGTTAATATGGAACTTAGCGAGGTAATGTTTAGTAGTACTACTGGGTTTGACAATCCCCACCCGCGTTAGTCGCGCTAACTCGATTGGAGGTCGAATGGGTGAAATGTTAGCCTACTCACATTTTCCAGAGTTGATAGACCTGGCAGGAGGCATACAAACACAAACAGTCAGCTTCGGTTGCGAGCGCTTTAGTAAAACGTGAACATAGGCTAGCTACCTATAGATATGCATATTGAATGTACATAATCTGGAAAACACTCTCTTATTGTAAATTTGAAACCTGTGAACTCACCAACCTCGTGTTGACACTTTTTCTTACATGTTTCTCAGGTCGCTTTGGCACAGGTTGCACACTTAGGACATGCATGGAGTCCTACTGTCATATCATTCATGTCAAACATTCTAAACAGTTTTACTTATTTACATTAATTGACGTTTGTTGGGTGTAATTACTTTTGATTTCCTATTAACGTTTACGCTTTCGCATTTAATTCTGAACTTTTGTGTTATGACATTTTGAGTCCCATATAGTGTCGTTTGATGTAACTAATGACTGAGATCCTGGTGTGTCACCTTCCAAACGGTAAAACTCCGTTCGTGGAATTTGGGGGTGTGACAGATTGGTATTAGAGCCATTGGTTATAGAGAACTAGGATTGCATATTAGACTATAACCGCATACATGCATTAGTTACACGACACAGACACTCATACATGATACATACATTGCATTGCAGTCATGTTGACATCATTCATACCGTCCTCTACTGATGAGGAACACATCATTGGCATTGCATCATCATTTCCAGTGGCAACACTCGGGAATCACCAGAACATCATCCACTCCCGTCCGAGGGCAGCAAGACGGAGCCTTCGGAGGAGCCAGTTACATTACCATCACCTGTTGGGTATGGTGGGCTTTCTCAGGTCCATGTTATGGATGACACTCAGCACTAACGCATATCTCTTTGGGAGTTGGGGATCGTCGGAGGCGAGTCCCTACTGTACCCACTAGCAACAATACGCCGAGTGAAGGCAGACCGTTGCACGCATTATTGCAGAATCCATTGACACGTAGATGTCATCACTTTCCCAAGCCATGGGCTCGCGTATTTGGTCGATTTTCTATTGAGAATAGATTGACCACAAATATGAGAACGCATTACTCAATGTATACTCAAACCCTATCTTGACTCAGTTGAAAGGACGGATACCTTACTGCTTCCTGTAACTTGTATTCATGAATTAGTTTCATGTCTCGAAGCCGCATTTCATGTTTCATGTGCATGTCCCCATCTACAATCCATTAGATTGGACTCTCGTATTGTGTCTTCAACTCGAGTGAATACTCGGATCAAACGACTTTCGACTACTCATCCTGACATAAGTCCTAGTTGATCAACTTGTGGTTGATGAGTAAGCTTTTCGATGACTTATCATCTCTAACACAATCTGAACTCAGTAATAAACTGAGGGACATTTTGACAAAAGACAGGGAGAATTAGGGCGAGCATGCAAAGCAAATTATCATTACGGGTGCACACATAAAAGTAATTTGAGGTACATGTAAGTCTTGGTGAAACCTAGTGTGTGGATAAATGGTCCTAATCTGTGATTTACAGACTTAAGTTTCCACTATACGTGGAAATCCTCATAATCCGCTCAACGACTAATTGGTATCATTAAATCTGTTCAATAGTTGATAGACGCGACTATCAGGTTGAAAATGTTTACGGACATACTGAACTATCGTTAATGGAATCCATCATGTTATTTGCACTCATGTAAAAATCATAGTGACTGTAAAACTCTCATTCAAACTTGATCAAGGAAACCATCTTGATTGAAATTCTAATTGAATCTCATGGCAAACTTATCGACTCCAACTATGTAAGTGGAATTTGAGGAGTTCATGCTAACACGTTGTTTCTTACATTCCAAGAATAAATTTCATTCGACCCTATTACCTTATCCTATGACTAATACGTACTTCTTTCTTCACAAAATAATTCGATTGTTCTAATGACATTAGGAAACGGGGATTTAATCTAACCAACCATCACTGGAACGCGATTACTTAAACAAACATCCCATCCTTTATGTTACTAGAATCTATAGCTCATTAAACTTCTTTTCCCTTGGTCTTTGCATTGACCGACGCTTATCTTATAAGCGCGAGTCTCATTAGAAGTCTCAGCATGACTTCACATACTTCATGTTGGTGTGGTCATACTCCAACTCCATTGGAAGCCAAGTATACTATTGAGATAGCAGCCAGTTAGAAAATCGAATAAACTCACATTCTTAGGTGTAAACTAGGATTGGTTAGTCATAAACTTGACATTGACCCCATGCCAGTTACACTTGGCAGCTTTGACTTAATCGCTGGCATAGATTGGTTATCTAAGAACCAAGCCGAAATCATTTGTCGTGAAAAAAATCGTTCGCCTTCCTCTCCCGAGTGGAGAAAACCTTTCTGTCCAAGGCGAAAGGAGTGGTGCAGTCGTTGGCATCATATCATACATAAAAGCACAAAAATGTCTTCAAAAAGGTCATACTGCTATTTGGCTCTCGTCGCCGAGCAGCCATCTGAGGAGAAGAAGACTGACGACATCCCAATTGTACGTGACTAACCGGAAGTATTTCCCGAAGACTTTCCTGGACTTCAGCCCATCATCAATTCAAATTTCAAATTGATCTAGCACCCAGAACAACACCTATTGCTCGGGCACCGTACAGACTTGCACCTAGTGAGTTACAACAGTTATCTACACAACTTCCAGAGTTGTTGGATAAAGGTTTCATCCGACCTAGCTCATCGCCATGGGGAGCTCCAGTCCTATTGGTCAAGAAGAAGGACATGACTTTCCGCATGTGCATCGACTATCGTGAGTTGAGCAAAGTGACGACCAAGAATCGTTATCCGCTACCCCACATAGATGATCTCTTTGATCAACTCCAAGGATCAAGTTTCTATTCCAAAATAGATCTTAGGTCCGACTATCATCAGTTAAGAGTCCGAGAAGAGGATATCTCTAAGACTGCATTCAGAACGAGGTACGGCCATTACGAGTTTATGGTCATGCCTTTCGGATTAACCAACGAACCTGTGGTATTCATGGACCTCATGAACCGTGTGTGTAAACCGTATCTTGACCAATTCGTTATCGTTTTCATCGACGACATCCTCATTTATTCCAAGAACAAAGAAGAACATGAGGAACATCTACGCCTAATTTTGGAATTACTTAAGAGAGAGCAACTGTATGCTAAGTTTTCCAACTGTGAATTCTGGATTCGGGAAGTTCAGTTTCTAGGACATGTGGTTAACGAGAAAGGAATACATGTCAACCCATCAAAGATAGAAAGCCATCAAGAATTGGGCAGCACTGACGACTCCGACTGAGGTGCGATAATTTCTGGGATTGGCTGGATATTACCGTCGATTCATCGAAGGATATTCAAAAATTGCTCAACCTCTCACTGCTTTAACTCAAAAGGGTAAAGCCTATAATTGGGGCGATAACCAAGAGTCAGCATTCCAACATCTTAAACAGAAACTCTGCAGTGCACCTATTCAAGCTCTTCCGGAAGGAACCGATGATTTTGTAGTGTATTGTGATGCATCTATTCAGGGTCTGGGTTGTGTCTTAATGCAACGCGAAAAGGTGATCGCATACGCTTCACGTCGACTAAAGGTCCACGAGAGAAACTACACCACTCATGACTTAGAGTTGGGAGCCGTGGTCTTCGCACTTAAGATATGGAGACATTACTTGTACGGTACCAAATGCACCATCTATACCGATCACAAGAGTCTTCTACCCATCTTTGAGCAGAAAGAGTTGAACATGCGACAACGTCGTTGGGTCGAACTCTTAAACGATTATCACTGTGCGATCCGATACCACCCGGGTAAAGCTAATGTTGTAGCTGATGCCCTGAGTCGAAAGGAAACGAAACCCAAACAAGTTCGAGCATTATGGCTTACTATTCACCCCGGATTACTTGACAAAATCCGTAATGCTCAACTCGAAGCCCTAAAAGAAGAAAATCTACCGTTGGAAAGTACACGCGGCATGGAAGCACAACTTGAAGTCAAATCTGACGGTATTCGCTACTTTGCCGAGCGAATATGGATTCAAGTATTCGGAAACCTAAGGGAACTAGTTATGGATGAGTCTCATAAATCTCGTTACTCGATACATCCAGGTTCCGACAAAATGTACCATGACCTAAAGGTGCTATATTGGTGGCCGAAGATGAAGGCCGATATAGCCACCTATGTTAGTAAGTGTCTGACTTGCGCGAAGGTCAAAGTCGAATATCAAAAACCATCCGGTCTTCTACAACAACCAGAAATTCCCATGTGGAAATGAGAACAAATATTCATGGACTTCATCATCAAATTACCACGAACCCCTACCGGATGTGATACCATATGGGTAATCGTTGATCGATTAACAAAGTCTGCTCACTTCTTAGCAATTAAAGAAACCGACAAAATGGATAAGCTTACTCGCACTTACTTGAAAGAAATAGTCTCTCGACACAGGGTGCCAATCTCTATCATTTCGGATCGTGATGCATGATTCACTTCTCATTTCTGGCAGTCGTTACATAAAGCCTTAGGCACGCGTCTAGATATAAGCACAGCATACCATCCTCAAACTGATGGTCAAACAGAATGTACTATTCAAACACTGGAGGACATGCTACTAGCTTGTGTGATTGATTTCGGTAACACTTGGGAGTCTCACCTACCGTTGGTGGAGTTCTCCTACAACAACAGTTATCACACTAGCATCAAGGCAGCTCCATTTGAAGCACTTTATGGATGGAAATGCCGTTCTCCTATTTGTTGGACCGAGGTTGGGGATAGTCAACTTACAGGTCCTGAACTTGTATTTGAAACTTCTGAAAAGATCGTTCAAATTAGAAACCGTATGGCGACAACTCGTGATCGTCAAAAGAGTTATGCCGACAAGCGTCGTAAACCCTTAGAGTTTCAAATAGGTGACATGGTCTTACTCAAAGTCTCACCTTGGAAAGGTGTCATTCGTTTCGGGAAACGAGGCAAACTGAATCCTCGTTATGTGGGACCATTCAATATAACGAAGAGAATCGGACCAACAGCGTATCTACTAGAATTACCTGAAGGACTTAGTGGTGTACACAACGTCATTCACGTCTCAAATTTGAAGAAATGTCTAGCGGACGAATCACTCGCAGTTCCTCTTGAGGAACTACACATTGATGAACAGTTACGTTTCATCGAAGAACCCGTGGAAATTATGATAGAGAAGTCAAAACGTTAAAGCACAGTAAAATCCCTAATGTCAGAGTTCGTTAGAACTCGAAACACGGACCGGAATTCACTTGGGAACGCGAGGATCAGATGATGCGCAAGTATCCTCATCTGTTCAAGCAATCCATGTCAAACCCTTAAGGTACTATTCTAATTTTCGGGACGAAAATTCTTTCAACTAGGGGATGATGTGACACCCTCAAAATTTTTTTATTTTAATTAATTTTCGGGACGAAAATTCTTTCAACTAGGGATAATGTGACAATCCGGACTTTTCCAGTTAACCTCGTTAACAAAATCCAATTAAAGTTAACTTAAATTAACTTAACTCAAACTTCAAGGACTAATTTTGTCAATAATCCAAACTTAAACTCCGGGGACTAGTTGTGTAATACTCTTAAACCATTCCATTGACTTTTTAAGTCAAAAATTGTGTTCCTGTTGACTTTTATAAAGTCAAACAAATCAAACCTTAACCTATACCAAGTTCAAACCTTAGGGACTGTTTCTGCCAAGTTTCAAACTTCAATTTACATGAAAACACAGGGACTGGTTCTGTAATTCAACAATCCTCAATTTGTTGACTTTCAAAAAGTCAAACCGGTGTTCTTGAGACAAATTCGTAAGCTTTGATCGACTTCTGTGGGAAATTATAACCAAAATAGCACGTACTCGGTATTAACTACCATAACAGTCGGATTAAATAACCTTAATGCTCGAATTAAAACTCAATTATGAGTATTTAGCGAATAACCGTAGAACCCATTACGAACACTCATTAATTCGATCAATTGATCTATCAAATTCGAAACCAATCATTCTGAGAATGCTAGTCGAACCTATGTCAAGCTTTTTCGTATTCCAATTTGATCGGAGTAGTGCCGGAGAACAACCCGTCGAGGCCACGGTGGAGTTTTAGTCGATCTCCACCATCCCGACATCTTTTCAGGTAACCAAATACACTGTTAGCATCGTTTCCATACCTTGAGTGAAAGCCCTAACCTAATTGAGGCTTTTACTATCGAATTTGTTATGAATCCGAAGCTAGGGTTCATCGCAGACAAGTTTAGTCGAACCCTTTCAATTAAATATCAATTAAAGAAATTGAAAACTTCATTAGATCCGCCTCGATGTCTAAATTGAAAGCCCCATCAAACCGATTCTAGGGTTCATCATTGTTCGAACTCTGGTCTAAACTCAACCACAATCAGATTAAACTATACCAACAGTTTCGCATGGCTCTAATTAGTAAAAGCCCTATAAATCCAATGTCTTTCAATATCAAAATCTATCAAATCAATTCCTTGTTCATGAACTAGGGTTTCGCGATTTCAATATGATAATTAATCGACGTAAACGCAATGTTTTCACAATTAAACTCATACGTGGGTTCGTATACCACTGATGAACCAAAGCCCTATGGTTCCTTGGACGATCGAGTCCGAATTCAGAGGTTTAGGGAAGGATTTTGGTTTGGGTTTGCGTTAAAGGGAAGAACACCATGGACTAGGATGTTAAAAGCAATGGGATCTAGTTACCTTTGCGATTCCTTAGCGGGCGTAGTGGCTAAATCGTTGGGCTTGTGCGCAGTCGAAACCGGTCTCCTGCATTTCTTTTTGGGACTTTTTAATTGTATTTAATTAAAAAAAATAATCAAACCTTATATCATTATATTAATATATTAAAATGTTTTAGTCTCAGAAAACACCCGTAGGCTCGGGTTTGATTTTATAACCTATTTTATAATTATTTTTCACTTTTAAAATAATATATATTTATATTATTTTTGAACCAACACTCCAAATGAAATGATATGTTTATATTATTTTAATCCCGTGATCTCAGATAAAAATAATATATTTTCATAATATTTTTGCCACAATTATAAACTTTGTGTAACGTTCAAACTATTAAATAATATAGTTATTATATTATTTACCCTCGGTTTAGTTCTCGAATAAAAATAATATATTTATTATTTTTCCACACAAATGATTATTTTGTTAATCATACGACTTAAAATAATAAATATAGTTATACTACTTTTCTAACCATTTTAAAGGGTAAGCGTACGAATTTATTCATTCATTTAATATTATTCGTTATTAACGTTCGACACGTAACGCATTAATCTTAATGATTATATTAAGAAACCCCATTCCCGTGGACACGTTCGTCTACTCATTGATCCTTAGAATGTTTTAAGACGTTCTAATCTTCCGTGTCGTCGTCACAAATCCCATATGTCCCTAATTTATGTGTTTATAATTCTATGGCATACGTAAGCCGTGCAGGCTAAAACTTATGGTTCCAAATCTCTTACTTGTGTGATACTACCTACAACGCAACGCATGTGAGTTTCACGGCCCCTTTTTACTTGTTTTACTATTGGGGGAGAAACATGCTTAGACACAAACATATTTTACTTGTTTTCCTGTTTAGGAGAAACAAACATGAACACCAACTATCATACTTTTACTTGTGTTTTCCCGTGGGGGGAGAAACAGGTACGCAGACAAACATTATTTTACATGTTTTTCCCGTTGGGGGAGAAAACATGACACAACTATTTTAGATTATTGTAATTCATATGTTATTACTGTTGAGGCTAAGTGTGAACACACTATCATAGAAAGTCCTCATCAAACATCGAACCGTTAATATGGAACTTAGCGAGGTAATGTTTAGTAGTACTACTGGGTTTGACAATCCCCACCCGCGTTAGTCGCGCTAACTCGACTGGAGGTCGAACGGGTGAAATGTTAGCCTACTCACATTTTCCAGAGTTGATAGACCTGGCAGGAGGCATACAAACACAAACAGTCAGCGTCGGTTGTGAGCGCTTTAGTAAAACATGAACATAGGCTAGCTACCTGTAGATATGCATATTGAATATATATAATCTGGCAAACACTCTCTTATTGTAAATTTGAAACCTGTGAACTCACCAACCTCGTGTTGACACTTTTTCTTACATGTTTCTCAGGTCGCTTTGGCACAGGTTGCACACTTAGGACATGCATGGAGTCCTACTGTCATATCATTCATGTCAAACATTCTAAACAGTTTTACTTGTTTACATTAATTGACGTTTGTTGCGTGTAATTACTTTTGATTTCCTATTAACGTTTACGCTTCTGCATTTAATTCTGAACTTTTGTGTTATGACATTTTGAGTCCCATATAGTGTCGTTCTGAAGATCCCCAATACCAATCTGCTTCTGAAAACCCTAATGACTAACTTTTAAATAACCCTATCTCAAACAGTTATGACTATCAATCCTATAACTCTAGATCCCCGGTCACATATGATCCCTATGTTGATCCTTACCAAGATTATTTCCAATCACCACTAGAATGTCATCATGCTTATAATGATATGCTGATGGGTATTCGTGATCCTCCTCTAAAATATGGTTATAGAAATCTCTAGAAATATTGATTTTTACATATATTTTTCCTTCTTGTAAAATATTTTATCAATAAAAAGTTCAGTTTTAATTTAAGTATTTTCTCTTGATAGAATGTCGAAACAAACTGGACCTTCTCAAAACACAAGAGGAAAAAGGAAGCAAGCAGGAAATGCTGCTGAAAATAATAACTCACGTGTTGAACTTCAAAAGATGATAACGGAGGGAAGCAAGGATTCTCTTCCGATGATTTTTACAGAACTTGAAAAGAGACAAGCTGATAGAGTCTTTATTCAACCCTCGATCCCTCAATCTGTTCATTCTCGCCAAACCCGAACAGTTACTCAATCCAAACCTGTTACTCTGGAACCAAAGGGTTCTGCTTCCCATAAGTCTAGGAAAAACTGAAAAAGAAGAATATTACCATAATTTCTCAGAAGACGAGAGTATGGGTAATAATTATGGTTACTTAACAAAGAAGAGGAAGGTAGTCGCTTGTACTTATAAAATTTTTCAAGACTGCAAACCTTTCAATTTCTCTGGAAAAGAAGGTGGGATTGCCACATTAAGATGGATTGAGAAGACCGAGTCTATGTTAGCCATCAACAAATGTGCTGAGGAGGATAAAGTTTTATATGCCTCCAATTTATTCAAGGATCAAGCCTTAGAATGGTGGAACAACATTATTACTGCCAAAGGCAGAGATGCAGCCTATGCTATGGGCTAGAATGCCTTTAAGGAAAGGGTTGAGAAAAGGTATGTTCCCCAGAATGAACGGGAACAGATAGAAGGAAAATTTCTAAATTTAAGAATCATTTGGAACAAACCATCAGGAGTATGCCATAAAACTCTTGGAATATGCTAGACTAGTTCCTCATCTTGCCACTCATGAATCAAACCTGATTAAGCGTTATTCCTGGGGTTTGATTGGTGAGATCCGCGACATGGTGAAAGTCGCAAATTGTGAAAATCTTGATGATGCCATGGATCTGGGGGCATCGTTAACAACCAGTCTGATAAGGAATCAGGAAGAGGGAAAGAAGAAGAAGGAAGCTACTGGGCAAGGCCCAAATGGAATCAAGAAGTCGTCCTTTGTTCCTCGGAATAACAATTCTTCTATTCCTGAATGTCCAAGGTGTAGGCGGAGGCATTTGGGACAATGTCGTGCTGGAATTTTCTGTAACTATTGTAAAATGTCTGGACACAAAACAGAGGATTGCTTCAAGAAGAAGTCAATCACTTGTTATGGTTGTGGTGAAGCAGGCCACATCAAAATCAATTGTCCGAAGCAGAAGAAGACGGACGGGACAAGTCCCAAACATATAGATGGAGCGAAGAAGAATGCGCGAGCATTCATTCTTAACACTCATGAAGCAGCAGGTATGCCCGATATCATAACGGGTACATTTCTTTTCAATGATATTTATGCTCGAGTTTTATTTGACTCTGGTGCAAACCAAAGTTTTATAGATCATAGATTCTGTAGACTGTTAAATAAAACTCTAGCTAAATTAGACAAGAAATACGTGGTAGAGACTGCTAACGGTGACCACGTCCAAATATCTTAAATCCTTAACGATTTTTATATCAAATTATCAGGACATGTTCTACCTGCAAAATTGTTGCCAATGACTTTGGCAGGCTTTGACATTGTCTTAGGAATGGATTGGTTAGCCTCTAACCAAGCCCGTATCCTATGTGATAAAAAGGCAATAGAACTTCGTTCGCTGAAAGGCAATATTCTTACAATCAATGGAGACAAATTGTCCAACTCTGTTGGAATAATTTATGTGTTGAAAGCCACAAAATACCTCAGAAAGGGTTGCTTCGCATACCTTGTTTCTGTAACTACTGACACTAAAACGAAGATTGAAGATGTGCCGGTTGTGGCTGAATTCTCTGATGTATTTCCTGATGAACTGCCTGGAATTCCACCTGAGAGAAAAGTATCTGGTACCCGGTACGACACCTATTGCTAAAGCCCCGTATAGATTAGCTCCAAATGAAATGGCAGAATTGAAGAAGCAATTAGATGAATTACTAGAGAAAGGATTTATAAAACCAAGCTCATCACCTTGGGGAGCTCCTGTTCTATTCGTTAATAAGAAGGATAGATCGATGCGGATGTGTATCGATTATCGTGAACTTAATAAAGTTACGATAAAGAATCGTTATCCACTCCCTCTAATTGATGATCTTTTCGATCAACTCGAAGGAGCTCGTTGCTTTTCTAAAATTGATCTTCGTTCCGGTTACCACCAATTGAAAGTTCAGGAAGAAGACATTCCTAAAACCTCCTTCAGAACTCGATATGGTCATTATGAGTTTATGGTTATGCCGTTTTGGACTTACTAATGCACCAGCAGCATTCATGGATATGATGAATTGGGTCTGTAAACCTTACTTGGACAAATTCGTTATCGTATTTATTGATGATATTCTCATCTATTCAGAAAGTAAGGAAGATCATGCCAGTCACTTGAGAATCTTACTTGAAATCCTGAGAATAGAAAAGCTATACGCTAAGTTCTCAAAATGTGAATTCTGGCTATCAGAAGTTCAATTCCTTGGTCATGTGATCAATGCCAATGGTATTCAAGTTGACCCTGTCAAAATTGAAGCCATATCTAAATGGGAAATCCCGAAATCACCAACTGAAGTCCGTAATTTCCTCGGTCTAGCCGGTTACTATTGGAGATTTATCCAAGATTTCTCTCGAATAGCTGTACCATTAACTTCTCTGACCCGCAAGTCAGTCAAGTATGAATGGGGTCCTAAACAATCTGAAGCATTTGAAACTCTAAAACAGAAACTGACTCAAGTACCTATACTGGCTTTGCCAGATGGAAATGAAGGCTTCTCAGTTTATTGTGATGCTTCACACACCGGATTTGGTTGTGTGTTAATAAAAGGAAACAAGGTTATTGCTTATGCTTCTTGGCAACTAAAAACTCATGAAAAGAATTATACGACTCGTGACTTAGATCTGGGTGCCATAATCTTCGCCCTAAAATTATGGAGACACTATCTATATGGAGTCAAATTCACTGTATTCACCGATCATAAAAGCCTGAAGTATATATTCAGTCAGAAGGAACTGAATATGAGGCAAAGACGTTGGATGGAAGTCCTGAATGATTATGATTGTGAAATCTGTTATCATGAAGGAAAAGCCAATGTCGTAGCCGATGCCTTGAGCAGGAAAGAACATGAGAAACCTAAACAAGTTCGTGCTTTAAGAATCGATCTCCAAATCGATCTTATCACTCGTATTAAGGAATCTCAGAAACTTGCTTTGCAAGAACCCAACCTTGAGAAGGAAGGATTGGGAGGCATGATTGATCAGTTAATCAAAGGAGATAACGGAATTCTTAGAATGAATAAGAGAATCTGGGTTCCTATCTATGGAAATACCCGTGAGGAAATTCTGGAGGAAGCCCATAAATCAAAATATACGATGCATCCTGGAAGCGATAAGATGCATAAAGACCTAAAAGCCAAATACTGGTGGATAGGAATGAAGAAACATATCACTATCTATGTTGCAAAGTGTTTGAAATGTTCTCAAGTGAAAGCTGAACATCAGAAGCCATCTGGTTTGTTACAGCAACTTGAAATTCTCGTCTGGAAATGGGAAATGATAACCATGGACTTTATCACGACACTTCCCCGAACGAGTCGAGGGAATGATACAATCTGGGTTATCATTGATAGACTTACTAAATCTGCTCATTTTCTCCTTATGAAAGAAACGTTCAGCATGGATAAGTTGGCACAATTATATGTTAATGAAATTGTAACATTACACGGTGTGCCACTATCTATCGTATCAGATAGAGATAGTAGATTTACTTCTCGATTCTTGCAAAGTTTTCAAAAAGCTCGGTACCAAATTAAATCTTAGCACTGCCTACCATCCTCAGACGGACGGGTAGAGCGAAAGAACAATTTAAACTCTTGAAGATATGATAAGATCTTGTGTTATAGATCTTGGAGGAAGTTGGGATGACCACCTACCTTAAATGGAATTCTCCTACAATAATAGCTATCATACGAGTATACAGGCCGCTCCTTTTGAAGCCTTATACGGTCGTAAGTGTCAAACTCCTACAATAATAGCTATCATACGAGTAAACAGGCCGCTCCTTTTGTCTGGACCTGAAATAGTCCTGGAAACAACTGAGAAAGTTATCCAAATAAAGGATAGGTTGAAAGCGGCTCGTGGTCGTCAAAAGAGTTATGCTGATAAGAGACGAAAGCCGTTAGAATTCCACGTCGGTGATAACGTTCTATTGAAAGTTTCACCCTAGAAAGTCGTTGTAAGATTTGGAAAGAAAGGGAAATTGAGTCCTAGATTCGTAGGACCATTCAAAATTCTGAAAAAAGTTGGGCCTGTGGCCTATCAACTCGAACTACCAGATGAAATGAATGGAGTACACGATGTATTCCATGTATCAAATCTGCGTAAGTGTTTGGCAGATGAATCTCGGTAATGCCCCTACAAGATGTAGAGGTAGATGAAAATTTAAGATTTGTGGAGCAACCTTTGCAAATCGAGGACAGGCAGGAAAAGAGATTGAAAATAAAGAAATTGATAATTGTGAAAGTGAAATGGAACTCCAGACGTGGACCTGAGTACACGTGGGAACTGGAGTCTGAAATGAGAAAGAAATATCCACACATGTTCGAATAAACTCGAGGACAAGTTTCAAACAAGGTGGGGAGGATGTAACACCTGCCCCAAAAATGTCCGAGATTTGACAAAAGGTAAAGCCCTAGGGACTATAAGTACAATTATCTTCAAGTTCAGGGTTTAAATTGAAAAAATTAAGGATTTAAGACCTTAGCGGACCTCTAAGGTTAAGCCTTACGGTCCGCTATGATGACAAAGTTGGGTGACGGACCGCCACTATTTAGGTAATGGTCCGCTACTTGTTGGCTAAGCAAGGAATCTGGTTAAGCCACGTGTATAGTGACTAATGGTCGTGTGTTGTGACACGTGTACTCGTGGCGGACCACCACTCCAGGTGGTAACGGTCCACCAGCCACAAACTCATTAGATTCTGCCACGCGTATGGGTGGCAGACCGCTACGCCCAGAGGTAACGGTCCGCTAGCCACAAATCCATGTTCGGTCCAATCAGAGTGTGACATTTAGGGCTGACGCCATCCAAGGCGGTGGCGGACCGCCACCAGCTATCATAGCGGTCCACTACGGGTTGGATTTCTGACCTATAAATAGTTGGACCATTTCATTCGGCTTCTGCATTCCAAACCCAAAACCAACTCTCACACTGTGTTCTAGAACTTCCATAGACGACTCCCGACGCTCCCGGTTCGATTCCTGCTCGTTCTAGCACCCGGTGTAAGAAGAAACGCTCGTAGAAAGGTCGGAACGCTAGAGAAGTAAGGTTACGAAGCTAGACATTAAGCTTTGAATCTAGAGGCTCATTCCTACAAATAAGGTGAATACTTTATCTCTTTCAAAACTTGTGTCAAACATTTTATTAGCGATAATGGCCAAATAAAGGTTAATGAAGTAATGCTCAACGTTCTTCTATGAATAAGCATTCAGGCCATAGGTATACCTAAAATTTGTAAGGCATACACGGGTCTCGGGTGGAATTCCCGGATTACGGCCGGTGCTTCCCTTTATAATAAATGAGGGACATGGATTTCCCGTTGTTATAAAGACATACTGCCAGTGTATATTGTGGTGCGATAGAACATGACGGACATGCTGAGTGTGTAGATTGAACATGAAGTTGTGATCATGAAATTAATACTTATTTGTGCCAAAATGATTTTATGTCAAGATATTATATTCACTAGCGTTCGCGCTAACGTTTTATTTTCAAAATGTTCTCCATGTAATGATTAAAATATGATGAGGGGTGTTTACAGGCAGACATAAGATCTGACCTAGGAAAAAGGATGGAATGCACGTAGGATTCTCAGGCCTCGTGTAACGGGAAATCCTAAAGAAAGGAGATAGGACCAGGGAACTGATCAACCCCGTGTTGGACCTATTTCCAGTGGCTCATCATGTATTTGATTCCAAACTATGTTTTCTAATCAAATGAGAAGGGTATTGAAACCCTATGTTTATAAAGTAAATACAGGACTTTTGTTTTCCAACTTAGTTTTGGTATTTACAATTACAACCCTTGAGGTTGAAAGAATGATCAAACGATCATTTGAAAAGACTTCCACTGTGTTTTACAAAAACTCTGAAAATCAAGTAACCAAAGAGATACCAATTGTGCTCGCACACGTCCAGGGGATGCCTGAGGCGGGGTGTGATAGGTAGGCTCAGAAGTAGGAGTGTCAATGAGTTTCTTGGAACTCTTTCTGGATAAGGTTCCTGCTTTCACGTGATTATCCGTTAGGGTAGCAGAAAGACGTATTGCGTCTTCCAAAGTGGCAGGATTCCGACCCCATACAGTGTCCGAAATTTTTATAGGCAACCCGCTGATGTACTTCTTAATACCCCGAGACAGAGGAGTAACGATGTGAGGCATCGGTAAGCTCAGTTCATGGAAACATGTCGTATAGACAAGGTTTTCTCCACTATCCTAAGTAAGATCCTAGAATTCAGCCTCGAGCCTTTTCATCTCATTCCTTGGACATAACTTTTCGATCATTAAGTCTTTGAACTCCTCCTAGGCCAGATACATAGTAGCGTCTGCACCACGATTACGTTTCTCTCCGTTCCACCATGTTAGTTCCCTCTTTTGTAGGACACTCAAGGCATGACGGACTATGAGGTTATCAGGACAATCGTTGTTTAAGAAGGTGCTTTCCATGCTTTCGAACCATTGGAGAAGACCAGTGGCTCCTTCAGTCCCAAAGTATTTGGCAGGATTACACGAGTTGAAATGCTTGAAAGTGCATGGAGGGTTTGAGCCAGATTGTTGTGATCTGGAGTTGGCACTGTTGTAGCTGCGGCCTGGTTTAGTTCAGTAACCAAGGTAGGTAGTACCTTAGCCATCTGTTAGGCAATGAGAGTCGCAATAATTCTGCTTCTGCTACGATGAGGAGGCATACTAAAAGGTAGACATAGAAAAGAATAAACATAAGAATCATAGTGTAGGGGTCTTATATGAGGATTTGAAACCATAAGATCATGAAACATAAAACATTTAGATGGTACACACTTAGTTTATATTGCCAAATAGGTACTTTGACATATCAGAAGTAGTTTAAATTCATTAATGTTAGAGAAGTCACGCATTCTTATAAGTGGACACTCATCCCAAGAATTCCTAGGAAAGCATACGGGTCCAACGGTTGATCTGGATTTGTATGAAATACTTTCCTTGACACAATTTCCCAGAATACAGATATCCACCCTTCCGGTCCGCACAAGTTCTCATCATTGTTTAGAACTCAAATACTTTTGACGAGAGTTAGTCTTTGGATTAGACTTGAAGCCTAAGAATATAACCTCGGTGTAGTAGATTCTTGTAATACGTAAGTAGGTGGAAGTATAAGTTTCCAAGTATAAGCATGTAAGTTTTGTGTATAAGATTTGAAGAATAGTATACAGATGAGATTCCTAGTCAGTAGATGAGACGACTCATGTTTGGGGAATCCTAGGTTATAGTCTAGGTCATGTGTCTAACAGCCTAATTCCCTATAATCAAGGCTCTAATACCAATCTGTCACACCCCAACCGACGACGGATTATACGTCGGGGCGGACGCGATTGTTCAAAAGCATAAGGTTGACTAATAAAGTTTAAATATTCCATTAATAAATTTCAAGGTTCAAATACATGAAAAGTAACATATTGTTAAACATAACGATAACAAAAGTTTAAATTGATAGATGTTCTAGGTCCACGCATCCTAAGTGATCACAAGATAAGCCTCAAACTTGAGCGCCTGAAACATGTTAAGTAAACTGTCAACTAAAAATAGTTGGTAAGATACGAAGGTTTTGACACCGTTTAACAAGTCTTTAAAAGTTTTACAATTCACTATGTAAATGCATCTAAGTATAAATGTGAGAACAACTAAGTTAAACATTGTGTATTTCAAAACTCCAACCAAGTTTAGGCATAACCCGAGGGTTACCCTTAAAAGTTTAAGTTTAAATCCAGCAATAATCACCATGGGCTCCCCCCTAAGGGTCAATCAATCTAGGTGGATTGGTCAAATACAATGCATCTATCATTGTCACTGTAGGCTCGGCCAAAGTTAATGAACATGCTAGTTTTAAGTTTAATTTAAGAATGCTAGTCTCAAAAGCATATAACACATAGAAAACATGTAGGCATAGTTGTGCATGAATTGTATAAGTCTAAAAGTTTTGATACATGTTCCACCCGAAATTTATAAATAAAAAACAAATCAAAAAGGGGCTAAGTATACTCACATGATATGATGCAATAGTGTACAACAAGGTTTAGTGTTGCAAAGCATCGAGGTAGGATATCCTCACAACAAGTCTAAAGTTTAAGATTTGATTCTATGACAAGGATTCAAGATTCTAAGATTTAACTAGGGTTTCAAATAGGAGGTGTGAATGATTATGTTATAAAATTTTAAGTTATGACAAGTGATAAATAAGTATTATAAAGCCTATTTAAGTTTGAAGTTTAGGTTAATAAGTTATTACTTACACATGTTTAAATAATAATAGTTTTCTAAGTATCTAAATGGTAAAATATTAGTTAGATAAAAGATCACGTAGGTGTTTAAGGATAATAGATAATTACCTAACAAGGTTTAATAATTATTTAAAATAGATAATAGTTATCTAAAAGAATAATTATCATTATGGTTAAATAGTAATTATCCGAATAAATAATTATTAATGATAATTAGTAATTATCAAAAAGGTAAATAATTATTTAGGATATTTAATAAATAAAAGGTTGGAAAATACTTTATCAATTTAAAATAATTAACATAATTTAATTAAGTATACATCTTTTTTACAAGAATAATTTGTAATTATTCTAAATGATATTTAGAAGGTGTCTTTAAAAGTTTTAATTAAATAAATTATAATTATACGTTTATAAAATGGTTTCTTGTTATTTACAATTGTATAAGTATTTCAAATAAGTTTAAGTTTTATTTATAAGTGTATAAAGTTTTTAAGTTTATAAATACTTAAATTTTTAACTAAATAGAAGTGTATTTATTTTTCTATTTTAATAACATAAATAAACTTTGAGTTTGTAGATTTTATAAAAGTGTACAAGTTTATTAGTTTCAGATTTCTAAAGTGAAAGTATAAGTTTATATAATTTTTTCTTTTTTTATAATTATATAAGTTTTCTGTTTAATTTAAAAGTTTATAAAAATGTTAAAGTTTAACACAAAAGATTTTATTTATTATAGGAAATAAATAATAAATTAAGTTTTCTGACTTTATAAAATAATTCCAGATTATTTTATAAGTTTTATAAAAGTTTGGAGTATTTAAGTATTTAATATTAAAGATTAAATAAGTTTTAACTAAGTTTTAATTAATTAAAAATATTTTCTTGAAATAAAAGTATAAATAAAATTTAGTTTTAAGTTTATAAGAGTATATCAGATTTTATAAAAATAAATAGGAATATAAAATCTGATTAAAAAGCCCCAAAAAATGAAAACAAAAAAACTTGGGCTGGCCGGATTCGAACCCGAGCTACCCAAGTCCACACACACATAACTTAACAACCCGGCTACGTGACTCGCTGAGTTTTAAACTGGAAAAAAGATTTGTTTTAAACACAATCCCGAATCAACCCCCAAGTCCATATGAACACTAGAACTTCAATCTCTAAACGCGAATCGAAATCCCCTCTGTCATTGCAAATGGACAGAGGCTTTTGATTCTTGGACGAAAACGAAGATGTTAGTCATTCGAATTACCTGAAATGGAGTTGAAACGAGGGGGAACGGGTTCTGGGTTCCAAGTCGACAGACGCAAGTCTGAATCGGCAAATGCAGGCTCGTTTTGGATGAATTGAGAGTTAAGAGAGTTTAGATGATGTGTCGTTGATGTGCAAGAGTTGGTATTTATAACCGATTTTAGTGATTAATGCTCGTATGATTGGGAGGAATACGATTGAGTAAAACAAATTAAATTTCGAATCTACGCGTGTTTACAGTTGAAATTAAGCATTAAAGCTTCTTGGGTTTGGGTCGCATGCGCGAAGGGAAGATCGAGGTGCAATGAATCTGGCCGATTACATGTTTTTAGCAAATTGGAGGTGAAAACCGGGTGTCGCGAGGCTCGAACTCTGGACTTTTTAAAACAAATAATTATGTATTATTCTTATAAAATCCAATATGTTCTTATAAGTTTTGTACCTTTATTATATAAAAAAATTTCTAAGTTTATAAATTTATAAGTTTTATGTGTTTAAGGTGAATAAGATTATTATTTACATAATAATAAATAAAAACCTACAAAGTTTTAAAGGTTTATTCTATTTTATTTTTTTTGTTTAATTACACATGTATATATATATATATATATGTGTGTGTGTACTAAATATAAGTCTAATTATTCTATATTTATTAATTTTAAGGATCTAGGCTTAATAAGAGTTAAGTTTTGAATAAATAATATGTGCCAAGATTTGAAATGGTACGTTTATTGGAATTTAGAATAGATAGGTTACAACGTCATATATAATATAATAATGTAAAGACGATACATCAGAAAATCCTGGATATTATATCGAACACTAAGTCACTAGAAGAATTGGAGGCTGTTGTAAGGACCCTTTTAGTGACGACAGGATGTTGTAGTTATTGCCGACCTTGTTTGGAGGCCGGGTCGTCGAGATAGGTGTTCCTAAAATTCAGGCTTTTTGGACTTTATTGCGAGGACAGTTGTGGAAACAACATAGGCAGAAATAGCAAAAAAAAAAAGAGCCCGCTAATTTGAAACCCTTTTGCGAGGACGTGTTGTCAAGACGGGTAAAATATATCTTGTTTTTATTTCTCTTCAGATCCGAATATGCTGAAAACAAAACGAGGTCGTTTGGCTCCATCCTATTTGGAAGATACGTCATTGATATAGGGTAAATCATTTTTTTTTATTTCTGAATAACAAAATAGTCCAACGCCATTTCCCCCCTCCATGTCTTCACTACATTTCTCTCATAGTCGCCAAAATCACCATCGTAGCAACCAGGGCCACCGTAGACCATCACCACCACCACCAAAAATTTAGTCGGGTGGTCGAAAACACTATCACCACTACCCTTTCTGCCGGCAAAAAGAACATCACCACCCCTACCCTTTCTGGCAGCGACGAAGAACACCACTACCACATGCCCTTTATACCAGTAAGCCCCACGATGGATTTAGGATTCCTATAATACTGTTTTAGGTTTTAATTTTGATTTTTAGGATGAAGGTTTTTAATTTGATAGATGAAGATTTTTAATTTGATTTATAGGGTTATTATTGTGGTTTTTAGAATTCTCATGATTATGTTTTTAGAAGTTAACTATGTTTTTAGGATTCTCATAATGTTGACCTAATTGTCATATATTTTCTTGTTTTAACAAATATTTTAGAAAAAAGTTGAAATGTTAAATTATATATATTTTTATTTCAAATGGGTGTTTATAATTTGACCGAAAGATGATGTTTGTGCTTTTTTTGATGATGAAATAATTCATGTTAAGGATGATTTGTGTTTTAGGGCTGGAATACCACTTTATATTAATTCATGTACATATAGATTTGGTTAGATCCATTAGGGTTAGGCATCATATAACTAAAGGTATGCTTGAAATTCTGTCTCTATTTGTGTGTATTTATAATTATAAATGACACATATATACCAATGAGTTACTGAAAAAGCTACTCGTGTATCATCCACGTATAATAACAAGTATACAAACTAACATACTGTGTATTCCCTGAAGTAGACATTGCTATCATAGTTTCTTTTCGTAAACCCATGAGTAACCATGTACTCATCAAATCTTTTGTACCATTGTCTTGGTGACTTTTTGAGACCATACAAGAACTTCTTTAACAAATAAACCTTGTCTTCGTGGCCCTCAAACTCAAACCCATGTGGTTGTTTCATGTAAATGAGCTCTTCAAAGTTCTAAGCATAAATGCAATTTTAACATCTAGTCGCTCTAATTCAAAATCCCTAGCAGCAATTAAGGCCAACATCAGTTTAATTGATAAGCGTTTTATCATAGATGAGAAAGTTTAATTATAATCCACCATGCTCTCTATGTAAACCCCTTGGCTACCAAGGTAGCTTTGAAACTTGGAGCTTCAAGCCCTTAGATACCCTTCTTTACATTGTAAATCCATTTACAGTCAACCCAATTTTGATCCTTAGGTTGCTCAACAAGGACCCAAGTTTTATTCTTGTACAAGGAATTAATCTCTTCCTCCATAGCTTTGACCCACTTATCTTTGTCAATAGAACTAACAACCTCATTGAATGATAAAGGCTCAAGACAATTTTCCTGCTCTACAACAGTAAACACAAAAGCTGAAATGTCTTATCTAGTTATGGGTTGCTTAAGATGTTTTGGGTTAAGGTTGTTATTACAATAGCATACTTGGTTAATAGATCTCAACATCAGTAACGGGGATGAAGACACCAATGGAGTTATGGTCTCAAAAAAAAAGGCAGATTATGGTAACTTGAAGGTGTTTGGAGTAGTGGCTTAAGCTCCTTTTAATTATGGGAAGCTTGAACTAAGGGCACACAAGTGTATATATCTAGGATATACTTAAGGTGTTAAAGGCTATAGGTTTTGAAGATAGAAGTTGTAAGTCCTAAAGTTGTACTGAGTAGGGATGTGGTGTTCAAGGAAGACACATAACAAAAGATGTGATCGGTAGCAAAAGTTGTGAAACTTATACATAATACCATAATGACCACAGAGTTTTTATTGAGGTGGACCCCAATTATTGCAAGTGAAATGCGAAATTTACTAATTTGGAATACCAAAGAACGAAAGATTAAAGAACCGAGATGGAAATAAATCACCAGCGATGACGACTTTATGGAATATGCTCTATTGTTTAAGAGGAATTAGAGAAAAAAGGAACAAAAGTACAATCGTATGTCTCTACCTCCTAGAAGATCGCCCTTCACCGTTTATATACTACTATTTAACAAACTAAATCGCTACAACAGAAAAGCGAAAATGAATTTTTAGTTATGCTTGGTTATTAACTATTAATCAAAGTTTCTACTGAAGCCCTTATTCTCTTTAATTACACTTCGGTAGAAACTATAGACTATCGCACACTTGTAATTAACACCAGCAACAATGTACATTAATAGCAACTACACACACTGTTGACGTCTTTATTCATTATCGATAGTAACTCCTGCATAGGTAGTAACTATGTACCCTTCCCTACTTCGATAGCCCACTGATCTACTAGTAGTACACCATGAACTTTATACCGTTGACTTTATATTGACTTTGACACTATTTCAACACACGAGTCAACCAATAACACTAAATCATAAATTTCTTCTCTTAAGCATTTCTAGTTTTTAAGATTTTGTTCATTGCGTTAAAGCATGAATATACAAGGTCAGGATATATCTCGTATTCATGATATCATATTTCTTGACATGTTTAATCCAAACATTGTCTTTAAATCCATAATTATCCTAAAACACCAATTAAGTTGCATCTTGTGGTTGTTGGGTCCAAAGAAGCCCAAAAAGCCCACTCCACATCTGACCTAAGGATAAAAGCCCACTAGGGCTAAATTTTCCCCTCCTATAAATAGGAGGAGCCACGAGCAAGAAAGCCGGTTCTCAACCACACACACACTCTCTCTCTACATACCATGATTCATATGCATACGAATATCAATGGTGGATCCGAAACTGACTTGAGTGTTAGAGTGGCTCAGGGTTAACCCTCGGGCCCTCTAACGTAGATTTCACCCGTGGTTGTAGCTAACCCGATGACCAGAGAAGAATAAACCGAGCTGTGAGACGAACAAGATGGGTTGCCTTTCTCTGAACCGTGAGATCATACACCAAAAGCCCGACGCTTAAAAATCTGTGTTTCTTCACTATATCTCGTATTCACGCTGTCATATTTCTTGACATGTTTAATTAAAACATTGTCTTTAAACCCATAACTACTAAAACACCAATTTAGTTGCACCATTTATATGCATAGAGTATTGGCCCGATATTTTCTTAACAATCACAAATCTAACTCCATAAAATAAAGTAATACTCCATTTAAGTTTAAATATTCTTGATTACAAGAAGTCAAACTGAAAATGTGGGCACAAAGCAAAAGATGATGAGAATTGAAGAAAGGAATAATAATCTCTTTCCAAAACATTCCGTTCTATTCCATCTAGTGTTTACATGTTGACTGTTTCCGATGGCCCAAACCCCATATGCATAGACCACTACAAATATAGCACTAACACCTTCACCCGCGCCCCATCCCACCCTCACCCCAACCCCCCAACACACACTTTCACAAACAATTGTACGGACACATGCACTACATATATACACACACCCCACTAACCTATAAGAAAAACAAGTTCATGTTCGTAGTGGTATAGTATTAGAACAACAGGAAAAGTTAGTTGTACAATTTTGGAATCAAGAATTATGGACGGATCTGAAAGAGGGTTAGCTGCCAACTTTGATATTCAAGTTTCTTCCTTTTCAAACCCAATCCATGATCATATGGGCTTTGCCCATTTCCAAGATCATCACCATACCCAGTTTTTGAGGTTTCTACCTCCAACCCTATCTCTTCCCCACTTATCTCAACCACCTCTCAACACCACCACCACCACCACCTCAGCTGGTAACTTCACCACCGAAACATCCACCGTTCATAAAGATTGTTGGCCAAAAGAACAGGTAGAGTATCATCATCACCATACTGTTTCATCATCTCTTCATCCCCTTCTTTTCAGGGTTTGATAAACTAACCAATATAGGTTGGAAGCATGGATCCAAAAGCTGTTAGTGAAGAAAAATGCACAGATGATCACAATTCATGGTTTTGATCTTACCTAATCTTGTCTACTTTTTTTAGAGGTGTTTGGTAGCCTCTTAATGATTACATTAAGAAGCTTACCTCTGAATATCGGTCAGAGGTAAGTGTGGTTGTTTCGCTTAAAACCCACCTCTTAATGGTTTTGCAAGCATCTTAATGGTTCATTTATAAAACTATGTTATCATTGAGAATTCTTAATGGTTTAAATTTTTTTAACTCTTTGTTTTATGATATATTGTATAGGGTTCAACATAGATCAACAAGTTTAGGGTTCATAGGCTAGTTTTGAAGATCATATGAGTTGCTTTAAAACAGTAGGTGTGACCATGTGAGATTTCTCAGTCATATAAACACCTAGATATGGGCTTGGTGGTGGATTCCAGTAGGTACTTCTGTAAGGAAATGATGAGAGACAGGAGTTTTTGTTTTTAACTGTGCTAAGTGTTTGTGTGTGAGAGAGAAAGAGAGGTTATTGTAGAGAGAGAAGCTTCTGTTTGTGCTTCCCCAGTCAGATTCTAACAAGATCTAGCTATATATATATATATATATATATCTTGGAATAGATTTCTACATAAAGCAAACTTTAAAGCATCTATCAATCTCATTGTAAATTGTCAGTATGTGAGATATGGGGAAAAACAGGAATCTTTAGACCTAATCATAACATAAATCCATCTCTATACTAATCAATTGATCCCATCAGTGCAAATGCTATAACTTTTTGACTAATACTTTCCATTGGAAGGTGGAGGAGTTCATCAAACCCTGAAAAGGGGAGGATGAAAATGAGAAGGAAGCTGAGAGAACCAAGATTCTGCTTTCAGACAAGGAGTGATGTTGATGTTCTTGATGATGGTTACAAATGGAGGAAATATGGTCAGAAAGTTGTCAAAAATAGCCTTCATCCCAGGTACTAACTTGACCTCCATGCTACTTTTGTAGTTCTCTAAAATAGCTTTCTAAGATTGATTCGATACAAATGATATCGATTTTGTGTTCTTTACTCGTACAACACAGGATCGAAATCATTTTTACCAAAATCATTTTTTAAATACAACGAGTTATTATTAGATTTAATTAGAAAGTAAATATGTATGATTAACCAGAAATCCATAAAATTACACTTGAAAGTTATAAACTTATAATCATAAATTCATAATCCTCGGATGTGATTTTCCTGATATTTCAATATATTAACAACACATACTGTTTATTTTAATGTAACTATAAGACCAAAATCAGTTAGATATAAACTGGGAAGCAAGGTTATACTTGTCCTTTTACATGTATGGAAGAAACAAACGTACAAGAGAACAAAGTGATATATAGCCAATTAATGATGGCATCATTTCAAGGTCAAATTTCGGGTTCTCTCATTATTAACTGTATGATATATAGTACAACAGAATATAAAAAACAAACCGACATAAAAAATATATCAGCCATCACGATATTTAATCATAAAGAGGAGAATCACTTATTGCACCTTTACACAATAGATGAGTTCACTAACCGGAGCCACATGATCAGATGAGTTCCATCTCTTTGTTGCACTCATGTCGCTCTTTCTTCGATCCCTATCTCACATTTAACCTCCGTGGCAGTCCGTAGCCACCGACAAAACACTCCCTCTCTTTGCCGAGCTTATTCAATGTTGAAACTTGTGTAAAATAACCCAAAGTTTGTGTCGGTAATTTTCTAAATCACAAGGTAAAATAGTATTAAATTTGGTTGAGGTTTAGGAATAATGAGCGTAATATGACATTTTGATGACTTACTTTCACTTCATCATGTTAAGTTGCACGCTAGCACTGTTTGTTTTAGCCTTGATCTCTGTTCAGAAACATATGTAAGCGACAGATTTATTTGGGGAGTGTTTTATTGGTCGTTAACATCGTTAGTAGCGTTTTAGGAGGCACCATTACGCGTTAGTAACTAATTGTACAGTCACTAATTACCTATATGCACTTTTGGCAAGTTGAAACACCTGAAAATCTGTTGTTTCTTATACCACTTTACTAAATAAACACGTTCTTATACCAACATGACATTAATTTTAAAAAAATATTGATGACTGAGTAATTATGTATACATATGTTATGTAATTATATTTTCCAAGGTAATTCGATACCATGATGTTCAATTAATGTGAGCAAAATTATGAATGGAAATTCGCTCCAAAAACAACAGAAATTCACCTTGCAAAAGTCATTTCTGTGCACTTAACTATTAGTTTTAGAACACCAAAACCAACAATTGATGATTTTAGATAACACATATTTATGAGTGATATACTAGTTTTACAAATAACCATAATTCCATTGTTTGAATGTGTGTTTTCATACTCTTGAAATAATTTCTTACGATAAGAAAAGAAATTATTTCTTCTTGAACGACAATGTAACTCAATGAAATTTTAGAGAAAGTAGATTTCAGAAAGCACCAAAGAAAATTAAGACAGGACCACCAAGTGTAAAACGCTCTCCCCTTGAAAGCACTCTCCAAGAATTACATACCGCTGACTACGATAACAAACAAAAACAAACATCAATCATAACCTAGGACCATATAAATTAAATTCATGACAACAATGTTTTATGACCAAGATACTACATTGGGGACCATATAGATTTTGATCATCCTATATTTATTTAAATATAATATATTAACTCTTTTTTTGATGACAACAATGTTTTATTTATTACTTTCCTCAACACTTCTCAATCTTCAATTGTTAGCTCAAGATGAGGAACAATCACGCCTAATGAGGAGTGATAATGATTTTTTGAATTATTTGTACCAACTCTATCATCGTGACCAAGGACATTGGTTATCAATGAGTTTACCCTAAGAAAACACCTAAATTAACACAACTGTACACCACAAATAACTCCACAAAACCAAATGAAGTTCATTTACGTTGTGTTTAGTTCTGATGGTAGTGTCATCACATCATTTTAGTTGATTGAAATGTAGTTAAAACAAAATGAAATTAGAATAAACATCGATACGAATTAAGATGTGTGAATTGCATGCACACTTGTTTGAGAATAATCTTAACTTCGGCACCGACGAACCTCAGTGATTCAAGGGGCAGCACCTTTGGTGGTGTCAGGCTTAGCCCTTTGTTGGCGTCTCCTCTTTCATTATTATAAACTCAACTCGATACATAAAACTCAATACATCACCCCATATTTTTATACTAGACATAAACTAATCCAAACTCAACTCAAACTCAAATAAATAATCTATTAAATCAAACAAATTCTAATACGAACTCTACCAAACTAATAAACAAAAAACAAAATTATTATGATTAGTATTAAATATATGTTCAACTCACGTTATCCTACTAAATAATTTATGTGTCCAAGAGGAAGACAAGTGTAAGTTTCATCTACAGAAAGTGAGATCATTGAACTGATCCAACACCAATAGTAACTAGCATTATGTGGGAAGTGGTGTTAATACGGACGACCAATACCATTAGTAAACTAGTGAGTTATCAGCATTAGCATAGTTAATTAGTATCGATAGAAGCGGATCATCAGAACTAAACAAGTTACTACTTACTCTCCATAGTAACTAGTGTTACGATTACAGAATTAACCATAAAAAACAACACAATCTTTCAGAATTAACAGTCAAAATAACACAGTCTTTCATGAAACATAGTGTCGTTTCAACAAAATGTTAAGATTGTTTACAACCTATAAAATGAAAAACTTTGTTATATTTTTGGTATGGTTTTTTAATAAAAAAAACATACAAACTTATTCTTGTCTTTCTAAATGCATCCTCGGAAAGATCATAAGTCATAAGCGTAGACAATTACCCACTATATTAACTAGAAGCTATACGTGCCCTCTTATGCCGATTTGAAATCGATAAAGAATGAGAATAGGAATGCTAATTAAGTACATTTAGGGTTTTAATTATATGTTTTAACTAATATTCACTTTCTCGAGCTGATATTCAGTATTGCCCGTAACGGTATTGCATGTGGTTTACCTAAAGTTAGGTGCCTTAATTGAAAATCATTTTCTTTGCGGTACTCATTAAACCTTGATTTATTTGAGCAATCCAAACAAATTATTTTAGTTGATAAGTATAACTTATAAATGTGGCAATTCCAAGATATCTTCGGTTGTAAAAATCTAATGATATGATGCCTTTATTATATGTTGGTATGAATTAAAAGCTAAAAGGTTAACCCTCTTTTGCTTCAATAACAATATCACTTCCTTTAGAAGTTAAAGGTTGTTCCTTGTCATGTTTGCTAAAAAAAAGTGACTTTAGTGTTCTTTTTATGGATATACAAGGATGATGTGTTGATATTTTGTTTGGATTGTGCAAATAATCACATATAATATTAACTTCTAGAAAAAAGGAATTAATTTAACATTTGTTACAATCACATATAATATTAACTTTCAGATAAAAAAACTTTATATATATGTGCAGAATATCTAGGTTTCCGTTCCATTTATAGGGTTCTCCTATTAAAAATATTTAAACACGTTGATTTAATATCAAAATTCCCGATATAATTCCTCAAATAGTAACAAAAAATACATTCATGTATATTTTCAAGATCCAAGAAGTGATCTCATATAATTCCTCAAATATTTGTTGGTAAACAAACACAAAAGATTGAATGAAGATCGTTAAACGTAAATTGATTGATAATTCTTGATTTTGTTCAACCCTTACAAATGACGTCTCTAGGTTTCTTATGGGACACAAACTGATGCCAACATAATTGACACAACGATTAGTAAACGAACCAGATATAACTTTTGACACTTTACAAATGAACCCTACATATTTACAACGTGACACTTTGACCTATAAACCTAATTTACTATAATGACTCTAAGGCCCCTACACTAATAATAATAATAAACAAGTTTGGTTTAAAGCTCCAATACCCCCTCTTAAACTAAACTTAGTTTAAGTGAGATCTTCAACTTTCTTTAAGATCCGGTTTGCCATCACAGTAGTGTTGGTTCATCGTCCTCGTCCCGAATTAGGTACTTTCTTCTTTTCCCAATTTGGACTTCATTCTTTTAATGTCCAAGTTTGTTACACTTATAACACCTTACGTTGCTCTTGTCGCATTTTACTCAGCCATCTCCCCCACCTACCGAACCACTGACCTTTTACGTCTAAAGTCCTCTCGATTTTAGTTTCCACAACCACAATGCTCACATTTATGGTGTTTGTCCTCTTTTCTGTATGCTTTGGTGAAAACAAGTCTACTAGACACCTCTTCCTCCTTAGTTTGCTTCTTGGTGAGTTCTTCAAACGCCTTTAATCTTCACGCGACTTCTTTAAATGGCATTGTATCAAGTTCTGCAAACTGCTCAATTGCAACAACTATCTGAATGAATTTTTCTGATACAGAATCGAGTAGTTTTTGAACTAGTCTTTTGTCATCCAATGTATGCCCAAAACTGCTTGCTTGTGATGCAATCTCACTAAGTTTCCTCACATAGACATCCAGTGTTGTAGAAATCGCTAGGGGCTAGGCGGGCGGTGAGGTAAGGCCTAGGCCTAGGCGGGATTAATCAGGGCCTAGGCGGGATTAATCGGATTGAAATTTTTATATGTAAATTTTCCAACTATTATATATATATATATATATAGTTTTATACATATAAATACTTCAATTAAACTTGGTACTATGAATACATTAGTATAATAGTAAATAAAATAAAATACCATTATTAATTTAATGTAATAAATGGTTCCATTTATCACTCAATTACTCCTCAGTTGTGTTTTCTCATATACCCCATTCTCAAAAAATCACCCAATTACTCCTTGTATTTTCCCATATACCCCTTTCTCAAAAACACGCTATCCTAAATCCGATTCATCTTCCCGATTAAATCTCTAATCATAAACACTCAAACCTTACTTTCTCTTCTTCACAATCCTCTCTTCTTCAGTTTCAACAGCAAGGGCATCTCCATCACGAATCACATCCAAAGTCGCCACAAACATCATCTAAAATCAGAAGAAGAAGATGAAGAACATGTTCGATTCGATGTTCCCATGGAGTGGCGGAACGTGTTTCGAAATCAATGAGTTCGCGATCCCAATAGCACCAGGTACGATTGAATTGATTTTCTAGAACGCCAATTTCTGGTTCAAAATTCATCAAAAAAAGCCCAAAAAAGTCGGCTGACTAGACCCGATTTGGACCACCTAGCCCGACTAGACCCGATTTGGACCGCCCAGCGATTTTTGGACCGACTAGATCAAAATTCCTCCTTAACCCTCCGCCTAGCGATTAATCGGCGCCTAGGCGCGATTTTTACAACACTGTAGACATCTTACTCGGTAATATCCATCATAGATATTCAAAATCTGACTCGGGTGTTTGTAACCGTGCCTTTTTAATCCTTCCAACTTAAACATGTCGAACCTTTAATGCTTCCCAAATACCTTTAGCTAAAGTAAGATTAGCAATTTGAAACATAATATTTTTCTGGAATTGCTTGGTATAGTAGTGCAATTGCTTGGTTGTTCTTCTTTTAATTGAATTCAATTTCTTTGGTTGGTTCCACTGCTTCTCGAGTCCCATGGACGTTAAAGATTGCTATAAACTTTACCACCGAGATCGTGTAATTTTTAGAGTTGAGAAACGCACATTGGAAGGACATTGATGTCCCACCTTCCTTTATTGTTACCGATTATTTGTTCATGTTTTGGATGAATCCTCTCCCATTGATCGTGTCTTTTCTATCTTTATTCTAATTTGATCCCACTTTTATTTATGCCTCTAAACCAAAAATAAGATTAATCCTACTGATTATAGTTGTATAAGATTTCAAGAAAACATGTTGGTTTCTTTGATCTCCTGGTGTTGTTCAAACCTGCTTCGCTAATGGTATTCAATCCCGCTTTTTTCTTTTCTTGTTTCCTAATGACAATCGGTCACGCTTCTCCTATGTTGACAAACAAGCCTACTTCTTCGTTGTTGATATTTGACAAACAAGCCTACTTCTTCGTTGTTGATATCGATCAATCCCACTTCATTGTTGATAACCAGTCCTACCTTTTGGGTATCGATAATCAAACCCTCTTTACCACTAATGATAATCTAACCCGTTTTATCGCTAATGATTTTAATCCCTTGACCAAATTTCTAAAACGTTGTTTTTCCTTCTCTAACAATCAAATTCCTACTTGTGTTTTGTATGTTTCTAAAATATATACCCTTTCTCGAGCTGATATTCACTATTGCCCTTAACGGTATTGCATGTGGTTTACCTAAAGTTAGGTGCCTTAATTGAAAATCATTTTCTTTGCGGTACTCATTAAACCTTGATTTATTTGAGCAATCCAAACAAATCATTTTAGTTGATAAGTATAACTTATAAATGTGGCAATTCCAAGATATCTTCGGTTGTAAAAATCGAATGATATGATGCCTTTATATGTTGGTATGAATTAAAAGCTAAAAGGTTACTTTTTGGGACATGAAAAAGGTTCTTCATCTAACCCTCTTTTGCTTCAATAACAATATCATGATTGCTTCTTTATTCACTTCCTTTAGAAGTTAAAGGTTGTTCCTTGTCATGTTTGCTAAAAAAAAGTGACTTTTAGGGGGTGTTTGGGATTACTTATTTACTCTACTTATTAACTTATTAACTTATATAAGTTAATAAGGTGTTTGGGAAAGCTACTTATTTAGCCTACTTATACCATTTTTCAAGAAGTAAGTCCATCCTTACTTATTACTTATAACTTATTAACTTATAGCATAAGTCAATAAGTAGTTTTCAAAGAAAATCCCAAAGTTTTTGAGAAGTTACAAATTGTGACTTATGACTTATGACTTATTACCTTTTTGAATAAGTCATAAGGAGTTTCAAATAAGTAATCCCAAACACAGTGTTCTTTTTATGGATATACCAGGATGATAACTGTGTTGATATTTTGTTTGAATTATACAAATAATCACATATAATATTACCTTCTAGAAAAAAAGTTATTAATATAACATTTATTACAATCACATATAATATTTACTTTCAGATAAAAAAAAGGATTGGATATTTGGACATCCCTTGATTTTATTTGAACACCATGGGTGCCTTATACGACCCGTATAGGGCTATACATGTCGTATAGGGTTCATTAACTACCAGGCAATCATTGGCTACCGCCAAATAGGGAATAAAACAAACCTCGTACATCGTACATACACGACCCGTATACGGGTCGTATAAGGTGTGCATTTAATGCTGATGAAACCCCATACTGGTAGTATTGAGCTATACAGCTCGTATAATGGGTGTCTAACTAATTTTCGAGGTTGTTCAAATAACATCACCCTAGGAAAAAACTTTATATATATATATATATATGTGCAGAATATCTATGTTTCCCCGTTCCATTTTTAGGGTTTTCCTATTAAAAAAATTAAACAGGTAATATCAAAATTTCAAATCTATACTATATAATAAAGAAAGGTTTTTACATGCCACATGTCGCCACCACGTTTATTCTCGTCATTTTTTTCCCGCCTCTCTCTCCTATTAAATGCACATTCATCTTTTAAAAATAATATATATTTAAAGAAAATATTTATTATACTAATAAAACACATTACTTTAAATTGTCCCTTATTAAACTTTGAAATCTAATTATTTAACTTTTATTTTCAATCAAATAATAAATAAAAATCAAATTATATTAAATAGTACTTAATTTATTTTCTAAATCCAATTATATATTAGTTTTTACATATTTTGAGTTTTGTTATCTATCCTTAGTATATGATACATTTTTACACATGTAAAATATACACATAAAGATTTAAAATTTTATTTATTGTTATTTTTCACTCGTGTGTATACACGGGATTTAAACTAGTATAGAATAGAATAGTCACAAAAAATACATTCGTGTATATTTTCAGGATCCAAGAAGTGATCTCACATTCCTCAAATATTTGTTGGTAAAAAAAGACAAAAGATTGAATGAAGATTGTTAAACGTAAATTGATTGATAATTCTTGATTTTGTTCAACCCTTACAAATTACTGTCTCTAGGGTTCTTATGGGACAAGATGCCAACATAATCGATACAACGATTAGTAAACCAACCGGTTATAACTTTCGACACTTTACAAATGAACCCTACATATTTACATTGTGACACTTTGACCTATAAACCTAATTTACTATAATGACTCTAAGACCCCTACACTAATAATAATAAACAAGTTTAGTTTAAAACTCCAATAATATTTACTAGGAACACTATAAAAACAAGATTTAAACTAAGAAAATTAGGTTATCTTACACAAGTAATTATTTCAAAAACACATATATGTGAGTTTGTGTGTGTATGTATTTATTTCTTGATTCTTGTTGTTACTTTTATCATGAACTAGCAGGAGTTACTATCGTTGTACACACAGTAACTGCCGTGTGAAGAAAAGGGTAGAGAGATTATCCGAGGACTGTAGAATGGTAATCACAACATATGAAGGTCGACACAACCACTCTCCTTGTGACGACTCAAATTCATCAGAACATGAATGTTTTACTTCTTTTTAATATATAAGCTCAACTCTGTGTTCCACTCAAGACGATATTGATCCTTGAAGTAAGTACTCAATCCGTGTTTATGTACAAGTTACTTATGCATCAATCTTCATTTGGTTTCAAGATTGAGTTATTTGTGTACTAGGTAATTTTATAGGTTGATCGGTTTTTAGGAATTAGTTCCCTAAAAGCCTAAAACCATAACTCCTTTGTAAATTTGAATAGTTTGCCAGTGTCTCCATCGTTTAATGAATTATGTTGCTAAAAAAAATTTACACAAAAAAAATAGATTGCAAATTTCTTATGAGTATGTATTTTTACTATATATACTACCTTAAAACTGTATACTACACATGGGATAAAAATGTTAATATATAAAATTTTAAATATATATATTTTAAATGTGTAAAAATGTATTGCAATATATTAAGGATATAAAACAAAATTCAAAATATGTAAAAATTAATATATAATTGAGTTTCAAAAATACGTTAATTACTATTTAATATAATTTGACTTTCATTTACTATTTGATTGGAAATAAAAGTTATATAACTAGATTTTAAAGTTTTTATAATAATAAGTAATTTAAAATAAATGTGTTTTATTAATATAAATAATATTTACATTAAAATTATTTTATTATTAAAAGATGCAATGTATATTTAATAAGAGAGAGAAGCGGAAAAAAATGATAAGAATGAATATGGAGCCGACATTAGACATGAAAAAACATTTATTTATTAAATAATTATGTTAAAATCCCGTGTATTACACGGGTTAAATAAGTAAAATGTTATATACTTAGAAATAAAAAAAATTATATTTTTAAAAACCCGTGTATAAAGCAATATATTAAATCGGTTGAACTATTTATAATTAAATAATAAGTATCCGTAATTAGATTTATATTAAAAATCTAAAAATAAATTATTTTAATATCATTATTCAATATGAGAGAAAGAGGTGAGAAAAAATGATACGGATGGACCAGAAAGTAACACGTGTCCATAAAATTTTATCTATACTATATAATAAATAAAGGTTTTTAGTGCCACATGTCGTCTCTATATTCATTCTCGCCATTTTTTTCCGCCCCTCTCTCTTATTTAATACACTTCTTTTAATAATAATATATATTTAAAGAAAATACTAATTATACTAATAAAACACATTTATTTAAATTATCCTTTATTATAAGAAACTTTGAAATTTATTTATGTAACTTTTATTTCAATCAAATAGTAATGAAAGTCAAATTAAATTAAATAGTAATTAACGTATTTTTGAAACTCAATTATATATTAATTTTTACATATTTTAAGTTTTTTTCTATCCTTAATATATGTAATATATTTTTACACATGTAAAATATATACATAAATATTTAAAAATTTTATCTAAACTATATAATAAATAAAGGTTTTTACATGTCACGTGTCGTCTCTATATTCATTCTCATCATTTTTTTCCCGTCTCTCTCTCTCCTATTTAATGCACTTCTATCTTTTAATAATTCTTATTCTAATAAACGATTCCAAAAATGCCATGTGTCGTCACCATGTTTTTTGTTACCAAAATTATGTATTTTTCCTATTTTAAGTAAGTTTAAGTTTTGAAATTTAATTATGTTAATGTTTTTATTTTTTTAAAAAGATAATATAAAATTTTAATTCTAATTATTACTTAATTAAGGAAACAAAGAATTTTATTTGTTGTTTTATAAATTATTTTAAATTAATTTTTTTTACAAATTATTTTATTTTCATTTTTATATTAAACAACCTCATGTAATACATGAGTATATAACCTAATATATTAATATTTTTTACCATGTGTGTAAACACGGGATCTAAACTAGTTTATTAATATAAAGATTATTATTTGATATCAGTATTTAATATGAGAGAGAAACAGAAAATTAATATTTAATATGAGAGAGAGGGGAAAAAATAAAGGTGAGAAGTAAACCGAGAGTAACACGTGTTTCCTATGGTTTTCCTTTATTATATAGTATAGATATAGATTTATAATATTATTTTTATTTAATAAGATACATGTGTATTTATTAGGAAAGAGAGGCGGAAAAACTAGTGTGAGAAGACATGAGGAAGTGACAAGTGTCCCTCTCAAAATCTTTATTTATTAGAGCACACATATGGTATACCAGTGTGATTGTGGTGTGATGTGATGATAAAGTGCACGCCACGTGACGCCACGTCACTATCCTCATTATCACACCACCCATCATTTGGCAAGGGGTATACCCGTGTGATTGGTGTGATAATTAAATGTTATTTTTTTCATTTAAATTATCTTAATAATTTTAAATTTTAATATAGAAAAAAGGCTAAAAATTATAAATACTTTTAAAAGATCATGGGCTAAATCTGTTAACTGGATTCTAATAAAAGGACTAAATTGAAACAATTATAACCCTAATAGTTAAATGGATTCATCTTGCAGACTAAATTGAAACCTAGTTGCAGAAGCCGCTCCATCGTCGCTTTCAAGTTCAAATTACCATCTTCTTTTTTTAGTCTGAAACCTAGTTGCAGAAGCTGCTCCGACTCCGACGAGGCCTTGATCGAACGTTGCCTGCTTTGATTTTGTCTTTAACCATCACCATCTCCTTTTTTACCTATTTTTATGAAGTTCACGCCAACCCATCAGGCCACCCCATCACGCCACAAGGGGGTGGTCCCCTAAAAATCACGTCGTTAAAGTGAAGCCACATAGGATCACACCGTGATATTGAGGAGTATACCGGATGCTCTTAGTATGTATAGATATAGATTATAAATTGGTTTATCAAAATTCTTTTTGAAACAAACTCTTTTTTTTCTTCAAAAATTTAGTATATTTGACAAAACAAAAATTCAACAAAATTCCAAAGCTTTAATTCAATAAAATTTGATTTAAAAAACAAAGAGAAAACGCAAAAGAAAAAAAAAGAACAACAATCAAAGTCATGCAAATGAAACCTTCCACTTAAGCTCAATATGGTCAGACAAGTGCTATAACTGTTTCTAGATAATCATTAGTGTCGAAAGAACGTTATTTCGCTATCAAGTTATAATTCATTTGATGATAATAAAAACACTTATAGGAAAACTATAAAACCGTGTTAACAATTTAAAAACAAGTTCGCTAGAGTCCAAATGAAGAAGTTATGTCTTTTATTTTAAGTTTTATATTAATTTTGTATAATAAATGGTAATTTCTGAAGTATGAACGAAAGTAAAAAGGCTGCCTTCACTTGATTGATAAGGTGCATGCCTAATAAGCTGAGAGTGAGTCTGACTGGTTGTCTCTTCCAACCAACTATCATTGTAATCCCTGATTTATTATTATTACTAACTTAAAACCTGTCTTAAAAAATATTAATATATAAAATTCTTAAATCTTTATATATATACATATATTTATATATATATATATTTATATATATATTTATTATTAGGTTCAGGTAAAAATAATTTTAATTGTAAGAAGGGTGAGAAGGATTTAGGACCATTAGATCAAATTGTTAAAAAGATTTAATGGTTGAGATTAAATTGTATGAGAAAAATTGTTGAAAGTGTATTTTAGTCTTGGACACTTTTGTTGACTTTTTATCAAGTTCCCCCCTCCCCCCTCATTTTTAAACGTTCATAACTTTTACATACGATATTATTTTTTCAAAAAAATTACACCATCAAGACGAGCGTTTTTCATCTTTAAAACGAGTATAATGTCGTTATAAACAAAAACGAAAATTTTTTTTACGTTTTTCAGCTCATTGTATAATTAGTCAGGTCAATGTGTAATACAAGTTCATTGTGTAATACCACGTCTGGTCATTGTGTAATACAAGTTCATTGTGTTATATGTATTTATCATTGTGTTTTACGTTTTCCAGCTAATTGTGTAGTTAGTCAGGTCATTGTGTAATATAAGTTCATTGTGTAATACAAGTTCATTTTGTAATACAAGTTCATTGTGTAATACAAGTTCATTGTGTAATATCACGTCTGGTCATTGTGTAATACAAGTTTATTGTGTAATTAGTCAGGTCACTGTGTAATACAAGTTCATTGTGTTATACAAGTTTTATGTGTAATACAAGTTCATTGTGTTTTACATTTTCCAGCTCATTGTGTAGTTAGTCAGGTCATTGTGTATTACAAGTTCATCGTGTAATACAAGTTCATTGTGTAATACAAGTTCATTGTGTAATACAAGTTCATTGTGTAATACCACGTCTGATCATTGTGTAATACCTGGTCATTGTGTAATACAAATTCATTGTGTAATTAATCAAGTCATTGTGTAATACAAGTTCGTTGTGTAATTAATCAGTTCATTGTGTAATACAAGTTCGTTGTGTAATACAAGTTCATTGTGTAATACAAGTTCAATGTGTAATACAAGTTCATTGTTTAATACAAGTTCATTGTGTAATATCACGTCTGGTCATTGTGTAATACAAGTTCATTGTGTTATTTGTATTTATCATTGTGTTTTACGTTTTCTAGCTCATTGTGTAATTAGTAAGGTTATTGTGTAATAGAAGTTCATCATGTAATACAAGTTCATTGTGTAATACCACGTCTGGTCATTGTGTAATACAAGTTCATTGTGTAATACCACGTCTGGTCATTGTGTAATACAAGTTCATTGTGTAATTAGTCAAGTCATTGTGTAATACAAGTTCATTGTGTAATTAGTCAGGTCATTGTGTAATACAAGTTCATTGTGTCAAATATTTTTCATCATTGTGTTTTACGTTTTTCAGCTCATTGTGTAATTCGTGTCTGGTCATTGTGTAATACAAGTTCATTGTGTAATACCACGTCTGGTCATTGTGTAATACAAGTTCATTGTGTAATACCACGTCTGGTCATTGTGTAATACAAGTTCATTGTGTAATTAGTCAGGTCATTGTGTAATAGAAGTTCATTGTGTTATACAAGTTCAATGTGTAATACAAGTTCATTGTGTTATATGTATTTATCATTGTGTTTTACGTTTTCCAGCTCATTGTGTAGTTAGTCAGGTCATTATGCATTACAAGTTCATCGTGTAATACAATTTCATTGTGTAATACAAGTTCATTGTGTAATACCACGTCTGGTCATTGTGTAATTAGTCAAGTCATTGTGTAATTAGTCAAGTCATTGTGTAATACAAGTTCATTGTGTTATACAAGTTCAATGTGTATGACAAGTTCATTGTGTTATATGTATTTATCATTGTGTTTTACGTTTTCCAGCTCATTGTGTAGTTAGTCAGGTCATTGTGTAATACAAGTTCATCGTGTAATACAAGTTCATTGTGTAATGCAAGTTCATTGTGTAATACAAGTTCATTGTGTAATATCGCGTCTGGTCATTGTGTAATACAAGTTCATTATGTAATACAAGTTCATTGTATAATTAGTCAAGTCATTGTGTAATACAAGTTCATTGTGTAATTAGTCAGGTCATTGTGTAATATAAGTTCATTGTGTCAAATATTTTTAATCATTGTGTTGTATGTTTTCATCATTGTGTTTTACGTTTTCTAGCTCATTGTGTAATTCGCTCATTATTGTTTAATTCGCTCAAATATGTCATGTCATTGTGTAATATCACTTCATTGTGTAATATCAGGTCTGATCATTGTGTAATATCAGACCTTGTATTACACATTGACATGGTGTATTACACATTGACCTGGTATATTACACATTGACTATTATGCCCTCCTTTTAAAAACAATAAAATAACACATGTCAAGCTTAGAATCCTTCTTACCTTTCTTATTTTTAAAACCCTTTTTAATATAACCTAACCCTATATATATATATATATATAGGGGAAGGTTCCAGAGAAACTAATTTTAACCAATAATATAATATAATTTATTTTTTATTTTATTTTATTTTTATTTTTTTATAACAGTATTAATGTAATATTACATATTTTTACCAAAAAATCATTTAAATATTGGCTTACGTATACTTAACCCATAGTGTTACGTATACGTTAACAGAAAACAAAAAAATTACGGTTACGTATACGTAGCCCATAGTAATACTCATTGTTTTATTGGTTTTCTCAGTTTTCGCCTAACTTTGTGGTTTTCTTTTGATCCTTCCCCTATATATATAATATAATATATATATATATATATATATATAGGTGAAAAAATATATTACATATACTATCAATATAAAACAAAATAAAAAAATATGTAAAAATTAATATATAATCGAGTTTCAAAAATACATTAAATACTATCAAATTTAATTTGACTTTCATTTAATATTTAATTGAAAACATAAGGTAGGTAATTACATTTCAAAGTTTTTTATAATATGAAATAATTTAAAATAAATATGTTTTATTAGTATAATTAATAATTTGTTTAAAAATATATTGTTATTGAAAATATGAAAATGTATTTATTAAGAGAGAGATGCGGGAAAAAGTTTATAAGAGTGAATATGGAGGCGACACGTGACATTGCGAAACCTTTATTTATTATATAGTATATTATTATTATTATTACAAAATAGTAATAATTAGTTTTTTTCCTCGCGCTATGTGGCGGGAGTTTTATTGTTATCGGTTCGGCTCGTTTGTGGGCATTAAACTTACGTCAAAACGCATAATCGCTATAGCTTACGATACGAAAAAATACTTGATTTTGGATAGAACTCCGTTTTATTATCTTTTAGCACTGCAAACTCGTTAGCTTGCACCCCCAACTTGTTTTAACCCCCCCCCCCCCCCCCCCAATACTTCCTATTACATAAGTTAATGCATATGCATATAATCATTTGTTTGGTTTTCCTCCTATTAACCTGACCTTACCCTTTCGTGAAGTTCTAAAGACTTAAAACACTCCATTTCAACATTGTGAAGTTCATGACCTTAATTAACTCATCCGGATAAGATTCTTAGACTTTAAACTCCTTTAATCATATTAACTCCAAGGTGAAGTTCAATGTCTTCAATTACCCACCACAACCCATATGTGAAGTTCAAATACTTCAGACGCCAATAACACACGTGAAGTTCAAAGACTTCAAACACTTCAAACACCAACTTGTAACATACATACAATTGTACGCACACGACACAATTCATATTAGACAATTAAGTTATTTATCAACATGTGGGATTCAAAGATCAAAATTTCACCATTTATACTTGTGATGTTCAAAGACTTCAATTACACCTTATAAACCCCCACGTTTACATACAAATATCACTACATAAACACATAAGCAATCAATCAATTGTTTGATCTACTCCTATCATTACTAAGTAAGTGCAATGCACTTGCCTTTTGCTATAGATGATTCCGGTCTAGCATCAACTTTGACAAATTTATCACCTATACAATTCACCTTGTTATTAGTCTATATATGTCAACAACTACACTAATTGAGATTCTAACACACACACACCTACCACTAAATGATCACTACTTTCATTTATCTAGGTTAAATCTTCATGATCAAACCTTTAACACCCATCCAACACTCCCTTAAAATACCATGTTAAGGAGTCATCCAAGTTTCACCAAAACTCCAGTTTCATAAAACACCAATTTAATTGTGACTTCTTGATAAATTGTGTGTCTTTTAACACCATAGATACTTACACAAACTCAATCAACATTTAAACATCACTAGATAAAGAAAAAACACCAGTTCCTCCTAAAGGACCCTAATTCTTAAATCATCAAGGGATAAAAGGATCAAAACCTTCAATCTTCACATGCAAACGTCAATCCTCTATAAAGCAGCCCTTCCTCTCTTTCTCCCTTGCAATTTTTGACACACACACTCTAGTGAGTGTGTGTTGCGCCATCACCTCCTAAACATCCAACAATATTTGAAATTACACTTTCAGTCCCTGAAGTTTTAAAACTGGCCACTTTCTCCTAAACTTTGTAAAACTCAATATTTGCAACAAGCCTCCAACTTTCTTTTTTATTTATTTACACTCCTTATAATATGAATAACATATTATATAATAAACCCTAAAGTTGGTTCGAGACAAATCATCCCATCCTTCACATAAATAGGTTAGTATAATACTTGAGCATTTCCTCCTCAGTTTTCTAAGTAGCTTCCGCTCCCTTTCTATTCTTCCATTGAACTAACACTTGGCTAATCTCCTTGTTGCGCAAGTGTTTCACCTTTCTGTCCAAAATAGAAATCGGTTCCTCTACGTAATTCAATTTCTCATCCACGTCAATATCGTCTATGGGAACAAAAGTATACTTATCCGCCAAACATTTTCTGTAAATGCGACACGTAAAATGTGTTATGAAGTTTACTTAGTTTTCTATGTAACTCCAAACGATAAGCTACCTTTCCCACCGAATCTACCACCTTGAATGGTCCAATAATACGGGGAGTTAACTTTCCATGTTTCCGGAACAGGATCACACCTTTTCATGTGGAAACCTTTAGTAGCACAAAGTCTCCCACTTGGACCTCAATCATCCTTCTCCTTTTGTCCGCGTATGACTCTTGACGGTCTTGAGCGTATTTTAAGCGCAATCTTATTTGGGAAATTACACTTGCCGTGTTTTCAACCACATCTTTACTACCGAGTTTCCTTTGACCAATCTCACCCCAATAAACCGGTGTTTGACACCGTCTTTCATACAACATTTCAAATGGAGGCATATCATTACTCGAATGATAGCTATTGTTGTATAAAAATTCAGCTAATGTTAAATGATCATCCTAGCTAAAGGTGCACAAAAAAATCGGTCTGGGTGCCAAATCGGTTCGTAAATTGAACCGAACCGAAAGGTTCCAAACCGGTTTGGAACCTGTTTGGGATTTTTTCACAGGAATCAGTTTGGAACCTTTACGACTTTGAAAGTTAAAGCGATTTACTTGAAGTTTTTAAAACGGCTACTATTTTATTGTCGGGGTTTATTATCCCACGAGCCCTTTGGTGCTTAAGCAACTATTTTTAATGTGCAACAAAATATCTGAGCTTGAAAATCAAAAACCACTTTTAACGAAAATGACTCCACCAATGCAACTTAAATTAATAAAATATTTTAGAGAGTTGCATCTGGTCATTATGTGTGTCGTCGCTTTGAACCGAACCATAAATGTTACCGGTGTTAGTTTAATGGATAAAATAATGTATGATTTGGATTTAGACTAAAGAAGACTATAATTTAGCCAACATTACAAAATCATTTTTTATTAAATGTTTTCAACACTAAAGGTAGGCAACTGAATCATGATTGTTTTTCTATCAGTGTGAAGGAGGGAAACCATCAAATAAATAGAAGGCACTAACGGCTCAAAAGAGCAAAATTGTTGAACGGTTGTCTTTGGACCAACAATAATTCGTATATATTTTTTTGGACCAACAATAATTCGTATTATATTTTTTTGGACCAACGATATCCACGATCATACTAAATTTGGTATATATAATTCGTACTATATATATATTTCAAATCATGTGATCCACAATCATACTTATAAATTTGGTATTTTATGTTCTTGTTAATAAGTTCATCACGACTGTTTCAACTTTTTAACATAACTCTGAGACGGCCGTTTCGGGATCTGGTCAAAATCTTCTACAACCTTCAAAATCATACTTGTCTTCAAAACCCCTTTCAACTATTTCGAGTCTTCTTTGTTATCCCTCACAACTACTCCGCATCTAAAAAAAACATAAAAAATATACAAAGTAAACTCCGCTTCACTAATACCAGTGTTACGCACAATCAATGGCAAACCGGTTTGACTCAAACCTGTTTTACTTTCAAATTGGTCCGGGTTTGAAACCGGTAAACCGGGCCCAAACCGGTTTTTTTCTTACCTCTAAGTGGGACTTCACCACTATTTAGCCATATGCGGGCCTTCCTTGTTGGGCCAGACCCGACCCCAATTTGACTTCACGAGTGAGTCACCACCGCCTCATTTTTTAGTCCGGACACTAGCTGAAGCCCTGTAAAGCCTTTTCAAGCCCACTCTTAATCAATGAAACAAACGCATACACGTAATTAAATGGGACATGGTATATATATTAGTTGATAAAAAATATATACGAATTACAATTTTAATAATAATTCAAACTGTAAACAAACTTATTTTTTTTAATTTTATATAGATTAAGAAGAGAATTAGATAAGTGATATAACTTACAACCTCTGGATGTAATCTCTTAAATGAGCAAAGATCCAAGAATTTCACCCAAGCCTAACATGCCTAACTTAAAGGCCCATTAGGGTTTACTTTCACCCCTCCTATAAATGGGGGGTCTCCTCTAAAAAAGAGGCAGGTTACTTTCTCTCTCTAGCTCACACCGTTTACACACACACTATTATGAGGCCCCGACTGACTTGAGCGTCAGAGTGTTCTCGGAGTTACGGCTCCTGAGCCCTCTAATGAGCGTGTCCCTGTGGTTGCAGATCTGATAGGAATCACCTGACTCTACCGACGATCCGAGATGTGGCTGTCCTCTCCTTCCCGTTGCGGCATCTTCCCCTAAAGCCACCATGGCCGGAATCTGCTTCTTCACAACATTCAGTGTTCGCCGTTAAAAAAAAGTAAAGTATATAATTTGTATCGAAGTAAATTAATAAAATCTTTTCACAACGTACAACAATAAATCTTAATAATTAATTATGAACGTTAAATCCTCTGTCGCCGGAAATTCGATGAACCAATGAGTTAGACGACGTTATTGTAGTTTAGTAAATTTAGTTAGAAATATACTTAATTGTAGGTTCTCTATTTGAATTTATTTTGGGGGGAAATTACAAAAATGTTCATTTGGCTAGTTGACTTTATCAAAATGGTCACAACTTTTTAGGCGTCTAAAACATGGCTATGAAGACCAATAGCCGGCTACAAAATCCGTGCCCGATTGGAATATGTCAGATTCTAGACCAATCAGACATTGACACGTGGCATCACCGAAATTTTATCCGGATATAGCCGTCTATTTAGACAGCTTAGCCGGTGCTTTTTTTTTCAGCTTGCCTCGATTTTAGCCGGCTATTTGACTTTCCTTAGCCGGCTATTTGGATGTTCATAGACGGATACCCGACTTAAAATAAACACAACAACCATATAATAAGTAGTCAAATACAATATAAGTTTAATATTTTAAAATAAATACAACAATCATATAAAAAGTAATGCTTAGATGATCTATATGTGATATACTATTGCGTATCAGATTAATTTAATTCGTTATTAATGATAAAACAAACAGGGAATCTCAAGACTAATTCGTTTCGTTCTCCTTTTCTTTTTACATCGTAGCATTACCATTTGTATATTTGGTCATATAAGGAAATATATATGATCTAATGTCATGATTGTTGACCAACTTATATTTTTTGGTATTCTTTGAATTTTGAGGTTGTACCTTATGCATAACCAGTTGTGGTGATATCTTTCTAACTACTCCATTGTAGCTACTCCACTATATCTAATCCTGTTGACTAATCTTGTTTTGTGACTACCAAATATACACACACAAAAACTCGTGTATCCACATTTCAAGAAGCAGATAATTTCAATAGAGCCAACTTAATTTTCTTTGAAAATGAGTACCTATGCGCAAAATCCACCTCCTCAAGGTATACCCCCTTCGTCTCCAAGCATCGTGTGCACGAGATATAAACATATGAACTTTTGGTTTGTATCGTTTAATTGATTAATGTAATCATATGTATATGTTTATTAATAATCTATGTTGTTCATCTTGTTTTACAAGTTCCTAGTAAGGATTATGTAGCTCCAACACCACTACCACCACCACCAGCGGTGGTTGGTCAACCAGTGAAAGATGGCTGTGAATCAAGTGACCATAATACTCAGCATGGAACTCAGTCCAGGGGTGATGGGTTCTGGAGAGGATGGTACTCTCTTAATTTCTCTAGTCTTAAAAATACATGTTAATTTACAAGTAATTATGTATGATATTAATAAAGGGTGAAATGAGAAATAATTAAAAAAAATTAAAAAATTAAACCATGAAATTATCTTTCAATTCACATGCGAGCATAGTCACATGTGGTACATACAAATTAAATGATAAATTTGTACTCGTTTAATTTTTACAAATATTCATACTTAATGACATGAAATTAACACTACTAGAAAACATGTATATTTTCTATAAAAGTTTGCGCAAGTTAACAACAAAAGAAATTTCCCATAAGTTAGCGACAATTTTCCGACAAAACAAAAACAAAAAAGTAACTATAGGATTTCTTACACTTTTCCGACAAATTTATTAAATAAATCAACTTATTTATTTAGTATAATCCTTGAAATATTGTCGGAAATTAACGACGAAAGACTTTTTTCGCTAAATTGTCGGAAAATTAGTCGAGACTTTGCCGGAAAAAAACATTTCCTACTGGAGTTTTTAGAACAAACACTTTTCGTCGGAAACTTGTCGTTAGTGGCCAATTCTGATAAATTTCTTACGAATCTGTTATCGTAAATTTTTCAGTTTTTTGATATTATATTTCTCATGGAATTAACATGTAATTTTGTAGTTTTTTTCATTTAAGTGGTTTTTATTTTTATCTTATATATTTATGAAAAGAAATTATATTTGATGGCAGTTGTGCTGGCATGTGTTGCTGTTGCCTCTTGGATATATGCTTCTAAGTAGTTGAAGAAGAAGGTGGCTTCTATTGAATTATGTATCGTACTGTTTCCTGTCTAAATTAATTAGTGTCATATGCACCGTATACTTAACTTTATTATTGGTTGTTTGCATATAAATAAATAAATCATGTGTAAGGCATTAGTGTTTATTTTAACAAAAGAGAAAAATTAAAATACTCGGGTGTTGTTGGGTGTTAGTAGTGTCTGTTTGGTGGTCTGATCAAGGTTTTCGGGTTGTCCGGTTGAATTGGTTAGCCGAACACAACGCATATATTTATTTATGTTAAAGTCATAACCCTAACCCAGACACACTATAACCGTGTTGTACATGTCCGTTTCACATTTCGTGTTGACGTGCTTAATGTTCATTTGCTAAAATGAGTAATATTTGGTGTCTTTGTAACAAGTTAAATAGCCGATGATTCGAGCTCAAATAATGTGTGTGTAAATATATATTGTAATTAGTGTATTTTTAATATCTCTTTTTGTTACTTATCTCTCATTTCTATTTAAAAAACTTGTGATTATATTCAAGATTAGAGAAACCAAATTGAAAGGATTGAAAAATGGGGATGTTAGAAAGAGTAATTAAGAAAAATATGTGTAAAGGTTTTATGTATAGTATTGAGATTTGAGCGTCCGTATTTTTATAATTTTTAGCAGAAGAAAAAAACATGCAACAGATTATAATAAGACCCTATAGTAAATCTCTCACCGTGATTCCATTTGTAATTTGTACCAAGAAGAAACATGAAACATCCATAGGGGTTATAATAATCTAACCTTTATAGAAGTCGGGAGTTTGTTGATCCAGTAGAAGAAACTACGGGTCTGTTTGTTACGAGATAAAGGAATAAACGAGGGAATGGAATGAGTGAGGGAAAGGAATGGATCATTACCATTTCATTGTCATGTTTGGTTGCCGCATGGGAATTAAATGAATAATTACTTAGTGTTTGTTTGTCAGGAGGGAAAAAACGAAGTAATGGAATACCATTCATGAAAAGATAAATAAATACCCTAGGATAATAAGGTAATGGGTCGGTTAATGGGTCAAGGCATGGGATGGGTCATGGGACGTGTCATGGGTCGGGTCATGGGTCTAGTCATGTCGGGTCGTGGGTCATTTAATGGGACGAGGCATGAGTTGGGTCATGAAATAGAGGATGGGAGAGGCCATGGGTCGGTTCATGGATCAGGTCATGGTCGGGGCATGGGTCTGGTCATGGGTCGAGGGATGGGACAGGCCATCGTTCGGGTCATGGTTCCCGTCATGGGTCGAGTCATGGGTCGGGTCATGAGACCGAGCATGGGACGAGCTATGGATCGCGCAATGGACGGTCATGGGTCGGATCATGGTTTGCGTCATGGGCCGGGTATGGGACGGGGCATGGGTCAGGTCATGGGTCGAGTCATGGTTCATGTAATGGATCGGGTCCTGGATCGGATCATAGTTTAGTTTGGGTCGGGCCATGGTTCGGGTAATTAATTAAACAAATTCATTCCATTCCTTCAAGGAATGAAACAAAAAAAGACTCATCTCCTAAGAACTGAAAATCATTAAAAGGGAATAAATCAGATTCCTTATGTAATTGTACATTTCATTCCTAGGCGTTTACCAAACATGTTTTTTTATTTCATCGTAAAGACGCATTCCATTCCTTCATACATTCATGCATATCAAACCCTACCTAGGTAGTTACTGTTGGATTTATGGACCGACCCGATGGACAACGCGGCTGACTGAGCTATGACCCGTAAGAGTTACACCTAGGGCAACGAACATTTAAATCCACTTAACCCGCTTAACTGGTAATTACGAAGTATTAGCGAGACGATATATTTTATATATATTCGTTACACGGGATTTATTATTTATACATGTTTATAAATAATAATTTATATTTATTTGTTTTAATATTTTATTAAAACAAATTAAATGGTTTTTAGACTTTAATATTAACTATTGAGTTTAGGCCCGATATGGTTTTTATTAGGTTAAAAGGATTAGAGTATTTAATATATATATATATATATATTAAAATCGGATAGTAAATGGACATAGAGCCGCTAAAAGAGTTTTTGTTGCTTTTGGTTGACTTTGCTGTCGACAAAAACTAAAACAAAGGGTTTTTGGTCTCGCGACTTTCGGCCATCAAATCAGCCGCTGCCTGCCCGTTTCCGGCCAGCCTCGGTGTTTTCTGTCTCTCGTGTTTTGGTTCGTGATCTAGAATCGGCTCGTTGTACTTAGGTGTCTCAACCGGTTAATCATTAACCACTAAGGTATAATTAATCTTATCAGTAGATTAATTGTTTTTTTTTATGTTTGCGTGTTCATAACCAGATCCTGTTCGGTTTGTCAGTGCTGTTAAATATGTTATGACTTTATTTTCCGCTGCGTATTTATTAATTAACTGAATAGATTAATTTCTCTGTCAAAACCGGTTTTGATAAAAAAAAGTCAAACTGATCACCACTGAATCCTAACAGTGGTATCAGAGACTGGGTTATAACACGCAAATCGGAACCGGTCTGGTTTCACCGGTTAGATTAATCACAAACTTTAACTATCTTGAACTTTCTGATCTGATCTGTTTTTTGGGGCAATTTTTTTTATTTATTAATTTGGTCAATTTTTTTATTTTATTTGACCAAATATATTGCCCGTATGTGATTGTGTTGAATATGTAAATCTGGCCCGACCCATGTGATTGAGTTGTTTGTGTTTTTTATTCAGTTTTTGGTTTTATGGTTTTGGCCCACTTTTGATGGCTCAAAGTTGTAATAGAATAGTTTTTATTTTTATTTTATGTAATGTAATAAAAACCCGAAGACAAATCTGAAGACGCAACAGGAATCATGGATTTAGTGGGAGTCATCCGAGACGACTAGATGCACGGAAGTCCATCCTTGTGGTTGTTTTAATTTCGTGGACCCCGTGACCCGTTTGGTCTTGCTAACTGGCTCTAGCAAGATCAAACAAACTTGGCCCTAAAAGATTTACATATTTATTTGCTTTATAGTTGCTTTTAATTTTTTATAACTTAAATTTATTATAAACCAACCAAACACCAAACGTTTTAAAAGGAGTTTTAAAATGCCACAATCTGTCACCACAAGTTCTAATTTTACAACTTGTATAATTTTATAAAAATAACAACTGGCTTGTTTTTATAAAATAAATAACCACTAAAGTTTTGCAATTTAAACTAAATTTAATTTCAAAACTTATAACTTAATAGTTTTCGACTATTAACTGGTTATTCAAATCGTGACAAACTTAGTTTTAATAGGTTATTTAAAATTAAGTGTCCTGAGAGATGAAAGAGTTCATCAAATTTGTCATGACTTTAAATAGTAAAACTGGCTTTTACAACACACGTATGATTTAATCATTCGTTGTGTTTGACCCTATTCGGTAAACACTAAAATTGTAACCCATATTTAAAACCAATGGTCTATGTCATCCTATTATAAGGAACACTTGGAGCATAAAACGAAATATCGGTGTTTGGAGCCACAGCACCGCACTGGATGCGTAGTTTATCCTTCCAAGGCGCAAGGGTTTCGTTGACACACCCGGCCCTTCCGCAAGTACCTGTTTTAGGATGACTATTACTTTTCTCTCTTGTTACATGCCCCAGCTGTCAAGAGATTAAAAGTGGGCATAGATGAGGCTAAACGTATCAATGCATAGACATGTCTTGTCTTAGCGGCCTCATACACGAGAGTTGTGCATCTTTCCACAATTGACACTAATTGTCAGTCTAGTTACCCACTTACTAATGTTGTATGCCACAGCTACCGTTAGTGACTGATTTAGCTAGATTCTCACTCCTTATTCTAATTTCTGTAATTGGGTCATAAATTAATAAGGATTTTTCACTTTCTTTATACTAATTTATTTTCTTTGCTTATCTTGACAGATGTCTACTGAAAATAATAATACTAATAACTCATTCGCTCTCAAGTCTATCCTTGAGAATGAAAAGCTGGATAACACCAACTTTCTCTCGTGGCAGTGCAATCTGAGAATAGTTCTCAAGATGGCCAAGAAGCTCTATGTTCTCGATGCACCAGTCCCTGAGGAACCCGATGGTAACACGGCTGCCGCTCGTAAGGCCTGGGAAAAACAAAGAGATGATGCCACTGAGGTGGCCTGCCTTATGCTAGCCTGCATGTCCCGTGAGCTCCAAAAGAGATGCCTTTGACATGATTGAGCAACTTAAGGGCATGTTCCTGAAACAAGCCCGACAAGAACGCTATGAAACCATGTCTCAGCTCATTCGTTGCACGATGCAAGAGGGCACGCCTGTTAGTACTCATCTACTTAAGATGAAAGGGTACATCGACCAGATGAACAAACTTGGATATCCCATGAAGGATGATATGGCTACTGATTTCATCTTAAACTCTCTCCCAAGCTCCTATGCTCAATTCGTAATGAATTTCAACATGAATGGCTTGGAGAAGACAGTGGCCGAGCTACATGGTATGCTCAAAACGGCCAAGATGAATATCCAAGGAAAGAAAAATCAAGTTCTGATGGTCAAATCTGCTGGTGTTAAAAAGCCTAACCCTAAGAAAAGAGGTTTTAATAGCAAAGGCAAGAAGAAGGTTAATGTTGCTGCCAAGCCTGCCACCAACAATAACAAGAAAGCTTCAAAAGCACCCCCTCCTGAGGAGCGCCAATGCTTTGAATGCAACAAAATGGGGCACTGAAAACGTAACTGTCCTGAATATCTAGCCAAGCTGAAGCTGCAGAGGGCCAGTGGTGAGGGCACCTCTTCAGGTATTTTCATTTATGTTATTGAAATTTTTACTGTTTCTAGCAACACATGGGTATTTGATACCGGATGTGGATACCACATCATTAATGTCTTGCAGGAGCCTAAAAGTTGGAGGAAGCTGAAACAAGGCGACATGGAGCTCATTGTTGGTGATGAGAAAAGAGTATCAGTTCTTGCAACTGGAACATATCATCTCTCATGTCCTTCTGGCCTTGTGGTTGTTTTGAACAACTCTTTGTTTGCACCTGGTTTAACCAGAAACATTATTTCAGTTTCTTTATTGTTTGAATAAGGATTTAAGTACGTTTTTAATGGTATTGCTATTTCTGCCTACTTAAATGATATCTTTTATTTTGATGCTAAACCTCAAAACGGTATTTATGAGATTGACGTTCAAACTGACAATAACATATATAATCTTTCTAAACGTATCAAATCTGGCATTAATGATACTTTTCTATGGCATTTTTGACTTGGCCACATAAGCAAGGCACGCATTAAAAGACTCCAATCCGAGGGAATTCTTGAACCTACCGGACAAGACTCATTTGATAATTGCGAGTCTTGTTTAGCTGGCAAACTCACAAAGGACTCCTTCACCCATGTTGGTGAACGAGCCAAGGATCTGCTAGGCCTTATACACACTGATGTGTGTGGCCCTTTCAGAACCATGTCTAGAAATCATGAAAGATATTTCGTTTCATTTATTGACGATTATAGTCGATATGCTTATGTCTATCTTATGAAACATAAGCATGAAACATTTGAAAAGTTCAAAGAGTTTCAAAACGAAGTAGAGAAACAACTCGATAAATCTATCAAGACACTTCGATCAGATCGAGGTGGCGAGTATCTCAGCTTAGAATTTCTTAATCATCTGATGGAGCACGGAATTATTTCTCTGCCCACTCCTCCTGGCACACCCTAACTTAATGGCGTGAGCGAGAGGAGAAATCGAACGCTACTTAATATGGTTAGATCGATGATGTGTAGAACTAACTTGCCTCACTCCTTCTGGAGTTATGCTATTATAACCGCCGCCCGCCTTGTAAATCTGGCATCGACTAAGAAGGTGGACAAAACCCCATATGATATATGGCATGGGTCTAAACCCAATTTGTCTTACCTTAGAGTATGAGGATGTGATGCATATGTCACCAGCGATTCTGATGACAAGCTCGATCCCAGAGGCGAAAAAGTTGTTTTCGTCGGTTACTACAACAAAAGCGGATATTATTTCTATCATCCTGATGCAAACATTGTTTCCATCAAAAGGAAAGGACACTTTCTCGAGGAAGATCTTCTAAATCGAGGAACCGGAAATAATATTATGGATCTTGAAGAAATTCGAGAAACACAAACAACCGTTGAGGAAGTCGGAGCGTCTGATCAACAAGAAGTTGTTGCTGATGAATCAGACATAAACACAAGTGTTCGTAGAAGTAGCAGGTCTCGTAAAGAACCTAATAGCTACCTATGGCATCTTGAAGCTTCTAAAGTCCTGTTAGTAGCTGAGTCAAATGACGAACCTACAAACTACAAATCTGCTATCTCAGATCCTGAATCCGAGAAATGGCTTGAAGCCATGAACGCCGATATGCAATCTATGCGTGATAATCAGGTCTGCGACTTGATTGAGCTACCCCCCGTTCTCAGGCAATAGGGAGCAAATGGATTTTCAAAAGAAAAACCGACATGCATGGTTATATACAAACCTATAAAGCACGGCTAGTTGCAAAGGGTTTCACTCAAACTCAAGGTATTGACTATGATGAAACTTTCTCACCCGTTGCTATGATCAAATCGACCAGGATACTGCTTTCCATAGCCGCGTACCATGATTACGAGATATGGCAAATGGATGTCAAAACCGCTTTTCTTAATGGACATCTCTCTGAAGATGTCTATATGGTTCAGCCTGACGGTTTTGTTGATCCAAAGTATCCTAGTAGGGTCTGCAAACTGAATAAGTCCATTTATGGACTTAAACAGGTATCTCGAAGCTGGAATCTTCATTTTAATCAGAAAATCAAAGAATTTGGTTTTGTCAAGAATGAAGATGAGCCTTGTGTTTACAGAAAGGCTAGTGGGAGCACTATATCATTTCTCATCTTGTAAGTGGATGATATACTGATCATTGGAAACAACATCCCTATGCTTGACAAAGTCAAACAATGGTTAGGATCTTGTTTTGCAATGAAGGATCTTGGAGAAGCTGCTTACATTCTAGGAATCAAGATCTACAGGGATAGATCTAAGCGCCTTCTAGGGCTAAGTCAGAGTACTTACATAGACAAAATGATGACACGCTTTAGGATGGAAAACTCCAAGAAAGGAGGTGTTCCGATGACTAAAGGGACTGTGTTGAACAAATCGCAATCTCCTTCCACGGACATTGACATTAAGGAAATGGAAGCAATTCCATATGCCTCAGTGATTGGTTCTATCATGTATGCTATGTTGTGCACTATACCTGACGTCTCGTATGCTTTAAGCATGACCAGTCATTTTCAGCAAAGTCCTGGCATTGCCCATTGGACTGCAGTCAAGAACATCCTGAGGTACTTAAGAAGGACCAAAGACATGTTCTTAATATTTGGAGGAGTGAAAGAGGAGCTCATTGTACGGTGTTACACTGATGCTAGCTTTCAAACTGACCGAGATGACTCTCGCTCACAGTCGGGCTTTGTATTCACTCTTAATGGAGGAGCTGTTTCATGGAAAAGCTCCAAGCAGAGTGTAGTGGCGGATTCAACCACCGAATCTGACTATATAGCCGCATCAGATGCTGCTAAGGAAGCTGCTTGGATGAAGAAATTCATTACTGACCTCGATGTGGTTCCGAGTATTCGCCAACCAATCGATATACTTTGTGATAACACAGGTGCTATAGCTCAAGCCAAAGAGCCTAGATCTCATCACAAAGCCAAGCACATTCAAAGGAAGTTCCACTATATACGGGAAATTATGGAACGTGGAGACGTCGTGATAAGCAAAGTAGACACAGATCAAAACCTAGCAGACACGTTCACTAAGCCGATGACTCAGGAAAAGCATGATCAGCACAGAAATGCTATCGGTCTTTGTTTTGCTAGTGATATGTTTTGATTTAGTATTTTGAATGTGCGAACATTTAAATAGTTGTACTTTTGAATTCTTTTGGTTTACTGATTTAAATGCAATTATGAATTCTTATAACTGTGTTCGATTTTAATACGTTTAATCCATGAATCTTGTATTCTTAATTATCCATAGTCGATTAGAATCGTGGGAATGACTCTGAATTAAGACTGTTCTGAACTTGGACTCAAGTAGTTGGCTTCCAACTTCACAGACCTCATCTTGGATGACGTTGGATGTAACTCGTTTCAAATCATCTTCATGGATTTTAATCATAAGATGTTTTGCTATTGGTATACTCATTAGCATCCTCTGACCTGAGATACGTACTAGAACTGCCGTTTACCAAGAACCATTCTTTAATCATTGTCAAACGCTGTCGCGTAACTGCCAGTCATAAAGGCTTTGATTAGGAATAGTTCTGAAGTTCAGTGGGAGTTGTATGTAGTCAATAAGGGATTCTGTACTCTTACATTATATGTAACAGATAGGCATCGTGGCACCCTCGTTGATTCAAACTGGTGAAGTGTAAGGCCTTACCCAAACTTACTGTGTGTTTGATTGGACCACTTTGATTCTTGATCGAGAACAATAATAATTGAACACCATATGAGAATGAACTACATCCATGTCTCATTGATTCAATTGATGTTTTATACGGAAAGGATGAATGACAACTATTGCCATAAGTCTATTGTCTTGCTTTAGTTAGCTGTTACTAACACCGAGTTATTTGGTTAATGACTTTAAAGCGTCATACCTTGTTAGGGATAGCCATGTGCAGCTAGAGCGTCGCTGACGGTTTGCGTTGATTTATCGTGGATCGTCCAAGTGGGAGATTGTTGGATTTTATGGACCGACCCGATGGACAACGCGGCTGACTGAGCTATGACCCGTAAGAGTTACACCTAGGGCAATGAACATTTAAATCCACTTAACCCGCTTAACTGGTAATTACGAACTATTAGCGAGACGATATATTTTATATATATTCGTTACACGGGATTTATTATTTATACATGTTTATAAATAATAATTTATATTTATTTATTTTAATCTTTTATTAAAACAAATTAAATGGTTTTTGGATTTTAATATTAACTATTGGGTTTAGACCCGGTATGACTTTTATTAGGTTAAAAGGATTAGAGTAATTAATATATATATATATATATATATATATATATTAAAATCGGATAGTAAATGGACATAGAGCAGCCGCAAGCCGCTAAAAGAGTTTTTGTTGCTTTTTGTTGACTTTGCTGTCGACAAAAACTAAAACAAAGGGTTTTTGGCCTCGCGACTTCCGGCCACTAAACCAGTCGCTGCCTGCCCATTTCCGGCCAGCCTCGGTGCTTTCTGTCTCTCGCGTTTTGGTTCGTGATCTAGCATCGGCTCGTTGTACTTAGGTGTCTCAACCGGTTAATCATTAACCACTAAGGTATAATTAATCTTATCAGTAGATTAATTGTTTTTTTGTATTTGCGTGTTCATAACCAGATCCTGTTCGGTTTGTCAGTGCTGTTAAATAGGTTATGACTTTATTTTTCGCTGCGTATTTATTAATTAACTGAATAAATTAATTTCTCTGTCAAAACCCGTTTTGATAAAAAAGTCAAACTGATCACCACTGAATCCCAACAGTTACCTCTAAGAGTATCTGTATGCAAGAAACTAGGTACTTACTTCTAAAAGTATCAATTGTTATGTTACTCAATCAAGATTCAAATTGATTAAACAAACTCAATTTAAGCATTGCCATGCATATTCATCAGTTTGAATCAATGAGTGACTCAGATATGTTAGCATCTTATTTGAGTAAATAAACATATCTCACTCGACTACATACGTCTTAGTATACTTCACATCGACTACATACGTCTTAGTATACTTCACATTGTACCCAACTATGGCTTTTTATAACATAAAAACTAATATTTTTAAAATCTATTTATGACGCTGATACATGAATTAGTTTTGAGTAGGTCTAGTCCAATGTTTACTCTATATGAATAGGCCTATAAACGAACCGAACGAACACGGACATCGGTGTGCTCGTGTTCGTCTACGTTTATTTAATTTTAACCGAACACGAACACATAATCGAACATATTTTTTTGTTCATTTTCGTTTATTAAGAAAATGGAAATGTTCGTATTCGTTCGTTAAAAGCTAAACGAATGCAAACGAACACAAACAAACAAACATAAAACGAACACAAACATAAACAAACACAAACGAACATTAATGAACACGCATGAACAAGTCTAATACATAATAATTCATACAAAAACATATGTAAATTAATGGTTCAAATGTACAAGATTCATCCAAAAACAAATGAACACAAACAAACGAACGTTAATAAACGAACGTTAATAAACGAACACGACATGTGTTCATGTTCGTTCATTTAATTAAATGAACAAAAAAATTCGTTCGTTGTGGTTCGTTTATTAAATGAACGAATAAACGAACCGAACAGTTTATGAACGTTCAGTTCATTTACATGCCTATATATGAATATCCATGAATTTGGTTGCAACTCTTTGCTTATTTCATCTCTATGAAAATAAACAACAAATTGAAAATCCTCTTACATCAAAAGTTATTCCCACAATTTTAATCAACAACAAAGAAATAAACGGGTTAATTATTCATGAAGTTAAACATGCTAATATAGAGAAAGAAAAAAAAAGATATCAATGAATATGACCATACCCAATATACCAATTTAGATATAATATTGTTGCTTTGTATGTTCCAAATACTAATTTACAAATTAGTCATTATTTAATATGCATGAGAATGTTGGGTTAATTGTTGTGTACGTGTTCACGGGTCACTAAGTTACGGGTCGGATCTAAAGATATAAATGGGTCACGAGTATAGAATTGGTGTAAGTTTGACAGAGTTTGTTAAAGAATATTTGGAAAATAGACGTTGGGGATACACGTTAGAATTAGTTGCTGAATAACAACGAATAGAATACGTTGAATATTTCTTTCAATAATTAGGGTATAAGTAGTTGGTTTTCTTATGCAGTTTTTTGTAACTTTTACATTTTCATGCTTTGTACTTCTATCGAGTATTGAATGAAAAGCAACAACGTTTTGAAAGCCATATTTTCCTTCTGTACGTAAAATAGTGTGTAGTGTGTGTAAACCAAGGCCTGAACCAACACTTGATATCAGGGCGGGTTTGAAGGTCGTATGCAGCCTCCACCGGGCTGGTGTGTCGGTCGGTGGAAGGCAGACGTGAAAGAGGAAAATGGGAAAGCGATTCTGGTTGAATATCACCAGCAATCGGCAACAGTAGAAGGGTCCGATCAACAGGTTGGTCGGCAACTGGTCTTGTTGCGGTGGTGTGGGTCGCAACCAGAATACAAACAACAGCATGAGACGGAGACGGTAAGGTGTTTCGGGGGTCAATCGTGTAACGGGGAAATAACATTTGGGGAGGACGGTGGTGACCAGAGATTGTCTGTGGCTATTAGTGGTGCTCACAGGCTGTGACTCAATCAAGCAGTGGTGAGTTTAGATCAACACCATAATTTGGGCGTTTATCATCGAAGGAAAAGTGCATCAATAAATTGAATTCATTCGTCCGGGTTTTTATTCCTTGCCTAGGATAATAACGGAAGAGCAAGACGGCTTGTTCTTGTGGCAGAAATATTCCGAGCAAAAACGTGGAAGAAGTGGACCGGAAGGATTCGTCAAGCAGGAGGCTTTGGATCGGGTCATGCTTAGCGGGTGTAAGAAAGGGACGTTAGGTGTAGAAGGCTCAGTTCGTTTTTCTTTGGTTGGCGGTTGATAGTAGGTGGCTTACAACCAGGAAACCGTGGTAGCGAATTTTACAACAAAAAGGACGTGTTAAGACTTTGTACGTGACCGAGGTGGAGGTCGAGTGTCCGGGAAAGGTGGAGATGGTTGAGAAGAAGGTGATTATGATGTTGTGAGTAAAGGACGTGAATAAACGATTAAAGGGGTGATCGTTGGCTTTGTACGCATACGTATTGAATGAAAAGAACTTTTTGAAAGCCATATTTTGCTTCTATACGTGAAATAGTGTGTAGTGTGTCTAAACCAAGGTCTGAACGAACATATACAGAATAACTTTAGAACTTCTTCGGGTCTACACTCAATAGTTTAACTTTAGGCTTCATCATTGCACTAAAACATGAAAAAGACATTCTCACAAATATGTATACTAATAACACTTCAAAATAATAAACGTTTCATTGCACTAAAACATGAAACCGTTTGATAACAATATATAGTTCATGACAACAAAAACACATAATATGTTAAAAAGTACGATTATTTCTAAATTTTAATCAACTAAAGTTCTAACTCAATTGTAATACTATTATTCCTTTGGAGATTGTTCCTTGGCTTGTAAAGTGTGGAAGTCTATAAATGGATTCAGTTGGATTGGATGCTTTCTAATCGGCTGAAGATGTCAGTCAGTTTGGTTAATTCTCTTCGTCTTTCAAGGCGGAAGAAAGATTTGATTGAATCGGTGTGCTTTAATAAATGGTCGGCTATTTAGAGATTGAGGAACAAGACCATTTTTGACACTAAGATGTGAAAGGATGTAGGTATTTTTTATTTTATTATTAATTATTCCTATTCGTGGTTCCATAATAAGAATAGTAAAGTTAACGTTGATTGGGATGAATGGCTTATAAACCCTCTCTTATGACGTAATCTTTGTTTGTTTCTGACTGTCTTAGTCGGGTTTTTTTTATATATTTTTTCGTGTCGTTAAAAAAAACTTAATTGTAATACTATAAGATAACCCATTATTTTATCATCAAGTCTTGTGACATAAAATCATCCTCGTCACCATCGGTGTCACTATCACACTGTTTCTCATCTACAATCAACCACTGTCCCAACTCAAAACCCCTGATTTTATCTCAACATCCTCCTTCATACACGTGTTCTACAAAATCAGAAAATCTAGAATATTATAGGTCTCAATAGCATTGATCCCCTGGCAAGATACACTATCAACGTACACGAACTACACATATGTCAAAAGATAGCTTAGATATCAACATACACAAGTTACAAATACAATAGCTACATATATGTTTCAGAGATCTACATGTATGTTAAGAAAGTTGCACATATGTAAACAGAGATACATATATGTAATTTAATTCATCAACCATATATTTGTACAATGATCGTATATAACCGAACATTTATAAGTTCACATATGTGTAAAGTATAAAAACTCAAAACCCTACCCATCGATTTCAACCTATCACTCTTATTAAGACACAAATAATAAATAAAAAAAACCCATATAATTTAAATAAATCAAACCTTTTCAATAGATAAAGTATTCACATATGTAGTCACATGTTTTGCCTAACAATTAGCTGGAATATTACCCTAAGAACAAATGTAGACTAAGTTTCTGTCTTTAATCTTCCTTCATATATTTTATTCTTCCAATTCTTATAAAACATGCATGCATTAAAAAAGTACTAAATATATCTTAGAATCGGAGCTTCATAGGGTTAATCGTTTACATATATATAAGCAAATTACAAGGCTTCTTGATTTTTTTTAGCGGCAAAACAAGAATTAAAATATAAAGATGATGGTTAGAAAAAGCTAACAAAACATCTGAAAACCATTACAGGAAAAGAAGAGGGTTTTGTACCCACTCGTTCCAAGAAATATTAACATTGTTATTCCGACTAACTATCCACAAAAATGAGTAATGAATGATCGAATCAAAGATTAGCTCCTTCTTCAAATCATTTGTTTTGAAAATCGACTCATTTCTAGCCTTTCAGATAGCCCACCAATAAGTGTATATTATGCCTTCCACCACCCGCTTCCTAATCTTTGTAGTTTGTACCATTAATCAGTGACGGATCCAAGAATTTTTTCTAAGGGGTTCACTGTTTTTAGATGATCCAATTTCATAGGTTCGGACATAAAAAATTTCGGGTCGGGTAAGGTTCATCATATAACAAAAATAAGATACAATGATAAAAAAAACATCGTCATTAGAAATTAAAAAAGAACTGTTAAGGAAACCCGTTTGGCACGTTTATATTAACTAATCCAAATATTAAGGAAAATTGTATGGTAAGAAGCTTGTATGAACATACCTTGGAACAAGTATACACCATTAGAGTCATCCGTTTTCAGTTTTCAAAGAAATAGTTGTTAGTTGCTTCCTGTAGATAATACAACAATAGAGGCATGAGCTGCATTTCATAGTGCCTTGGTTCATCACACAGTAAGCATCTCCCATCTCTTGCTTTTGCATTTCATAGTGCCTTGAATATAACTCTTCATAATTACAAGAAAAAAATCTATAATAGATTAATAGTACCTAGGAATCAAATTCCCACGGGATATTAACAGAGGTGATTGTTAAGGTGGAAGACTTTTATTACCTAGTCGATTTTTTAGTGCTTGACTATGCAGCCCCTACTAAAGGGAGCCAACCCAATGTTATTTTGGGAAGGCCATTTTTAAAAACTGCTCAATGTGTCATAAACTGCATGACAGGCACAGTCGACATGGCTTTTGGTAATAGAAAAATGCGTTTAAATGTCTTCTCTCGTATTTTTAATGCTCCAATCATTGATGAATGCTTTAGTGCATATATCATTGATGGGTGTATTCTTCATGCAAATGAGGATGCGCCAAAGGAGCCATGTGTTTTGTGTAACAGGGAAGAAGCTGAGTATGAGAATGAGCTAAAAGCTGAAGAGGAGAAATTGGAAGTGTGTGCCATTAAAGAAGGACGACCCACAAGGACACTTCAAGTGGAAAGTTTGTCAGATTCCATAGACACCCATTTAAAACCTTCGTTAGAATCACCACCTCAGGTGGAACTGAAAGAACTATGCCAGTAAGACCCTAAATGGGGCACATTTGAACCATACTACTACTGAGAAAGAATTACTTGCAGTTGTATATGCTCTTGATAAGTTCAGGTCTTATATCTGGGGAAGCAAAGTGATAGTGTATTTAGATCATAGTGTGGTGAAGTATCTCATGGAGAAGAAAGACGCAAAGCATAGGTTGATCAGATGGGTCCTATTGTTACAGGAGTTCAACCTAGAGATCCACAATAAGAAAGGAACAGAGAATGTGGTAGCAGACCACCTGTTAAGGGTTATGAACACCAAAGAGGATTCTACTGAAAGAATCGGGGAGACATTCCCAGATGAGCAAGTTTTAAGTGTTTCTACTGACTCATGGTATGCTAACATTGTTAATTATTTGGCTGCAGGAAAAATTCCAGAACATTGGGCTAAGAAGAAGAAGCAACACTTCATGTCTCAAGTGAAGCAGTATATTTGGGACGAATCAGATTTGTTCAAAGTTTGGGCAGATCAAATGATCCGGAGTTGTGTGCCCGAAAGTGAAGTCCATTATTTATTAGAACATGCCCACTCATATGCTTGTGGGGGCACTTCAGTGGACAGAAAACGGGTCACAAGGTCCTCACTTGTGGGTTCTTCTGGCCCACAATTTTTTAAGGATGCAGCAGAGTTTGTAAAAAATTTCGGGTCGGGTAAGGTTCATCATTTAACAAAAATAAGATACAATAATAAAAAAACACCGTCATTAGAAATTAAAAAAAAAAACTGTTAAGGAAAACCAACATCTAAAATCTTAATAACATCTAACATTTAAACTAACATTCAAACATTAAAATTAATCCTAACAACAAACATTGAAACTAACATTTAAACTAAAAAAATTGGGCACATGTCAATTGGTGGCTGAGTCTTCTGAGTTCTTTTTTTCCCCCTAATTTCTCAATAAGCTATTCAGCTCTATCACTAATTTCTTTTTTTCTTTGTTAATTTTTTCTCTGATACAGGCTACTAGCCCCAGTCCAAGTGAAGGCCCAACAAAAAACAAGAAACAATTAAACAAATTAAAGGCCTACCCATATGAAATAAGTTTTAAAAAAATATTTTAAAAATTGTTGGTCAAGGGATTCAAACCCACAACCTGCATGTTGTAATGCAAAGGCTAAACCAGTACACCGGTTGTTAAACTTTGTAAGGGGGTTCACCCTATAATTTTTTAAGGGGTTCACACCAGTTTTTTTACCTAGCGTTATACTAAAATTTCAAAACTCGGGGGGTTCCTGTGAACCCCTCCGACATACGTAAGTCCGCCCCTGTCATCAATCCAAGAGAAAACTGGCTTCATCACTAATGGACCCGTGAGGTTCAAGTTGTTTGAGGTTGTTGTGTGATTGATTAGGAGATACATGAAGAAAAAAAACTAATTTGTGAATTAAATAAATACTGTAAAATGTAAAATGTAAAATGACTTATTTTGTGACCAAACTTTAATTGATAGGAATGTATAAGTTACAACTAGTAGTTTTTTTTTGTACCTTTGACCCTCTGGTAAAAAATTTCTAGTTCCGTCATTGGGTCCAACCAAACTAAAATATTCCTCCAAGCATGAGTCGCAACATGACATAAAACAAGGACTTGTTCCACACTTTAAATATCATTAAAGCAAAATAGACACATTATAAACAGAATATCGAAACCTCTATTGCAAAGATTAACACGAGTGGGTAATCTATTAAGTAAAAGTCTCAAAAAAAATGTTTATCTTTTTTGGAACCTCTTTATTCCATCTAGTCGGAAAGCTTGCCTCTGGTAACATTTTCTTTTCTATAGTTTTTCTCACCCATTTTACACAAAAGAGCCATATTAAGAGCCATTAAACTACCAAGAACTAGGGGTGTTTATCGGGTCAGGTTGCAGGTTATTTGGGTTGGAATTTTTTTTGGATGAAACCATAATCCGAACCGAGCCATATTCGAGGAAATATAATCCGAAACTAAAACGACATTGTAATTTGGTTTAGTTTTCGGTTTAAACCTAACAAACCGAATTAGCCAAAAAAAACTTTTTTTCTTTTTTGGGTAGCCATAACTTATTCGGTTTAAGCAACACAACATTTTAGCAAAATATAAACAAAAACATACCGTCATCAAATAATGATTTATACCTTCATCAAATAATGATTTATAATTCATATATGAGTATTGGTTATTGATATAAATGAATTGGGTTAACTATAAAATATGGATTAAAATAGTGGTATAACCCAATTCGGGTTTTTCGGTTCAAACCGAATTCAAAATCTTGAAACCTAAACCAAACTGTAACACCTGCCACAAAAATGTTCAAGATTTGACAAAAGATAAACCCTAGGACTAAAACTATAAATATACTAAAGTCTAGGGTTGAAAAATAAAAGAAATATAAGAAAATAAGTTGATATCGGACCGACATTGCATCCCATATCGATCTGAAATGAAACTAAGCTTGTATATATCGGACTGAAGCTGTAGTCAGTCCAATAGCGGCATCTAAAGTCATATTGGTCCGAAGTGAACTAGGATCCGATATCAGACCGACGTTCATTTCCATATCGGTCCGCAATAGGTCACTAAGTCGGTTATCGGACCGATATTGATCCATAGAGGTCCGACAACCTCTTCTCAGCCGCAAAATGTGGTGTTGACATGTGTCCATTGACTCAGCCCTACTAATGGGACATGGGTCTGGATATCGGACCGACGTGGTCCACATATCGGTCCGATATGCCGCCAAATATGTTCGATCCAATCAGATAATGACGCTTAGGGTTGACGTGGGCTAAGTCGGATGTCGGACCGACATCCCTAGACATATCGGTCTGACATGGACCCGAATGGAAACCTATAAATAGCTGAACGATCTCATTCGATTTTCCATATCCCAGATCGTTTCCAACTACCAAATCTCGTTCCAGGTGATCCCTAGCCCACTCCCGACGATCCCGGTCCAACTCCCTCTTGTTGTAGTGCCCGGTTAAGGAAGAAACACTCGTAGAAAGGTCAGAACGCTAGAGAAACCAGGATAAGAAGCTAGCCTATAAAATTTAAACTTTATAGGCTCCCTCCTATTATAAAAGGTGAATACTTTATCTATTTAAAAACTTGTGTCAAACACTTTATTTGCGAAAATGGCCAAATAAAGGTTAATGAAGTAATGCTCAACGTTCTTCTACGAACAAGCATTCAGGCCATAGGTATACGTAAAACTTGCAAGGGATACACGGGTTACGGGTGAAATTCCCGGACTGCGGTTGGTGCTTATCTTATAACAAATTCGGAGGCGTAGACCTGTCCGTTGTTATAAGCTATGACGCCAGTGTATACTGTGGTGCGATTGAACATGACAGACCTGCTGAGTGTGTAGATTGAACATGCAGTTGTGATTATGAAATTAATACTTATTTGTGCCAAATGATTTTATGTCAAGATATTGTTTTCACCAGCGTTCGCGCTGACGTTTTATTTTCAAAATAATTTTCGGGTAACGAATAAAATAAGATGAGAATGGGATATGGGCAGCAGACATAAGATCTGACCTATGAAAAGAAAGGATGGAATGCAGGTAGAATTCTCAGGCCTTGTGTAAAGGGAAATCCTAAATAAAGTAGATAGGACCAGGGGATTGATCAACCCTGTGTTGTACTATTTCCAGTGGCTTGTGATATAATTGATTTCAAACTCTGTTTTGTAATTAAAAATGAAAGGGTATTGAAACCCTATGTTTATAAAGTAAATACAAAGCTTTTGTTTTCTAACTGAGTTTTGATATTTACAAATACAACCCTTGAGGTTGAAAGAATGATGAAACGATTCTTTTGAAAAGACTTCCGCTGTATTTTATAAAAGAAAACTCTGAAATATAAAGAATCAAGATACCAATCGGGCTCGCACACGTCCAGGGGGTGCCTGAGACGGGGTGTGACACAAACCAAAAACCAAATTACATATTCAGTTTTCGGTTTTATATGTAATTAGGTTTAGTTTTAAACGGTTTCGGTTTCGATTCGATTATCGGTTTAATCGGGTTGAAACCAAATATTGAACACCCCTACCAAGAACGCAACCCGCCTTTATTCGTATGACCTTGTTTACATATATGTTTCACTTTCGACCTCAACAATGATGAGGAGAACAATGATGCTCCGTTGTCGATTGAAGTAGGGGTGTTCAAAATCCGGTTTTGACAATTTTTAGCTTAAACCGTGAGCCAAACCATTGGTAAAATATTGCCCACATACATCAAGTTAGATAAAATAAATGACAAAAAGAAGTTTTCGAGCTGTTTCCCGAATAAACCCGTGTTGAACATTTTCGATTTGATGTAGACTTTGACTAGAATTAAACAATAAGCATCAAGGGGCCGAGACTATAGGCCCAGTTCACCTAAAGTCTCAAAATTAGTCCAATTGAAATTTGTGTTAAAGCTAATTTAATAATTAAATATATTTAACATGGAAAATTTAAAAATATAAGTTAAATTTAACGGTCCGTTCCGGTTTTATACGACCGATTTTTGCTATAAACCATAAACCACCGTTCGTTACAGTTTTAAAATATTGAAACCAACCGATCGAAAGTAAGACAAAAAAACCAATCGTAAAACCAAACTGATGATCGATTTTATGGTTTAAAACCGAATCATTAACACCCCTAGATTGAAGCATAGATGCTTGAAGACAAAATAAATATGAGTGACTTTTAAGTCGAATTCGTGGCTTTATCCGTTAAATGGTCTAAACATAATTTGTGTAAAATACATATTATTATTTAACCATTCAAACAAACTACAAAAGCGACGTGGAATAAATAATAATTCATTCAAATGTAATCAAATGATTTCTTCTAATAATAATCAACCACACTAACCAAACTTTCCCCCTTCACAAAATTAAAATTTTGAAATTCAATCCTAAGGGCAAAATTGTCAATTCACACACATTTACCTGATGACACATTGTCACCCCTACAAGTAGTCGTCGTCGTATAAACAAAACAATCATTCTTTCTTCAACCTCTGCTTCAACTTCCCCTGTTCATCAATGGCGGAACTGGATTGCCCAACGGTGATGAACAAACTGATCGCCTACCTCTCATCTCTCCTTCAACGCGTCGCGGAATCTAACGATCTTAACCCCGAATTCCACCCGCAAAAGATCCCGGCGTTTCATGGTCTCACCAGACCAACCATCTCAATTCAGAGCTATTTACAGAGGATCTTCAAGTACGCTAATTGCAGCCCTTCATGCTACGTCGTTGCGTATGTTTATCTTGATCGATTCACCGAACAACAACCGACAATTTTCATCAATTCGTTCAATGTTCATCGGTTGCTGATCACTAGTGTCATGATCGCTGCGAAGTTCATGGATGACATGTAAGGTTTTTTACAAATTTGACCGTAATTCGGGGTCTGGAATTGGAGTTCGAAACTCCAAATCCAAGCGGTTAAATTCGGGAATTGTATACAGGACCGCTCGACTGAAAAAAAAAATAAGTCGAAGCTTGGGTCTGTATCTAAGAGACCCTTATTTTTTGGGTTTATCTTCGTTTAATTTTCAGACTTTGAAAGTATTTTCTTATTTGATTGCAATTCAACGTCTAGAATTGGAATTCAAAGCTATTTTGCTTAAAATTCAAATCCAAGCCGTTGAATCTGGTAATTTAATGTAGATGCGGCTCGATTCAAGCTTTAGGCCTATACTTAAGCGACCGTAATTTCTAGGGTTTTTTCATTTCATTTTCAGTCTTTTACAAGTAAAGCAAACAATCCGTATATTTGAAAAGTGTTTTCTTTTCGGTAAAACTCACTTCAAGTCTAATAGGTGTGACCGCGTGTCGTTTCAAAATTATATACAAAAATATGTTTCATCATATTCCCACCATTTTATGATAATAAATAAAAGAACATTTATTTTACTATAAGGCCCTATTTTAAAACTTGTTTTACGCTCTCAAAAAAGTTGAGCCAACCCTGATTGTCGATGAATCTTCCAATTTTGTGAATTCAGGAACTATAACAACGCATACTATGCAAAAGTAGGAGGGATCAGTGTAACAGAGATGAACTTTCTTGAAGTTGATTTCTTGTTTGGATTAGGGTTCCAGTTGAATGTAAATCCAACCACATTCCATAATTACTGTTCATATCTTCAAAATGAACTGTTTCTTCTTCACCCACCATTAAATACCGAAGAATCATCGTCTTCATACAAATCAAGATCAACAAAGCTGCTGCACTATGAAGATGATCAACAGCAACAACAGCAAGAAGTGATAGCTGTTTGATTATTCTGCTGATTATGAAGCTTGAATGTTGAATTTTAGGTTGTTATGCAGGGTAGTTGATGTGGGTTTAGCAGGTTAAACCCTTTTGGGTTGGGCTTTTTTCCAGAGTAAAAATTGATAAATCCAGATTAAGGTATAACTGTTGTTGCAAGAGGTGTATGATGGTGAAAGTGTGATGCTCTGGATTTAGAAATTGTTATTCTGGAAAAAAGTTTCTTTTTTTTTATTTTAAATTTTTCCTGTTTGAGGTGCACATGACTTGAATCAATTGGTTGTATATAAAGATGGACAGATGAAGGTGTTATTTATGTACTTTAGATTCTGGATTTGTGGAAGATTTAATGTAAATATATAATATTAAATTATTATATACAAAAAAAATTTAGAAAATTTAAAATTGAATAATTAATAAATAAACTATTATTCTTTAATTTTTATTCTTTAAAGAAAACATGAACTTTATGATAATCAAGTTTTTTCATGAAAAATCAAACTAATTTTAAAGTATGTTTTAGATCTTAAAAGATATTACGCCGCCCATGATTAGTAGTTCAAATTTACTAAAATTTATATCTTTGGTGGGATGTATAAATGCATGCCCTTTTTAGAACTTTACAGACTGGAATTTCAATGAAACTTCAAATGAGTAAAATCTATCAAATTAGATATCTTGATTATATCTTACCAAAATAAAATTTGATATTTATCTTACGAAAACATAGACAGTCACTCACAACCACAGATTAAGCCTTCTTAGTTTAGCTGGTGTATAATTGTAAGTAACAGACATCTCGACCCAACTTCCAGCCAATTGTTGTCCAACATGTGGCATGTTTTCCCCCGGCTAATTAGCCTGCCTCCACTGGCTAAGCCAACCGGACATGAAATAAACATTTGGGTCCAACTTCCAACCAATCTAATGGTGCCACGTGTTAAAGCTTCGGCTAAGTTTCAAAAGTTTAGGCTAAGCCTCCACTTTTTGAGGCTTAGTCAACACTTTAACACACTTTAACACGTGGTGCAACATCATTGGCTGCAACTTATTTTTTACCTAGATTTCAACGCCACTAAGACTAAAGGCTTAGCCGGAGGTTGTGAGGGCGTGTGTCTATGATCTCGCATGTTAAAAGTCAAAGATTATTTTAAAATGTATATTTGAGTAATTTTCGCAATCTTTTATCTAGACTTGAGGTTTCAAAATTTAAGGTTTGTTAACCATTGTGAGTTGTAAAGCATGCATGAGGAGTTGTACATGTGATGTTTTGTGGTCACAAAAGGGGTGAGCTTTAAATGGTTCAAGAAAACACTTTTTGTTGATTATGATAAAATGTGAAAGGGTGAAATTGGAAATAAAAAGATTGTTAATGGTGGTCCATTTGGATGGGTAGGACATGGATGCATAAAGTTGAGAAAGGGGACATTGTGTAAGATCCAATCCGGAAAGACAAGAGGATGATGAGTGGATGCTATTTGATAATTCCATCAATATTTACTTTTATATATATGCTCGTTAGTATAAGTAAAATTATCAAATTGAATATATATTGTGAGGATTAAATTAAAGTCAACATGGTCGGTCTTGAGGATTTAAGTGTCTCGGTCAAGTCGGAAAAAAGTCCCCTATGAACAAAATATATAAACTATTTTTTTATAGACGATTAACGTTATAGAAATAAGCATAGAAAAAATATAGGGCTCAACCAATCAACTATTACATATTTTTTTTTATAAAGATTAAGACCCAACCATTATATATTTACATTATAAAGATTAAATGAATTACTGGATTAGGGCACAACCAATCAACCATTACACATTTACATTAGAAAAATTAAATGGATTATGGCCCAACTATTACATTATAAATATTAAAAAAGGGTACAACCATTACATTATAAATATTAAAGAGGGTCCAACCATTACATTATAAAGATTAAAGAGGGTTTAACCATTATAAAGATTAAAGAGGCTCCAACCATTATAAAAAAGGGACGAATATGTTTTCAAGTTTTTATAAAAAGATTCCAATATATAAAACCGGTATATCAAATTTTATAAAAAAAACATATATTTATAACACACACACACATATATATTATATAATAAATAAAGATTTTTCCATGCCACATGTCACCTCAATATTAACTCTCATCATTTTTTTTCCGTTTATCTCTTTTATTAAATACACTTCTATATTTCAATAATAATATATTTTTAAATAAAATACTAATAAAACACATTTATTTTAAATTATCACTTATTATAAGAAATTTTGAAATCTAATTATGTAATTTTTATTTTCAATCAAATATCAATGAAAGTCAAATTACATTAAATAGTAATTAACATATTTTTGAAACCCATTTATATATTAATTTTTACATATTTTGAATTTTGTTTTCTATCCTTGATATATTTAATACATTTTTACACATGTAAAATATATAGATAAAGATTTAAAATTTTTATGTATCGATATTTCACCCCGTGTAATAAACCGGGTATATATATATATATATATATAATTTTTGACCCCTAAAAAATGAGGCTATGGTCGTGCGGCGCGGCTCGACCTACCCCAAGGCCGGCCATGAAAGTCAACTAGTAAAAAGTACAAATAAAAGGTTTGGTAACGTTTCGGTAAGTTATGCAAAGTTGAGGGGCTGTTTGTGACTAATTGTGTGTTAGCTTTAATCTTCTGGAACTAAACTTGTACATTCAGAACTTGGGTTGTTAACAAGATTAGTTCTTATTTTTCGATTCCATTTTCCTGTTTCAATTTCCTTGTTCTTGTAACCGTTTGGATAATAAGAGAAATCGTTTGGTTGTTCTTGATTAGTTGTGCTTTCTTTGGTGTTTGATGTTATCACAATGGGTATCAGAGCCTTGATTTGGCTCGATTCAAAGAGAGAGGTGTCCGGTGATTCAATTGGAGTTTAATTGACTCGATTATTGATCAAGATGGTGTCGGCCAAGTTCGAACTAGAGAAATTTGAAGGCAAGAATGATTTAGGACTCTGGCGATTGAAGATGTGAGCAATTCTGGTTCATCAGGGGGTTGTAGATGCTTTGAGTGGCGAAATGAACTTGCAAGAAGGGTTATCTGACAAGGTGAAGAAGGATATACCGGAGAAGGCTCACAGTGCAATAATTTTGAGTTCGGGTGATCGGGTCTTGAGAGAAGTGTCTAAGGTGACCTCGGCTGAAGGTATATGGGCAAAACTTGAAGGTCTTTATATGAACAAATATTTAGCTAATAGGTTGTATTTGAATAAACGGTTGTATACTTTTCAAATGTTATCTGGTAAATCATTGGAAGACCATACTGATGATTTCAACAAATTAGTTATAGTTCTTGAAAATATAGACATAAACTTGGATAAAGAGGACCAAGCCATTATATTCCTGACTTCCTTGCCACAATACTTTGAACACTTTGTGGATACTCTCATGTATGGGAGAGACATTCTATCCATGGAAGAATTATTGGTTGCATTGAACTCAAAAGAGTTAAAGAAGAGGTCAATCTTGAAAGAAGAAGGTGGAGACGGATTGTTTGTGAGGGGTAGACCAGAACAAAGAACACAGAAGAATGCGAAGTTTACTGCAAGGTCCAAGTCCAAGTATAAAAGAAAGTGCTATGTTTGAAGCTCAGCAAAGCACCTAAAGAAGGATTATCCTTAATGGAAAAGAAAGAAATGAGAGGCAAGCAGTTCCAAGAATTTCAACAGTTACACACATACTGAAGAGGCATCTGATGTTTATAATAGTGCAGATGTTCTTGTGATTTCCAAAGAAGGAGATGCAACTGAATGGGTTATGGACTCTGGATGCTCCTACCATATGACACAAATAAAGGAGTTCTTTAGTGAACTAAAGATGGATGATATTGGTAATGTCAAGTTGGGAGATGATAGGCCTTGCAAAGTTCATGGGAGTGAAATTATAACTTTAAAATTGGAGAATGGCACTGAGCATTCTTTAACTGATTTGAGGTACATTACAAACTTAAGAAGAAGTTTAATTTCTTTAGACACTTTTGAAAAGGGTAGGGTATCATGTAAGCTTGAAAAATGGGGTGGGCCAGAGTGGTTAAAGGTTCTATGGTAGTAATATCAGGAAGTAGGAGGAATAATAACGTGTATTATCTTGATGGAAGTGTGATAAGTGGTAGTGTAAATGTGGTAGCCTCTCAAAGAAAAGAAAATCCAGTTGTCTTGTGGCATTAACGGATATTAGCCAACAAGGGCTAGTTGAATAAAAAAAGAAATGCTTTATTGAAGGCTTGAAGGAACGAGACATGGGGTTCTATGAGAGTTGTGTTTTACGGAAGTCACACAGAGTCAAGTTTAGTAGGAGTGTGCAAAGCACTAACAACTTGCTTGACTATATTCATGCTGATCTGTTAGGACCAACTAGAAATTTGTCAGTAGAAGGAGCATCATATTTTTCAAGGAGAGTGTGAGTTTATGTTTTGAAAGGAAAGTAAGAAGAATTTGACAAATTTAAAGAATGGAAAAAGCTTGTTGAGGTGCAGACAGAAAGAAGGCAAAGAAGCTTAGGAATGATAACGGCTTAGAATTTTGCAGTGGAGTCTTTAATCAATATTGCATAACTGAAGGCATTGCTAGGAATTTAACCATCCCAGGTACATCCCAGAGAAATACTAAGTACACGCACTAGAGTATTCTTGCGAATACATCAAGTACACGCACCAAAGTATTCGTGCAAACACATCAAGTACACACACCAGAGTATTCTTGCGAATACTTGATGTCGTCCAGATGGTCTATAAAAACTAACAATAAAACCTAACCTAGACTCCTAAGTAATAAAAGGAATACCCTCTAACTAAACCGCACTGACAGGAAAGTGAACCTATCGAGTGTAGCACATCTTAATGGTAAACCAGATTATTGAACCCTAGAGACACTACGAATAACAAAACAGACTCTGACTCGAATTAAAGATTGATTTGGTTGGGGGGTTTACTACACTAAAGATTATGACTATGAATGCAGTAAACTAAGGTCGACGCAAGCTATCAAGACGAAGAACAAAGATGAAATCAAGATTAGGAAGAATACCACCTAGGTCGGAATCCTACTCGTAAAGCACAACTTCTACCGGTTCTGGAAACTAAGATGGATCTTGGTTTCTAAGGATGACAACTCAAGGCGACCTAGTGGATCCCTAATCACTCTCAGGGTGTCACCAACTAAGCTACCTAAAGCGTACTAAACTCACCAGATTGTCGGATCACTACTCAGGTATTACCAACTATGATAAAGTACCATAATGAACAAATTACCTCTCAGTCTCACCGTCACCAATACACTCAAAGAATGCACGGGGTAATCTCAGGATAACAACTATGATTCAACTAGCAACTATCACTAGACACCTTATACTAACGCCCTCAGACTGTTAACACTCAGATTCCTAATGATGAAGACTAACCGACTAATTCTCACCTCTCGGGTATTGAACTAGGACACACACTTAATTCAAATCAGCACTCAATTAACAACTCCTATGGTCACTACGTCTAGCAAACCACCGAAATAACAAACCCTAATATCTATGACCTAGATACACTAATCAAACTAGCAGACAACCACAATCAATGTAAGGAATCAATAATCAATCATATAGTCAGAATTAAGCATGCATATTCATCACAATTATCATACCGAGATTGTTTACAAAATCATTAATCCATTCAAACGAATCCAAAACTGATAAAAACTACAACTTTAACAAGTAATCATCATAAGACCCAGGCAGTATTAAGTTTTTAGCCTAGGATCATGTCTAAAACAACCATAACATAAGTAATCAACATCACCATGGTTTCAAACATCGAAAACAAAGACAAAGATTCGAACTTTAAAACCGAACAAGCTAAATTAGACAAACCCGGAATCAAAAGCTTCAATCTTTATGTTCAATTCCTCTTCCTCTGCTCAAAATCACCTTCTGAACTTCTCTATATGGCTGTCTAATCTCTCTCTATTATTATGGCATCCTAGTTTGATTTAAAATTCGATTAGGGCTTTTTTCGGATTTCTCAGGCCCCTCGCGTACCGCGAGAAAACTAGGCCAGTCCCTCGCGTACCGCGAGGGACAAAATAGTGGCGCCCGGTTCTGAGATCTGCGCGTACCGTGAAATAATTGCATCGGGTCTTCGCGTACCGCGAGAGACTTGAATTTTCAGAATTTTGACTTTTAATCTTCGGGCTTCATTCTCGTGCTCGGTTTATTTGGGTTTTCACTTGTTATTCTCACGAGCACCTATAAACATAACATAGACTCAATACGTAACAAAAACGACTCAAAACGAACATAAAACTATCTAAAAATGACACGAAACACAGTGGAAATACATGTGTGCTTTGCTACACATCAAACATCCCCACACTTAACCTTTTTTCGTCCTCGAAAAAGTCTGCAATGGAATCAGAATTGAAATCTGACTTTATAAACATTTACCAATTAGCTAAATATACTCACGCGTTAAAGAGCAACAATCAGTATTTCTGTCCGATTAAACCCAACCGCCAACTATCTAGCCCCCGTAATATGTTCTAATTCCTTTTTATACAACACTTAATCAACCTATGTGACTCACACTTAGAAGTTACAACTCTACCTAATCCCATCTCAAGGTCATGTTTAGGCACGGGTTAAACCATATAGATTTGCCCACTACGTTAAACTAAGATTTACAGATTTTTAGAAATCAATGGATTATGGAACGAATGGATGGATCTGAGAGTTAATTAAAGCATAAGAACTTTCGTTTAGGGGTGTGTCAACCAATTCACTATCCTGGAAGCGAACACATAGACTAGATTCTAAACATTTAAGCATATAAATCTTACTTAGGGGTGTATTCTCCAAGTCGCCATCCTAGAGGGAAACACATAAGCAAGACTCAGTATTCAAATTAATTAAGCTCATAGTTATGGAAATTGTGGAATTATGGACTGGGCGCCACAAAAACTTGGATTTATTATCATAAAAAGAGAGTGGTGTGCCAAGAATAGTTTTCAAAAAACCTCTAAATATTGGCTTAATGTGGTACCTATCACCATATTTTGACAGTTTCAGTATTACCGTTACCCTAAAATGAGTACCCACAAGATTTCATGAAATCATTACGTGATAAATCCTAAGTAACACTCACAGGTTATTTAAGCTATTCAAGTCGGTTGGGTCTACCAAAACATCACTAATTAGACGTGTTTTCAATTATTTATTCATTTAAACTCAACAAGTAGATCCAGTTGTGCTATCATTTTCCATTTATTATGCAAAACTTTTGATTTCAAAGGACATTTTTTATCAAAATTTTTAATTTTTTTTGTATTTTTGGATTTTTTATAAAGACACAAACTTGACAAACTAAACACTCATATCCCCACACTTGAAAGACACATTGTCCTCAATGTGAAGCAAGACACAACTAAAATAAAAATGCAAAAAATAAAAACAGGAAGCGACTTAGCTGGTAATGTAGATGCAAACAAGTGAATGTACAGCTTCGTTCTTCCTCGTGTGCACCGTATAGCATTTCGATCCCAGTTTCACACACTGCTGGGCTGCCTGTACACAATTATAGAAGCATTCGTCCCACCCGAATGGAGATTGAGTACGGACAGGACGAAGAATACCTGCAAAATAAACCTAACAACACCCGCAACATTAAACTAACTCAAATAAAAGACTCACTGACTCACACTGACTCTGGATAGATATGCAAGGACAAGTACCCGATGGGTGGCAAACACATAGACATGAATGCCACGTCAAGGTGGATCATCGGTTACGAACGGGTTCCCGAGTTTCCCATGGTCGCAGTAGAGTCGGTGAATGAATGATATGGTGATGATGGTATATATGATGGATGATGATTATAGTGGTGATATGATGGTAGGGTAGATGGTGGTGGTTAGATAGTGGTGGTTACGGGAAACGGGTATGAGAAACCATGGGAAACAAAGGAAATAGGGCAAAATAGGGGGTCCTCGGGTACCGCGAGAAACCAATCCCCACTCCTCGCGTACCGTGAGGAGTAGAAATTGAATCAGGCCACAACCGTGGTCTCTCGCATACCGTGTGAGACTTGGATTCACACTTTGCGTACCGCGAGGACGCCTCGTTCACAAAAAGATAAAATTATTTTTCAACTTTTATACTTAAAAACATTTTGGCCATTTAACATCTTTTTCACCCAAATTCATTAAAACCCTGTTCCAAGCATAGGAACATATGTAAACATACCTGGAACCTCGCTCCCGGTGATTTTCCTTACCGAATCGAGCACGAACCCCTGCAAAACACGACACACATGAAACACAATACCAAAAAACACATAAAATGACACTGACACGGACCACGTAAGCCATACAAACTCTACATCTCGGGCACTTGCCCGAAAATTAAACTAACCTATCAGGAGGCTTCTCCTTGATCCTAACCAGTACCGCCTTTATCCTACGCGATCTCCCGGTTTTGCCCAGATTCATCACACTCAAACCCCTATCAAGTATAGAACTCTCATCACAGCCGTCACTCCACTCCTTCCATCGTAGCTTATATCTACCCGGTTAAAAAATGATATGCATCAAATAACCAAGTAATCTGTCATCCCTAGACGTCCCCACACTTGGGGTTTTCACTATCTCTAACTCATCGACGTCTCTCAACATACGGATTCTCTCGCGGGGCGGCCTAGACCTAGGGGTACTTGGACTAGGGTTTGGTTTAACCTCTCTTCCCTTAGAATGCACAGCGGTGATGGGTAAGGGTTCATGAATGGAATCTCCTATATGTGGGACCTCTAAACCTTCACCAGGATCATCTGGATCCTCTCCACTCTCCTCAGTCATCCCCACACTTGGGGTTATGCCTATGATCTCATCTAGCTCGGCCATCATCTTCAGCAGATCATCGGGCACATCATCGCCGTATTCATCCGGCTCTTCTAACAATCTCTCCAACTCAACCGCCCAATCAGATGGTTCTTCTAAGTTAGGGGCGGGTTCACCGACTTCCAACAGTGGATCGGAGTCCTGATGATAGTCCATGAAGGAATCAAGCATGCACACGGAGTGGCTATGCTCACCAACATCTTCCACAGACTGTGTAGCGTCAAAAATCACCGACTCATCCCCCACACGAAGTGTGAGTTTCCCGCCAAAGACATCAATCACTGCCTTGGCGGTGCGCAAGAATGGGCGCCCTAAGATGAGTGGGACTCCGTCATCCACCTCCATTTCTAGAATAACAAAATCCACGGGGAAGACAAATTTGCCTACTTTTACTAGAAGATTTTCCACAATTCCCCGTGGATACTTGATTGAACGGTCAGCCAAGGCTATGCTCATGCGCGTCGGATGAGGTTCACCTAAGTCTAGCTGATTATACAAGGAATAGGGCATCATATTTATGCTAGCACCTAGGTCGGCCAACGCGTGGTGCAGGGGCAAACTGCCTAGGTGACATGGGATCGTGAAACGACCCGAGTCTTCCAGTTTCTCTGGCAGCTTGTTCTGCACCACTGCAGAACATTGCTCACTAAGTGAGACTTTTGAGACCTCCTTTAGTTTCTTCTTGTTGGAAAGAAGATTTTTTAAGATTTTTCCATACTTTGGCATATGCTGGAGGGTCTCAATGAGCGAAAGATTGACCTTTAGAAGTTTGAATATGTCAAGGAAGTGTCTGTGCTCCCTAGCTTGCTTGAATGGTAGCAAACGTGCTGGGTAGGGAACACGAGTCGGGAAACTCTCGGGGGTCTGCATCTCCACCCCTTCTTCTTCTCCTCTGCCTTCTTGGCAGGTACCTCAACTACTGTCTCCTCGTCCACCTGCTCTTTGGCCATCTTGGCATCGATCTCAGCGAATCGAGCCCTCCAGTCAATTTGTTTTACTTCTTCAGGTGACGGAATGTTATACTCACTAGAGTGGTAGTCATCATCTACAACCTCTGTATCCTCCACACTTTTCTTCGACACGGCCATCACTAAAGCGTTGGAGCCTGAAGGTTGACCTCCCTGTCGACCCTTCAAACTCTTAGCGATGTCCTCTACCGTGTGTTGCAGATCATGGAATGCCGACTGCTGATTCTTCAGTAGAGTGTCGTGGCCATCCAATCTCTGCCTAGCGTCTTTGTCCTGATGGACTAAGTGGGCAAGCAACTGTGTCTGCGTCTCAAGCATCTCTTTAATCGACGTCATGTCGACACTGCTTCCCAAGCTCGCTCCTATCTATCCTCTTCCCTGCTGCTGATACTGCTGGCGACCATTGAACCCCGATGGGTTTTTTCCAGATCTCCATCCCGAGCCAAATGAATTTTGATTGTTATACCCTCGGTTCTGGTAGTGCTTACCAGCATAGCTCACCTGCTTTGGATTTTTGACTGGGCAGTCCCGGGTGTCGTGGCCTCCCATGCACATTTGACACCGCTTAGCACTGAGCTTCAGCTCTTTGATCTCATTAGCCATCGAGGCGAGGGCAGCAGCCACGCTAGAATCAGGAGTGACCTGATGCACACCTCTAGGAGATGTGGTGGGTGCTCTAGCACTAGGAATGGATGTCCTAGTAGATGGGTACTGCTGTTCGGCCTGAGCAAATCTCTCAAAGATCTCCTCACACTCTGCAGGCTCAAACTTCTCCATGATGTGGCCTCGCGCAGCTGTATTGAACATTTGTTGCTTCTCGAAGGTGAGACCATTGTAGAACTTCTCCACTATCGCCCAGTCGGAAAGACCTGGGGACACCGGCTCAACAGCACGTTGAACCGCTCTCAGGCCATGTGATAGGGCTCGTCAGGATCCACCCGGAAGGAGTGGATTTGATCCCAAAGGTGACCGGCCCTGGAAGGTGGGTAGTACTTTTTGAAGAACTTGGCTTCGAGATCCTCCCAAGTGGTGATCGAGTTATCGAGAAGATTATCGAGCCAAGTAGAAGCACGTCTAGAGAGGGAGAATGGGAAGAGACGCAAGTAGATTGCGTCCTTAGATGCGCGCGAAGCGGGACACATGTCCCGGTGCATCCTCATCCTCAAGGCCATGGAACTGAGTGGCATGAGTGATCGTACTCATGGCATATGATGGGATCTGCCAAGAATTGACATTAGGAATAGTGGGGTGCGTGATCGAAGATCTAGTGCCCGTGACTGGCCCTCTGGTGTACAGTACGTGTCACACCCGGGCCGGCGGCGGATTATACGCCGGGGCTGACGCGGTTGTTCATAAGCACATGATCATCTATTAACAAGTGATAATATTATTTCATCATAATTAAAGCATCCGTTACAAATAGGAATGGAAAACAAGAAGTTCAAACATGACATAAGTTGAATTTAATCGTTAATAAAGCTAGGTCCAAAGTCTTAAGTGATCAGGTAGTATTCTCAAACTGGTGCACCTGAAACATGTGAGTAAATGTCAACTACAAGTAGTTGGTGAGTAACATAGGTTTTGACACCAAACAAAAGTTAAGTATAAGTTTACAATTCAATATGTTCAACGCATGTCTAAAGCATATATTTGAGAACATACAAGGTTCCAAGCGTACAATTCAAGCCTGATAATAGAAAACTAGATACGCAATCCCACAGATTGCCATTTAAAAAAAAGGAGCAAGCGGATACTCCAAGTTATAGTTGATACCCAACAAAACCCGCCAAGGTCTTGTGGTAAGTTATAGGTTCAGTTTCCCATATAAATGATCATGTTAGGTACTACCTTAGGCTTGGGCTGCAAGTTAATGAATGTACTGGCATGAAACACATGCAATGGTCACCAAGTAGTTCAAATATAAAGCATAAAGATCAAGCACAAGATATATTGAATTGTTTAAATAGATAAAGTTGATAACATGTTTCACCCCAAAAGCAAAAACAGTAAAAAGGGGCTATGTAAACTCACTTGAATCAATGTTAGAATTGTATGAACTGGTAAAGATTGTTAGGCCTCGTGAGGAACTCTCACAACAAACTTATACGTGTAATGGTAACCTAATTTCAATATATGTCTAAATAGTATTTAGAGGATATTGGAACGCTTAGGGTTTCATGGGGATTTGGTTTGAAGATGGGTTCGCGTGCATAAAGAAGTACTGAATTGTTAGAAAAAGTTTATAAATTAGTTAGAACTAATTTAGACTTCTAATTAATTTATATAGTCATGTTAAAGGTAAGTAATGCTATAGAATAGTTTAAATAGTAACTTATTCTAAATTATAAATAAATTTTGATATAGTAAAAGTTTTAATTAATTGATCTAGAAATGAGCAATTAATTATCAATTTGCAATTTAAATGGTTAATTAATTTGTTAAAATTGAATTAAAAAGGATTAAGTAGGTTTTAACTATAATTACTTAAATCTTGTATAAAATAATTATTTAAAACAATTATTTAGGCATTTATAAATTTAAAAGTTTTTAATTAATTCATCTTACCAATAATAATTATTTACAAATTTAGAGAAGTTTAAAAGTGTCTAATTGTATAAATATAGTTTGTGAAATAATAAATAAGTGAATAAGTAACAAAATTTGGTTTGTCTACACAATGTTTTATATAAATATCACAGAATGTATTTGCATCATTAACTTGAAATTTTTGAATATTAAATGGTGAATAAAAGGGCTAAAAGAAAAGAAAAACAAGAAAAATTCGGTCCCTGGGATTCGAACCTGCGTCGAACCCGGACCCCAAACACACACACGCGCACAACCGTTAGACTGGGCATGCTGCCTTGTCTAGGATCTGGTTTCGCGTGGTTTTAATCAGGAACCCCAAATGGTCATTGTCCCAGAATCGATCCCGAAACGCTAGCTCCCCAATTTGCCTGTTCGGACTAAAGATCGAAGCCCGAACCATGGGGCTTCAGATCCCTGTACTCATACGAACTCAACGACCTAAAAAGTACCTGAAATGGACAAGTGGAGAAGGAGGACGACTTCCGCGAAATGAGTCGTGTTCGTCGGCTTGTTTGGGTGGTACATGGATGGAATTAAACGAAGTCTCAGGTATGGGAAGTTTGTATTGAACGTCGCTAATGATTTGGGACCTCTATTTATAGCCAATCGGATAGTAAGGGCTCGATCGATTAAATGGTCGTTAATGGAGGTTTCGGTTACGGATTAAGCACAGTAATGGTCATAATAAATTAATTAAACACGAGGGACTGCTCGTTTGGATGAATTGAACATGTGACCGTTGTTAATTTCGGTCGAATACATCACAGGAACGATTTCCAGATAATCGGGTTGAGAACCGGTCGAAGGCGGGGTCGAACCCGTGACTGGTCTGGGAAGGGGGAAGAGTTTCTGGAATTTGCAGTTTAGCCCTCGGGGTTAAATAGTTACTATTTTATGTATGAATTTTGTTTTAAAAGAGAGTGAAGTTTTAGAATTTACAAAGTGGACCCTGAACTTTTATAAAGTAGGAGGGTTATCAAATTTTATAAGTTTTTATAAAATTTAATAGATGTTAATGTCACATAATTATATTTATATTTTTTTTTTCTATTAAACCCATTTACTAAAAGAAAATAATAAATAAGTAATAAAGTCTTATAAACCCTATTTAAAGAATTTAAGATTTAAACTCTTTTTTTTTATAAATTGTTTATTTACAAATATGAGTTTATATATATAGGTTTAGAAATAACGTAGCATATAAATATATATTTATTTAAAAGGATAATAACAAATATTTATATAGTTTCCTTATATAAATATCTATTGTTTTTACAATAATTGTACTTAATGTATGCATGCATGAGCACTTATGAAATGTAATGGATATATAAGATAACTTATTGAAATGGATAGATACAAACATATAATAATTACAAGTGCCGAAAAGTTCAAAATAAAGGCCGGAATTTCCTGGGGTTTACAGTCTCCCCTACTTTAGGAAATTTCATCCCGAAATTGATTAGGAGGAGGGTTTAGGAATATAGATGTGCGTTTGGATTCTCAACTAGTTTTGTTTGTCGGTTTGAGGAGTATAGTTGATGACAAGATTCAGGTCAGGTCATTGCGTTAGGTATGGATGGTGGCGGTGAATTTTGTATGAAATAAAAATAAGGAGAAGATTGTACTAGAATTATTTTGGACTCAAATGATGGGATGGATCACTTGTAATGAGGATGATGGGATTTTAAGATCTAAACTTGTTTAGGATGTAGTCTAAGATATTCGAGTTTGTCACTGGATAAGGATTGGTCAAAGTCAAGATAATAGGAAACCCTACGTGATACGAACAACGTTACTTCCGACAATATGATAGGAGCATTTATATACATATGTATATATAGGACATACCAGTGGTATATCCATTATGCTTTTATCATATCCCATTAGTTTCGTTACTGTATATCACCCTAAGTTTTATGTCATCGCACACGACAGAATTTACTATATTTTCCATGCGCTGATTTTTATAATTACGTGTGCACCCGTAATTACTCAAATCGCCGTATGGTCTGTATAGATCGTTCTATTACGTGTGGGTACAGAGGTGGGGGAAACACTCAAAAACATTTAGCTTATTATTGTTTTCATAAATGAGTTGCTAATGAGTAATTGTGTGTCTAGATGGTAAAGTCAATCAGGGAGTAAAGACTAACAAGGTGGCACAACCCCATACATGGGTGCCCTAAGTAGATGGAATACCCTCTAGATTATCCATAAAGTTTATAGCTCTCTCGTGTTTGAACAAGAATACGTCAAACCCCGAGCAATTCAAAGTTTATAGATTTCTCGTGTTTGAACAAGAATACGTCAAACCCCGAGTAATTCAAAGTTTATAGATTTCTCGTGTTTGAACAAGAATACGTCAAACCCCGAGTAATTCAAAGTTTATAGCTATCAAGTTTCATGGATAAAGTGAACGATCATGCCTCATGTATATAGTTGGCAATTAATTGCAAACAATTTAAACAGTCTAGTTTCGTGTGTAATGTAGGCACTCAAGTTTCATGTATAGCGTAAATAATATAGTACTATGCATATTGTAATTAACCAAGTATCACGTATTGTGTGAACAATCTAGTGTCATGCATGTTGCAAGTAATCAAGTTCCGTCTATAATGTATATTGTAAACAACCAAGTATCTGTATCATGTGAATAAGCTAGCATCATGTATATTGCAAACGAGTAAGTTTCAAGTGTGATGTGGACAATCGGGTATCATGCACATTGCAAACAACCAAGTTTCGTGTATAATGTGACTAATTAAGTTGCGTGTATGATGCAACAAATTAGTTTTTACGTACAATGTGAACGTTTATATGTAAGTAATCGACTCTCATGAGTAACGTAAGCTATCAAATCTTGTCGGTGATCGAGTGCTACGGACAAGCGTGTTGTATAATGTAGGTAGTTGTGTTTCAAGTTTTCAACTTTTGTTGATGGATAGTTAACGCCTATGCGACATGACTTATCTTTTCGATGTGGCTAGTGAGTTCATTCTTTTTCGAAAGTGCAAGGTGACGAGAAAGTTTTACAGGTATTTAGAATAATACGCACGCGAATAACCGATTTGAGCTTTTTGTTTGTAATTAACAAGTAATTGAAATTTATCCTTGTTTGTAAACTAATAAGTGAAAGTAATAGGTAAATAAAATCTTTTTTTTTATTTTTTATTTTTTTTTGGTCATCATAAAAGAATGTTTTAAAAGAAAATAATGGCCAAATCATTTCGTAATCAGGCCAAGAATTTTTTTTTTAAGGTAGCGAATTAAGACACCGTAATGAAATAATTAATCGAGTCATGATTAATTATTAACTAAGATAATGGGATGAATGTTTTTATAAAACAAATAACATTCAGTTCCTTCACCAGACGAAAGGGTTTGCAAATAATTTATAGTTTAGATAAAACTTATAAACCAAGGGTTTGATAAATGTTTCGTTTAAACAAAATAACTAAGTTAGTCAAATAAGGAAATAACAAAATAATTAGTTTACAAAGAAGGTTTAAATGTCAATCATTAAGGAGAGTCAAATATAAAGACATTTATATTTGGGTACATGATATGGGTTTCAATTTTTAAGTTTTTTTTTTTTTTTTTTTAAGAAGACGCGAAATAGAACATCCGGCTAACATCTCAGATAGTTTCCCACCAGGAGCAGATGAGCACCAAGACGAACGTCGTCGTGGTTATTCATAATGCAAACCGGCTTCAACTTTAGTTATTTAAGTATTCCCTGGTCTCCATTCCTTGTCTCAAAAATTCTGTGGTCCTTACATATAGGGGAGCGGTATTAGCTGGAACTCCTAAGGCACTGGGAGATTTCTTGGCTTGCCCTGCTCCTGGGTTCGGATGGTATAGGTTAGGTGCTACATAAGGGTCTCTCGAAGGTGGTGATTCAGTTGCTTGGAGCCTCGAGCCTGCTCCTAAGCCAAATCTGTTTTGCAATCAAACATGAATCTGCAGCTAGTCGTGTCGGTGACTGGTTGTCTGGTGACGGGGATTCAAAGTCTTCCTCTTGTGTGGACTCTGCTTTGGGGTGATTCTCAGGGAAGTGAGGAAGGTAAGAGGCCATGCCTAGCACGGTAAAGGTCGTAAGTGTAATGGTAAGTGTTAAAGGTGCTCATGAGTTTAAAATTTGACTAATCATAACACCGGGTTTTTATAGTAATATGTCGGGAATAACACTTGACCTATAAGTAGTGTACTCACGAAAAGGATTCCCAGGAAAGAGAGGTGGGTCACAAGGGACACTCACTGAAGTACTTAGTCTTTCCTTAGTCAGAACCTTTCATGGACTTACACCCACTCTTCCAGCTATCATGTACCATTAACATTATTATTTGAACTCATGGTTATGATGAGAATCATTAAGGATTGTGTCTTGTGGCTCAAAGGTTTGTTTCATCTATTCAAGCAGCTTCCTTTCCTTGGATGGTAAGGTCTAAGGGTTTAACTCCTTTACAAATGATGATAAGGGTGATAAAATTTGCAAGGCATCAGGTACTGAAATATGATTAAATGTAAGAATCAAATAGGAAGTTTAGACTTGTGTAACAAATTATAATAATTAAGCGAAGGATGTTTAGGTTGTATTCATTTGGGGGATAACCCAATGGATACTGTGACAAATCAAAGTGATTTGAGTTCGTATACTTTCAAGAAGACATGCTTTAGCCTATAGGTGGACACTCACTTCGGGAATTCCCAGGAAAGCATACGGATCCTTCGGTTGATTTGGATTTATATGAAATGCTTTCCTAGACAGAAGACCCAAGGTACAGGCATCCACCCTTCCGGATTGCACATGTTCTCTACTAGTTTTCAGAACTCAAAACTTTGACGGGATTTTAAAATTTTAATTGGCATTGGGTCTAGGAGTTTGAATCTTTCCATGAGTGATTAGTGATGATTTATAAAGATGAAAGTGTATAAATTCTTTGATATGAATATGTGTATGGCAAAACTTAGGATGACATTTAGTGGTATCAAATAGGTGTTGTGCATACAAATTAAACAGTGTAGCAAATAAGGTATCACATGAGTAGTAATCTTTGTAAACATGTAGCATGGCACATTAGTTAGCACATGTTGTATCGTGTAATATATTGCCTATGGTAACATGTAGGATATTTACACTTGGATATTCTAAGGTTATAGAATATAGACTGAGAATATGCTTCAATTAATCCATGTTGTTTCAAGTAGTTTCATGTAATCCTTAGAATGTTGTAGTTCATGTAATTGTATCTTGTAAACAGAAGTAGATAGATGTGGGTAAGTATGTGTATAAATGAGTAGAGAGTGGAGTTCCTAATAAAAGACACGAGTTAAACTCATGTTTGGGGACTCATAGGTTATAGTCTAGGTCATGTGTGTCTAATAACCTAATTCCCTATAACCATGGCTCTGATACCAATTTGTCACACCCCGGCCGGCGACGGATTATACGCCGGGGCTGACGCGGTTGTTCATAAGCACATGATCATCTATTAACAAGTGATAATATTATTTCATCATAATTAAAGCATCCGTTACAAATAGGAATGGAAAACAAGAAGTTCAAACATGACATAAGTTGAATTTAATCGTTAATAAAGCTAGGTCCAAAGTCTTAAGTGATCAGGTAGTGTCCTCAAACTGTTGCACCTGAAACATGTGAGTAAATGTCAACTACAATTAGTTGGTGAGTAACATAGTTTTTGACACCAAACAAAAGTTAAGTATAAGTTTACAATTCAATATGTTCAACGCATGTCTAAAGCATATATGTGAGAACATACAAGTTTCCAAGCGTACAATTCAAGCCTGATAATAGAAAACTAGATACGCAATCCCACTGATTGCCATTTAAAAAAAAAGGAGCAAGCGGATACTCCAAGTTATAGTTGATACCTAACAAAACCCGCCAAGGTCTTGTGGTAAGTTATAGGTTCAGTTTCCCATATAAATGATCATGTTAAGTACTACCTTAGGCTTGGGCTGCAAGTTAATGAATGTACTGGCATGAAACACATGCAATGGTCACCAAGTAGTTCAAATATAAAGTATAAAGATCAAGCACAAGATATATTGAATTGTTTAAATAGATAAAGTTGATAACATGTTTCACCCCAAAAGCAAAAACAGTAAAAAGGGGCTATGTAAACTCACTTGAATCAATGTTAGAATTGTATGAACTGGTAAAGATTGTTAGGCCTCGTGAGGAACTCTCACAACAAACCTACACGTGTAATGGTAACCTAATTTCAATATATGTCTAAATGGTATTTAGAGGATATTGGAACGCTTAGGGTTTCATGGGGATTTGGTTTGAAGATGGGTTCGCGTGCATAAAGAAGTATTGAATTGTTAGAAAAAGTTTATAAATTAGTTAGAACTAATTTAGACTTCTAATTAATTTATATAGTCATGTTAAAGGTAAGTAATGCTATAGAATAGTTTAAATAGTAACTTATTCTAAATTATAAATAAATTTTGATATAGTAAAAGTTTTAATTAATTGATCTAGAAATGAGCAATTAATTATCAATTTGTAATTTAAATGGTTAATTAATTTGTTAAAATTGAATTAAAAAGGATTAAGTAGGTTTTAACTATAATTACTTAAATCTTGTATAAAATAATTATTTAAAACAATTATTTAGGCATTTATAAATTTAAAAGTTTTTAATTAATTCATCTTACCAATAATAATTATTTACAAATTTAGAGAAGTTTAAAAGTGTCTAATTGTATAAATATAGTTTGTGAAATAATAAATAAGTGAATAAGTAACAAAATTTGGTTTGTCTACACAATGTTTTATATAAATATCACAGAATGTATTTGCATCATTAACTTGAAATTTTTGAATATTAAATGGTGAATAAAAGGGCTAAAAGAAAAGAAAAACAAGAAAAATTCGGTCCCTGGGATTCGAACCTGCGTCGAACCCGGACCCCAAACACACACACGCGCACAACCGTTAGACTGGGCATGCTGCCTTGTCTAGGATCTGGTTTCGCGTGGTTTTAATCAGGAACCCCAAATGGTCATCGTCCCCGAATCGATCCCGAAACCCTAGCTCCCTAATTTGCCTGTTCGGACTAAAGATCGAAGCCCGAACCATGGGGCTTCAGATCCCTGTACTCATACGAACTCAACGACCTAAAAAGTACCTGAAATGGACAAGTGGAGAAGGAGGACGACTTCCGCGAAATGAGTCGTGTTCGTCGGCTTGTTTGGGTGGTACATGGATGGAATTAAACGAAGTCTCAGGTATGGGAAGTTTGTATTGAATGTCGCTAATGATTTGGGACCTCTATTTATAGCCAATCGGATAGTAAGGGCTCGATCGATTAAATGGTCGTTAATGGAGGTTTCGGTTACGGATTAAGCACAGTAATGGTCATAATAAATTAATTAAACACGAGGGACTGTTCGTTTGGATGAATTGAACGTGTGACCGTTGTTGATTTCGGTCGAATACATCACAGGAACGATTTCCAGATAATCGGGTTGAGAACCGGTCGAAGGCGGGGTCGAACCCGTGACTGGTCTGGGAAGGGGGAAGAGTTTCTGGAATTTGCAGTTTAGCCCTCGGGGTTAAATAGTTACTATTTTATGTATGAATTTTGTTTTAAAAGAGAGTGAAGTTTCAGAATTTACAAAGTGGACCCTGAACTTTTATAAAGTAGGAGGGTTATCAAATTTTATAAGTTTTTATAAAATTTAATAGATGTTAATGTCACATAATTATATTTATATTTTTTTTTCTATTAAACCCATTTACTAAAAGAAAATAATAAATAAGTAATAAAGTCTTATAAACCCTATTTAAAGAATTTAAGATTTAAACTCTTTTTTTTATAAATTGTTTATTTACAAATATGAGTTTATATATATAGGTTTAGAAATAATGTAGCATATAAATATATATGTATTTAAAAGGATAATAACAAATATTTATATAGTTTCCTTATATAAATATCTATTGTTTTTACAATAATTGTACTTAATGTATGCATGCATGAGCACTTATGAAATGTAATGGATATATAAGATAACTTATTGAAATGGATAGATACAAACATATAATAATTACAAGTGCCGGAAAGTTCAAAATAAAGGCCGGAATTTCCTGGGGTTTACAGTACGTCTCGCTGGTGGATCAGCGTCGCCCATGGTAGGAAATGGAATAGGGCTAATAGGACATACCTGGGTGTCGCACAATTTCTTCAAACGCTCCCGAAAGTCGCGGGTGCGCTCGTGTAGCTCTCGCTCGAGCTCTAAGAAAGCAGAATAAGATGGAGATCCCTGCGAGCGAGTGTTATGCATAAACAGAAAGACACAAGATAGAAGGAAATAGAAAGACTCAAAGAACAAACATACTGGATTCTAAGTTAGACACGCAAGTAACACAGAAGACACACACAGAACAGACACAAAGAAAGACAAATAAACCAAAAATCAAACAAAGAACTAGTCATGGCTAATATTACTTTTGCCAAGTGTCCCCGGCAACGTCGCCAAAAACATGATGTCGTCCAGATGGTCTATAAAATCTAACAATAAAACCTAACCTAGACTCCTAAGTAATAAAAGGAATACCCTCTAACTAAACCGCACTAACAGGCAAGTGAACCTATCGAGTGTAGCACAACTTAATGGTAAACTGGATTATCGAACCCTAGAGACACTACGAATAACAAAACAAACTCTGACTCAAACTAAAGATTGGTTTGGTTGGGGGGTTTACTACACTAAATATTATGACTATGAATGCAGTAAACTAAGGTCGACGCAAGCTATCAAGACGAAGAACAAAGATGAAATAAAGATTAGGAAGAATACCACCTAGGTCGGAATACTTCTCGTAAAGCACAACTTCTATCGGTTCTGAAAACTAAGATGGATCTGGGTTTCTAAGGATGACAACTAAAGACGACCTAGTGGATCCCTAATCACTCTCAGGGTGTCACCAACTAAGCTACCTAAAGCGTACTAAACTCACCAGATTGTCGGATCACTTCTCAGGTATTTCCAACTATGATAAAGTACCCTAATGAACAGATTACCTCTCAGTCTCACCGTCACCAATACACTCAAAGAATGCACGGGGTAATCTCAGGATAACAACTATGATTCAACTAGCAACTATCACTAGACACCTTATACTAACGCCCTCAGACTGTTAACACTCAGATTCCTAATGATGAAGACTAACCGACTAATTCTCACCTCTCGGGTATTGAACTACAACACACACTTAATTCAAATCATCACTCAATTAACAACTCCTATGGTCACTACGTCTAGCAAACCACCGAAATCACAAACCCTAAGATCTATGACCTAGATACACTAATCAAACTGGCAGACAACCACAACCAACGTAAGAAATCAATAATCAATCATAAAGTCAGAATTAAGCATGCATATTCATCACAATTATCATACCGAGATTGTTTACAAAATCATTAATCCATTCAAACGAATCCAAAACCGATAAAAACTGCAACTTTAACAAGTAATCATCATAAGACCCGGGCAGTATTAAGTTTTTAGCCTAGTATCATGTCTAAAACAACCATAACAGAAGTAATCAACATCACCATGGTTTCAAACATCGAAAACAAAGACAAAGATTCGAACTTTAAAACCTAACAAGCTAAATTAGACAAACCCGGAATCAAAAGCTTCAATCTTTATGTTCAATTCCTCTTCCTCTACTCAAAATCACCTTCTGAACTTCTCTATATGGCTGTCTAATCTCTCTCTATGATTATGGCATCCTAGTTTGATTTAAAATTCGATTAGGGCTTTTTTCGGATTTCTCAGGCCCCTCGCGTACCGCGAGAAAATTAGGCCAGTCCCTCGCGTACTGTGAGGGACAAAATAGTGGCGCCCGGTTCTGGAGATCTGCGCGTACCGCGAAATAATTGCATCGGGTCTTCGCGTACCGCGAGAGACTTGAATTTTCATAATTTTGACTTTTAATCTTCGGGCTTCATTCTCGTGCTCAGTTTCTTCGGGTTTTCACTTGTTATTCTCACGAGCACCTATAACATAACATATACTCAATACGTAACAAAAACAACTCAAAACGAACATAAAACTATGTAAAAACGACACGAAACACAGTGGAAATACATGTGTGCTTTGCAACACATCAATACTCTAAGTACATGCACCCGAGTATTCATCGAATACATCAAGTACACGCACTAGAGTATTTATGCGAATACATCAAGTACACACACCTAAGTGTTCTTGCGAATACTCTAAGTACACTCACTAGAGTATTCATGCGAATACATCAAGTACTCGCACTAGAGTACTCGTGCGAATACTCTGCTCATTACTTTGCCGAAACCCTAGGTTTGCTTGAAATTGCATCCTGATCTGAAAAGTGTTTCAAGTTTCCAACTTCCATTGTTCAAATCCTTTGTTTAACTCATACGAGACTAGATCTAAGGTTTTTTTTGGCAATTTGACACGTAAAGATCCGACCTTTTTATAAAAACCCAATAAACCACAAAAACCCTATTTTTTTAAAACTTCAAAACAAAGATGTTAGGGTGATCTAACCTCAAATCACGACCAAATGATGATGACGCCTTCTCCTTTGTTTGAGCTCGTTGGTTGATGCAAAACCCCCCCAATCTATGTCGGTTTTCTCCCTACAACTCTCTCTAGGTTGCATTGGAGTGAAGGATGGTGAATGGGAGAGTAGTGGGTGGCGTCAGGGCCGGCCCTGGGGTAGGCTAAGTCGGGCCGCCGGCAAGGGCCCGTTTTTCCCGGGGGCCTAAAATTTTTACGGGGCTTGTATATATATATATATATATATATATGTTTTTTATAAAGTTTTAAATATCGGTTTTATATATTGGGTCATTTTTATAAAACTTAAAAATATATTGGGCCATTTTTATAATGGTTGGGCCCTTTTAATATTTATAATGGTATTGGTTGAGCCCTTTTTAAACTGAAAACCCAATATCAAACCATAGGTTTTTTTTTAAGTTGCAGCCATGATCGCTGATCTGCCTCCAGTTAGTGGATTGGCGATGATAGCTATCGAGAACAAAATTTTAAAGAGAATAAACTGTGAAGAGGTCATGGGTTAGCTATTACGGTATGTAAAATTACATACTATATTTTTTCTATGTTTATTAGTATAATGTTAATCTTCGTTTAAAAAAAAGTTAGTTTATATATTTTGTTCGTATTTTTTTCTGACTCGGCCGAGACACTTAAATCCTAAGGACCGACCCTGGGTGATGGCTAGGTTATATGGTGGGGTTTCATTTTCCGTCTTGTCGAACCAAGTCCCTCCATTATTATACGGTTTCTTCCGTCCCTATATATTTAATTTTACTGTTATTATTATACGCTTGGTTTCGGGTGACATATACAAGCTTCACCACTAATTCCTTTTTGTATATGTTTCTTTTTGAATATAATGATATTCGTAAATCCCTATTCCTTTAAAACAGGTTGATATTTGTTGAGAATCTAGCCTCATGATTTTTGTAGTGATCATGCTTGTTATACGGAAGAAACATGTACTTCGTGTGATATTATATGCCCTTGGATATCAAATTGTGTGAGATAATACAAATGCCCATATAATAGTTTTTGAGTTCGGATTTAAAATGCACGTGTTCATATAATATAATATGTATTATTTAAATTTATTATGTAAATAAACTATTTATGTGTTTCATGTGCATGTGCATATGCATATTATTGAGTTGGGATTTTAGTTTCTTAAGTTGTATATTAAATTGTTTTTACATACATGTGCATATTTGTGTACAGTGACGGATTCAGGATTTTTGATCAGTGGGTGTCAAAAATGGGTCAGCCTTAAACATGTCAAATCAAAATGGGTTAGGCTAGAACGGGTAAAGCCAAAATGGGTCGAACCAAAATGGGTCGAGCCAAAATAATTACATTAACTTGTCGGTTTGGTGCCGCTCAAAACATGTCAGTTATAATGAATTCTACACTCACTCTCACATCCATAATGTTTGAGTTCAAGAAAGCTAATTTCCTTATTATAGTTCCTAAATGCAAAACAACATTGCTATAGTTACCTATACATTTTAAATTTAGTTTCTAAATGCAAAATAACATTGCTATTGCAAGTTGTGCATTGTTCACATAAAGCAAAAATATAATCTTTTGATTTTTTCGTGTAAATTGACTAGATTGATACGTGTATTAATATCTTTTAGATTTCTTTCTAATAATGTGTTGTGTTTAGTTTTGTCTACGTAATATACGTTACATGGACATGTGCATATATACGATTCAACGTATATGCATAAATCTGTTAGAAACATTATTAAAAACACTTGATTTGTCAAAAACAACTCCAAGCTATTCGTATTTGTCAATATGTTTCATGTCTTTTCCTCAAAACTGTCTAAATGAACCAATTCTCCTTTATATTAAAAGACCTTAAGAATTAAACAGTAACATACAGTCAGACACGACCATGTCTAGCCATGAGGCACAACCGTGCCAGAGCATGAGACACGATCGTGCCTCGCCTTTAGACACAACCGTGCCCTGTGCCTCCCCGTTCAATCACCTAGTTAGTTTTTAAAACCAAGTAAGCTTGATAACGTTTTTTAAATTTAAATTAACAAACTAAAATTAAAATAATAAAAAACATTGGTATTTATTGTAACTAAAACTCAAGAACACGAATCAGCGAAGTATGGTAAAGATGTGGCTGTAGTTGGAAGTGAAGACAAGTTGACATTTGTATCGATCCATGGGAGGGGGAACATTCAAATGTGCTTTCAAACACAACTCAAGTTGGCCATGTGCCATGTTAACACAAAGATTCTTTGAATAAAGTCTCATATAACCAAATTTTATTACTATTATTATTATTATTTTAATATATATATATATATATATATATGATCTTGTGTAAATCTCTTTTTATTGTGTAAACTATAAAACCAATTTTGAATCATTCATTTAGTTTTATAATATTATAATTAGTGGTCTAGATTAAATATGATTTTTTTTAAATGAGTGGCTAATAATGGTTCAAGGGTGTGATGGTAATTTGACTTTTTTTTTCTTTTTTCTCACAACCACATATTAATTATTACATTAAATCATTATTAATAACTTAAATAAGAATTTATGTAAAACTATAAATTTGTTAACTATTTAAAATTTTATTTATTATAAAGTTAAAACTATTTAAAATTTTATTTATTATAAATTTAAAATAATATTTTATTTAAGATAATGAGAAATATTAAATGTTATTTAAAATTTCATATACTAAATGTATAAGTAATCGATCTTAGTTCTGTGCTGGTACCGTAATGAAACGAACCGATAACGGTGTCGTTATTATATGAACCAGTAACGTTATTTTTTTTTGTTTTCTAGAGATGTAAAACACATACCGATATCCATGAGGGTATATAACGACTTTATTTTTAGCTTTTCTTTTTCGTTTGCTATGCGAGTGCTGGTTACGTAACGACACGAACCAATAACAACCAAATTTCCACCTCGTAACGTGGAGGAATCCCACTAGTTAATTATTAAATTCGTCGTTATATATAAAATTAAATAATTAAATATGTGGCTAAATATAAAACTAAACAATAAATTTATAATATCCATCGTCAACTATTTCATTAAGAAATATAATAATTAAGCATATTGTTACTTTCATTGACATATTTAAAACAAAAAAAATGTTTTATTTTTTTCTCAATATTTAATTAAAAAATTAGAAGATAAATTAGTACATATATCGTTACTTTTTCAATAATGAAATCTATTATTACTTTCATTGACATATTTAAAAACAAAAGAAAAATAGTTATATTTGTTGTCAAATATTTCATTAAAAAATTAAAAGACAAATTAGTACATATGTCGCTAGTTTTTTTAATAAAAATAAATTATTTTAATTTCAAAACTCTAATCTTTTGATGTATAGTTCTTTATTACAAGCGAAATCGTTTTTTAAAAATGATAAACAAAATGAGTTATTTGTATATGTTGCACACATATATGTTATAAAATTTTACTTATATGTAATATGATATTACATATATATAAAAATATGAGATTACATATATGTAATATGATAATACGTGTATGTAGTATGTTACTACATATATGTAATATACACGGTAACATATGTGTTCTTATTATATATGTATCTGATTGTATATTACATATATGTAACTATTTTTATTTATTGCAAATGTTAATCTTTTACATTTATCTTATAATAAAACAATTATTTGTTTAATACACATTGCTATTATCTAACTATAGTATTTAAAAAAAGCATTAAAAAAATTTATAGCAAGACTATACTTAACTGTTTCTTACATATATGTAATAATAGACGTTAAAAAAATTATATAGCAAAAGTATAATAAAATTAAAGATAAAAGAATGCTTTATTTAATGGTGTAATATAAAAAAACAACTATGTATAAAAAGTTATCAATGTTCTAAAATTGAAGGGATTTTGAATAAATATATTAACATCTATATCACATATATAATAACAGGCGTTAAAAAGATAAAACTGTATAAAAAAGTTATTAACGTAATAAAAATGAGGGAGATATTTTCAAAAAAGAGATGAAAACTTGAGTAGGTGGAATCTTTTATTAAAAAAAATAGGTGAAGTATGCAATTACCATATGTAATTTTTACATTATAAGTTATTAGTATTATAAAAAATAGGGGAATATTTAAAAAAAACGTGGAATATTGAAAAGTTAAATTTATGTTTATATAACATATATGTAATGTTCTTTACGTGCATGTAGCAATAAATGTTATAAAAAATTTAAAAGTTATATAGCAAGACTATACTCGAATTAAACATAAAAAAACGTTCTATTTAATGGTGTAATTTTTATATAAAAATAATATTGTGTAAAAAAGTTATTAATATTCAAAAACTAAGGGGAAAGTTGATTAGGTGAAATATCTAAATATTAAAAAATGGTGGGAATGTCACATTTACCAAAATACCCTTTTAATAATAGAAAATGAATATGAGGTGTCTTTTTCTTATTGGGTTAATTGGTTTATACATGAAAATGTGGTTTACAATTGATCCCCACCCTATGTTATATATATATATATATATATATATATAAAGGAGAGTTCTAGAGAAAACCACATAGTTAGGCGAAAACTGATAAAATCATTAAAAAAAATCAATTTTAATCAATAATATAATGATATTTATTTTTTATTTTATTTTAGTTTTATTTTTTATATAAAAGTATCATTGTAATATTACATATTTTTACCAAAAAATCATTTAAATATTCGCTTACATATACGTAACCCATAGTGTTACGTATACATAAATAGAAAACAAAAAAATTGCGATTACGTAAACCTAACCCATAGTATTACACATTGTTTTAGTGGTTTTCTTGGTTTTCGCCTAACTTTTTGGTTTTCTCTTCATCCTTCCCCTATATATAAATAGGGTTAGCCTAGAATGAAAACACATGAAAATTCTATGTAACAACTTTATTTTTTTTAAATAGGGATATTTTGTTACATATTTTCGTCACTTTTTTATAAAAAAAATACAAAAAGCGCCCAAGGAATTTTAAAAAAATGTAACAATTGTAAAAAAAAATTACCGTTACAGTGTTGTTACGTATGTAACATGATAAAAACGGGATTTTTTTTACAATTGTTACATCTTTTTTTTAAAGTTATTCGGCGTTTTTTTATTTTTATTTTTATAAAAAGTGATGAAAATATGCAACAAAACTACTCTATTTAAAAAAAATAATAATAAAGATGTTTATGTCTATGTCGTTTTCCTTATTGGAATGCCTTCCTATGGGAGGTGATTGTTTTGTTTATATAAGTTCTCTTGCTTTGTTAACAAAAGTTAAAACTACTTTTTAAATAAAGAGTTTGTGAAGTTGTATATATAAAATTATGTTTTTTTGTTAAATTTTAAGTTGTTCTGTTTTAACTAAACAAATTTGATCATTTTAGTTGATATATTAACAATATATATATATATATATATATATATATATATATATATATGAGAATGTTACACTAAGAAGTGGTTTTTCGAAATGCTAAAAGTGGGTCAAACGAACTCCGATTTAGCTCAATTCAGCGGCGGTGAAACCTCTCATCGAACTCTAATCCGGACCCAAACACCTAAACCCCCCTCCACCCACACCCCCAAAAACCTAAACCCCCTCTCTAACCCCACCCCAAAAAGCCTAAAACCACCACCCCCTTCCCCTAAAAACCTAAACCCCCTTAACCCACCACCCCAAAACCTAAACCTACCCCCACCCACCCCTAAAAACCTAAACCCCCGACCCCCACCCCTTAAGAAAAACCTAAACCATAAAATCTAAACCCTAAAAGCTAAACCCTAAGGCCAAACCATAAGGATAAAACCATAAAATTCAAACTTAAAATCTAAACCTTAAAAACTAAACCCTAAAACCTAAGATGATAGAGTTCGATGAGACGGTCCAACGCCGCTGAAATGAGCTCAATCGGAGTTAGTTTGATATCGTTTCTAAGCGTTTTGGTCATTTCTTAGATTTCTTAGCGAAAACCCACTTCTTATTTGAACCTCTCCATATATATATATATATATATATTTGTCTCTAATTACTATTTCAACTGATTTTTCAACACTATGTCTATGTGGTGTCTAATTAGATAACAAAATTTTCCACCAATTTCTCGTGGAGACGACTCGACTTTCCACCATCTATTTAATTCTTTATATTTTTGACCGACCAAACGACATTAATCAATATATATATATATATATATATATATATATATATATATATATATATATATATATATATAAGGAAGGGTTCAAATGCTAACCAACTTTTTATGTGATAACCGTGGTAACCACTATAAAACAATCATATATTTTATAAATTATTTTTTCTTTTAATTGTTAAAATAATATTTTAGTATCTTGAATAAATATTTTGAACGTAAATACGGAAATAATGAGTTTTACGTATACGTTATATATGTAAATTAACATAATGATAATTGATACATATACGTAACACTATGTTTGAGAGTGGTTATCACATAAAAATTGGTTAGCATTTGAACCTCACCCTATATATATATATATATATATATATATATATATATATATATATATATATATATATATATAGGATTAGGTTCAGGTAAAAATGATTCTAATTCTAAGAAGGGTGAGAAGGATTTAGGGCCATTAGATAAAACTGTAAAAAAGATTTAATTGTTGAGATTAAATTGTAGCAGAAAAAGTTGTTGGTAGTGTATTTTAGTCTTGGCCACTTTTGTTGACTTTTTTATCAAGTTCCCCCTCATTTTAAAACGTTCATAACTTTTACATACGACATTATTTTTTCAAAAAAATTACAACATAAAAACAAGCATTTTTTATCTTTAAAACGAGTATAGTGTTGTTATAAACAAAAATGATTTTTTTTTACGTTTTCCAGCACATTGTGTAATTAGTCAGGTCACTGTATAATACAGTTCATTGTGTTATATGTATTTATCATCGTGTTTTACGTTTTCCATCTCATTGTTTAATTAGTCAGGTCATTATGTAATACAAGTTTATTGTGTAATACCATGTCTGGTCATTGTGTAATATCTGGTAATTGTGTAATTAGTCAGGTCATTGCGTAATACAAGTTCATTGTGTAATACAAGTTCATTATGTAATTAGTCAGGTCATTGTGTAATACAAGTTCATTGTATAATACCACGTCTGGTCATTGTGTAATTAGTCAGGTCATTGTGTAATACAAGTTCATTGTGTAATTAGTCAAGTCAATGTGTAATACAAGTTCATTGTGTAATAAAAGTTCATTGTGTAATACATGTTCATTGTGTAATACAAGTTCATTGTGTTATATGTATTAATCATTGTGTTTTACGTTTTCCAGCTCATTGTGTAATTAGTCAGGTCATTGTGTAATACAAGTTCACTGTGTAATACCACCTCTGGTCATTGTGTAATATCTGGTCATTGTGTAATTAGTCAGGTCATTGTATAATACAAGTTCATTGTGTAATACCACGTCTGGTCATTGTGTAATACAAGTTCATTGTGTAATTAGTCAGGTCATTGTGTAATACAAGTTCTTTATGTAATACCACGTCTGGTCATTGTGTAATTAGTCAGGTCATTGTGTAATATAAGTTCATTGTGTAATTAGTCAGGTCATTGTGTAATACAAGTTCATTGTGTAATACAACTTCATTGTGTAATACAAGTTCATTGTGTAATACAACTTCATTGTGTAATTCAAGTTCATTGTGTAATACACAATGATTATTATGCCTTCCCTTTAAAAACAATAAAGGACACATGTCAAGCCCAAAATCTTTCTTACCCTTCTTATTTTTAAAACCCTATTTATTATAACCTAACCATATATATATATATATATATATATATATATATATATATATATATATATATATATATATATATATATATATATATATATATATATATATATATATATATAGGGGAAGGATCAAGAGAAACCACAAAGTTAGGCGAAAACCACTAAACAATGTGTAATACTATGAGTTACGTATACGTAACCGCAATTTTTTTGTTTTTTTTACGTATACGTAACACTATGGGTTACGTATACGTAAGACAATATTTAAATTATTTTTTGGTAAAAATGTGTAATATTACATTGATACTCTTATAAAAAATTAAAAATAAAATAAAATAAAAAATAAGTATTATTATATTATTGGTTAAAATTGGTTTTTTAGTGGTTTTCTCGGTTTTCGCCTAACTATGTGGTTTTCTCTGGAACCCTCCCATATATATATATATATATATATATATATATATATATATATATATATATATATATTGGGTGAAATTCATAAGAAAACTAACGTTTTGGGAGAGAACTAGAGAACTCCTCTTTGAAAGCAAAAAATAATAATAATAATAATAAAAAACTCATAACTCAAAATATAATTCAAAAACTAAAAAAATGGTTCGGAGACCTTGTTTCCCACGTCGTCAAACAGTCTATTAAATTAAACACAATATAACCTAGACTCTCTAGTTAAACTTTAGACAAACCTACTAAACTAGACCACAAAGACAGGCAAGTGTACCTATCAATTGTAACACAGCTAAAGGAAGTCCGGATAACGAACCCACGAGACACTAACTATAACACTGACTAGACTCTGACTAAGACTTAACTGCTTTATTTGATTGGGGGGGGGGGGGGGACTTCTACGAACTAAGGTTATCTACTAAACTTAAGTGAACTGAATGAAGAAGAAAACTAAACAAGACAACTAACCAACAAGACAAGGAAAATTCAGTAAGGAAGGAAGACTCTACCTAGGGTGCGAATCCTGATTACTAAACTTGGCTTCTATCGGATATATAATATGTAATGGAACTGGGATCCTAAAATATAACACCCTCAAACCACCTAATGGATTCCTGATCAATCTCAGAATGTGACCAGAAGGAATTCAAGGGATACTAATAACACCAGTACTCGGATTGCCTCTCGGTCTCACTGATTATGCTACAGAATTCAAAAGACAGCTCACCTCTCGGTATCACTATCTCAATACATCGAAGATGCAAGGAGAAATCTGAATTCAACCTGTTTAACATGAATTAACAACGACACTAGAACCCTAAGGAAACGTCATCTCAGACTGTTCACTCAAAGAAACCCTAATACCGAAGACTAACCGTTTATCTATCACTTTTCAGGTTTTTAGATAAGAAGAACATTAAGTTTATTAACTGATTAATTGGTATTCCTATGGTCACTGACGTCTAGCAAACCACATACGAATCACAAACACAGTAAGCGATCTAATACACACCAATCAATTAAAAGACATTCAAACAAGGCATGCATGGAACAATTAACCAATATAGCATCAAAAATAAGCATGCAAACTCATCAAACAAGTGAAATCAGATTTGATCTAAAGCATAAAATCCAAAACAAGTTCCATAAACGATAAAAATCCAAACTTTAGCAAACATTCATCATTAACCTAGGTAGATCTATGGTCTTAGCCAAGAAACATGGTAGAAACAGAAGATTCGAAGATAAACAAAACAAACATGAGGTCCAGAAACAAATCAAAGTAACTAATTCGATCAATCGTGACCGAACGATTCAATGTCTATCCCGATTCAATGCAAAACTTTAATCTCTTGATCCAAAGCATCTTCCTTTGATCAAATTCGCCCAGAAACTCTCCCTTGACGGCAATGAATCGAATAATCAAGAAGATAGTCGTTTAAATTGATTAAACCTAAAAATTAGGGTTTTTTTTTTCTTGATTGGCGACCCTCTCGCGTACCACGAGATGCTTGGGAAGGTCTCTCGCGTACCGCGAGGGACAAACTAGTCGGGGCCTTCCTGGCTTCCCTCGCGTACCGCGAGGGGTTTGTGGCTCCTCCTCGCGTACCACGAGGAGCTTGATTTCACAAAAAAATGATTCTTTTTTCTTTTTCTTTCCACTCTTTTCCCGTGTGCTTGATTTCTCCAGGATTTAGCTACATTTTCTGCTTCTTTTGCACACTGTAACCTGCAATCATGACCCAAACTTAGTATGAACCAAAAACGACATAAAACGAGAACAAAACTATATAATTTCGCACAATTAGAATATGATAAACGTATGTGTTTTGCAACACATCAAACACCCCCACACTTACTCTTTTTTCGTCCTAAAAAAAGATATCTGCAATGGAATCACAACTGGACATAGAATCAATCTCTATTATTATTCAATATAAATATAATCACGCATTAAAGTGCAATAACTGGTATTTCTATCCGACTAAACCCAAACACCAAATTTCAAGCCCCCCGAGAAGTGTTCTAATTCCATTTTATATAGTATAGCAATCTATCTATTGGGTCTCACACTTAAAGGTTACAACTCAACCTAATCCTGTCTCACAGTCATGTTTAGGCCTGGGTTAGATCATGTAGATCTTCCCACCACGGTAAACTCAAATTTACATGTTTTTAGAAATCAATGGATTATTGACCGAATGTAATGTGTGAAACACACCACTTTTAAAAACAAAACTTTAACGTGCGGAAGTCTTAACCCAAGATTTTTTTTTTTACCCTCTCGCGTACCGCGAGATAATCCTTCCTGGACTCTCGCGACCCGCGAGGGACCCTTTTTCTCAGAATGTTTCCAGTTTTCAGCAGGTTTTCATACTTAGCCATTTTTCCAACTTTTTCCAAAATACAAGACAACAAATTTGCCCAACACATGAGTTTTAACCAAAAACCCCTTCAACAACATGATCACAACCCAAAAACATGTTTTGTTTATCAAATTACAATCAAAAAGGGGGAATTCCACCAAATCATCAAAACATGAAAATACGCATACGAGGATCCGCCAACGCCTTGGACTTGACTTTGACTACCTCGGAGCTTTTCCTACATTCACCACACATATCACCATTAGTAATGAAGATAAATTCATAACAAACAAGTAAATTCCTACTTGTTTCACCCATTCACCCATTTGACCCGTTTCCACCCAAATTGTCATTTAGGCTACATATTCTTGCACCCTTACTACAAGTTTCAATTATGATCAACACATGATCCATTTCCATTATGGCACAAAGGCCATAACTCCTTTTCATTTATGATCAACACATGATCCATTTCCAATATGGCACAAGGCCATATCTCCGTTTCATTTATGATCAACACATGATCCATTACCATTATAGCACAAGGCCATAACTCCGTTTCATTTATGATCAACACATGATCCATTACCATTATAGCACAAGGCCATAACTCCGTTTCATTTATGATCAACACAATTTATCATATCACAAGTATGCACACAATCACAATACACATAATCCATAAAATTCACCATTTATCATCAATACTAAGTAAGTGCATAGGCACTTACCTTTTGGGTTAGACGACTCCGCTCCGCCTTCTAGACCCACAATTTGATTGCCTAAACATACACACCTAGTTTAGTAATCTAATCATTCATTCAAAACACATACAATTGAGTTTACCACCCAAATTTCCATTTTCAACCCAAATTGACCCGTTTGGGTTATTTCCATATCCAAACACTCCCTTTAATCAAGAACTCAACTCAACCACTAGAATTCTCTTTCCAATACCTTGACACTAATTTTTATCAAACTAGTTTCTTTAAGTTAATTTGGGGTTTGTTTAAGTGTCTAACACCTCTATAACACTTAATCGTCATCAATTTTTCATCAAAACCCCAAAACCCCCAATTTCCTCCATATGAACCCTAACTTTCAAAAATCAAATTCAAAGGGTTCCATGGTGTTGTTCACCTTCCTACACCTTTAGTTTAGCTAGATTATCAATAATCTAACACCATTTTACCACATGCAACCATAATTTCGGGTTTTCAACAAAACCCAACAAGAACACCATAAATGGTGGATCAAAGAGGAAGAAATCACTTACTTGATGTTAGAAAGGTGATGTGTGAGCCAACACCTTCAAGTTACAAGCTTCAAACACACGAATTTTGGCTTCAACCCGATTTCTCCTCTCTTCCTCTTCTCTTGAACGACCCAACTCCAAAATGAAGTCAATTTTGACTTCTAAAGGTCAAATATGGCAGATTTGCCATGTTTCACCTTTAGCCCCTCTACTTTCAATCTTTTCCATTTCCTTCCATAACTAGTTAAAACTAGTATATCCCCGTTACTAACTTGAAACCCGCTTGTTTCAACTTATTTCTAAAATATTATTTTCACCATAATATTTATTAGAATTATTTATTTATTTATAACGAGACCCGGATTTTGGTTCGTTACAAATCTCCTCCCCTTATTTGGGTTTCGTCCCCGAAACCCGACTTCACATAAAAAGGTTCGGATAGCATTTGAGCATCTCTTCCTCGGTTTCCCAAGTCATTTCCGCCCCCTTTCTATGCTTCCATCTAACCAATACTTGGCTAATCTCTTTATTACGTAACTTCTTCACCTTCCTATCCAAGATTGCCACCGGTTCTTCAACATAATTCAACTTTTCATCCAATTCGATATCGTCCAAAGGGACAAAAGTAGATTCATCCGCCAAACACTTCCGCAAATGAAACACATGGAACGTGTTATGAAGTCTACTTAGTCCCTCCGGTAACTCCAATCGATAAGCTACCGTACCCACCTTTGCTATCACCTTAAACGGCCCGATGAAACGAGGACTTAACTTCCCCCGTTTCCTAAACCGTATCACCCCTTTCCAAGGAGAGACTTTCAAAAGCACAAAGTCCCCCACTTGAAACTCAATCGCCCGCTTCCTATTATCCGCATAAGACTTTTGGCGATCTTGAGCCGCCTTCAAGCGTGCTCTAATTTGGTCAATACTATCATTAGTTTCCTTGACCACTTCGACACTACCAAGCTCCCGTTGACCAATCTCACCCCAACACACGGGTGTTCGACACTTTCTCCCATACAATGCCTCAAAAGGCGGCATACCAATACTAGAATGGTAACTATTGTTGTAAGAGAATTCCGTCAACGGTAAATGGTCGTCCCAACTACCACCAAAATCCAAGGCACACGCTCGCAACATATCCTCGAGCGTTTGAATCGTTCTCTCGCTTTGACCATCCGTTTGTGGATGATAAGCGGTGCTAAGATTCAATCTAGTCCCCATATCCTCATGGAATTTCTTCCAAAAACGAGAAGTAAATCTCGTATCACGATCCGATATAATCGACACCGGCACACCATGACGTGACACAATTTCCTTCACATACATTTCCGCCAATCTATCCGAAGAATACGTTTCCTTTATAGGAAGGAAATGTGCACTCTTCGTCAACCGATCCACTACTACCCATATCGCTTCATAACCCTTTCGAGTCTTTGGTAGTTTAGTGATCAAATCCATGGTTATATTTTCCCATTTCCAAAGCGGTATTTCAAGCGGTTGAAGCTTTCCATACGGCTTTTGATGCTCCGCCTTAACCCTTAAACATGTGAGACACCTCTCCACATACTTAACAATATCACGCCTCATACCCGGCCACCAAAAATGACACCTCAAATCATAAAACATCTTTGTGGCCCCCGGATGGATAGAATATTTGGATTTATGCGCCTCGTCAAGAATAGTTGTCAAGACACTTGACAACCTAGGTATCCAAATTCTATCAAAGCATGTCTTCAAACCCATGCTATTTTCACCAAGCTTATCAACATAAGAAATCATCCGTTCTTTCTTCAAGTCGCCACCAAGTGCTAACACTTGGGCCTCCCGGATTTCATCAATAAGAGATGATGAAATTGTCATCTTAAATGACTTCACCTTGATAGGTGAATGACTTGAGTTTCTACTAAGCGCATCCGCCACAACATTCGCTTTACCCGGATGATAAAGTATCTCACAATCATAATCCTTAACCAATTCAAGCCACCGTCTTTGCCTCATATTGAGGTCCTTTTGGTCAAATAAATATTTGAGACTTTTGTGATCCGTGTAGATCGTACACTTAGCACCATACAAATAATGCCTCCAAATCTTGAGCGCGAAAACCACGGCTGCAAGCTCTAAATCATGGGTTGGGTAATTCACCTCGTGAGTCTTTAATTGCCTAGATGCATAGGCAATCACTTTCCCCCTTTGCATCAAAACACACCCCAACCCCGAATGCGAGGCATCCGAATAAACAACAAAATCCTCGGTCCCGTCCGGCAAGGATAAAACAGGCGCCTTAGTCAACTTTTCTTTCAAGAGTTGAAAGGCAGATTCTTGCTCGGGACTCCAAACAAACTTTGTCTCCTTACGAGTCAACTTCGTCATCGGCAAAGCAATCCGAGAGAAGTTTTCGATGAACCTCCGATAATAACCCGCTAACCCCAAGAAACTTCTAATCTCCGAAGGCGTCTTCGGTGATGACCATTCTTTAACAGCCATAATCTTGGATGGGTCAACGGTAATTCCTCTTTCATTAATCACATGACCCAAGAATTGGATCTCGCGCAACCAAAATGCGCACTTGGAGAATTTAGCATAAAGCTTCTCCTTTTGCAAGACTTCAAGAATCTCACGCAAATGACAAGCGTGATCACCCTCGCTCCTTGAATAGATGAGAAGATCGTCAATAAACACAATGACCGAACGATCAAGGAACGGTCTACACACCCGGTTCATGAGATCCATGAAAAACGCAGGTGCCTTGGTCAAACCGAAAGGCATAACCGTAAACTCATAGTGACCGTAACGAGTGCGAAAAGCTGTCTTATGAACATCCTCTTCCTTCACTTTCAACTGATGATACCCGGACTTCAAGTCAATCTTAGAAAACCATGACGCCCCTTGCAATTGGTCGAAAAGATCGTCAATCCTAGGCAATGGGTACCTATTCTTCACGGTCAACTTGTTCAACTCGTTCAACTCCCGGTAATCCATACACATTCTCTTGCTCCCATCCTTTTTTTTACGAAGAGAACGGGCGCACCCCAAGGTGAAACACTTGGACGTATGAAACCCTTGTCAAGAAACTCTTGTAGTTGCTCCATGAGTTCTTTCATTTCTGGCGGTGCCAATCTATAAGGCGCTTTAGCTACCGGCTTAGCACCCGGTATCAAATCAATTCCAAACTCTATCTCCCTATCCGGCGGAATCCCCGGTAACTCGTCAGGAAACACATCTACGAATTGGTTCACGACCGGTACATCGTGAATCTCCTTTACTCTTTCATTCACATCCGCGACACAAGCCATGAACGCCTTGCACCCACGCGCCATGTACTTGGTCGCCTTCACATAAGTGCACAACCTTACTTTACCCTTTTTATCACCTTCTATGTAGATGGACTCTCCCGACGGGGAAACAAGTTGGATCGCCTTCGGTCCACATAAAATACTCGCCTTATTCTTTGACAACCAATCCATCCCCACAATAACATCAAAATCTCCCATAGCCAAAGGAATCAAATCAATAAAGAAAGTTTCGCCCCCCGCTCTCAACTTACAATCTCTAAAAATGTCAAAGACAAGGAAACTCTTATCATTAGCCGCTTCGATTTCTAAGGGTTCATCTAACTTGCTACTTACAAAAGAAGAATGCTTAACAAATTTCAAAGACACAAACGAACGACTAGCCCCCGAGTCAAAAAGAACTAGTGCAGGTAATGAGTTAATCTTGAATGTACCTGACACTACATCCGCGTTGTTCTTTGCCTCTTCCGCCGAAATGTGGAAGGCTCTTCCCTTAGGCTTTGGCGTCTCAACCTTCACCCCGCTTCCACCTTGCTGCTTTAACTCGGGACAATCCACCCTATTGTGCCCGGGCTTGTAACAGTTGTAGCATATACGGACTTGGCTTGGGCATTGATTAGCCATATGCCCCGGCTTTCCGCATTTATAGCATCTTGAAGAACCCTTTCTACATTCCCCAAAATGCACTTTTCCACATAACTTACAATCTTGCGAAGAAGGTTTAACAAACGGCTTCTTACTAGGGCTCTCGCCCTTTATCTTCTTCATCACCTGTTCCACAATTTCCCTTTTTCTCTTCTCACCCCTAGCCTCTTGCCTCTTTAACTCCACCTCCCTTTCCCGACACCTGTTTATTAAATCAACAAGCGTGGTAAATGAGGATGGAGATATACTATCTCTGAATTCCACTGTTAGCATAGCATAGAACCTATCAATCTTGCCCTTTTCGGTCGATACCACATCCGGACAAAACTTGGCCCGATCAAAGAAGGCCCCGGCCAATTCGTCAATTGACTCAGTCGTCTGCCTCATGAGGAGAAACTCCTCAGTCATCCTGTCCACCGCGGCTTGCGGGCAGTGGTATTTCAGAAAAGCCGCTTTAAATTCCTCCCAAGACATAGAGGTCACCCCAGAAACAGCTCTCTCTCTACGGAGATTCAACAGCCATTCCTTTGTCCTCCCAGTCAACAGAGGCACACTGAACATTACCCTATCCTCGGGCCTGCATCTAGTCGTTTCGAAATTCGACTCCATATCCACCACCCACCGGTGGCTAAGTATCGGGTCCACCTGACCGTCGTATTCTTTCGGTTTAATCACCATGAAATCCTTGAGAGTACAACCTCGAGGTTCCTTATCTTTCTCTTTCATGACCTCTTCAAGAGAGAGCTTAATAGTTCCCCTCATTTCCTCCATCACGAGATTTGTGGCTTGCTCAAACGCCTTGGCCACTTCTTCCTTTATCATATCTTGGATCCTTGGATCCAACGGTTCTTCGTTCACATCAACATTTTCGTGGTGGTCACCCTCGTCCGTCATCTCTTAACTGAGAAATAGTACCAAAAACACCTTAACATTCCTATACCTTCAAATCACCTAGGGTATATATACATATATATATTTACCTACTTATACACATACATATACGATCACCTTCACCTAATCCTTGCAAATGTTCATTGTCATATGGTTATCATAAAAGCTCTTGCACATCTCGTCTTATTAATCATATTGGCCAGACATGTTTAATAATACGTTATGCCCAAGTGTAATTATCATATGCATATAACAATTCACAAGACAAGTTTTGGCACACATAACACTTTGTCATTCAATCAATCATATGCATTTACAACATATATACATAATCACTTATTAAATCATTACTAACCTTTCATTTCCGAAAGCTCCGAGTCTTAGTCAAGTCCTTCGTGGATTCTCGTATCATTTCCCCCATATCAAGAGAATCCGGTTTGAGTTTAGTGTCTCACACACCAAATCCCTCAAACCATTGCTCTGATACCAAGTTGAAACACACCACTTTTAAAAACAAAACTTTAACGCGCGGAAGTCTTAACCCAGGAATTTTTTTTTTTTTTACCCTCTCGCGTACCGCAAGATAATCCTTCCTGGACTCTCGCGACCCGCGAGAGACCCTTTTTCTCAGAATGTTTCCGGTTTTCAGCAGGTTTTCATACTTAGCCATTTTTCCAACTTTTTCCAAAATACAAGACAACAAATTTGCCCAACACATGAGTTTTAACCAAAAACCCCTTCAACAACATGATCACAACCCAAAAACATGTTTTGTTTATCAAATTACAATCAAAAAGGGGGAATTCCACCAAATCATCAAAACATGAAAATATGCATACGAGGATCCGCCAACGCCTTGGACTTGACTTTGACTACCTCGGAGCTTTTCCTACATTCACCACACATATCACCATTAGTAATGAAGATAAATTCATAACAAACAAGTAAATTCCTACTTGTTTCACCCATTCACCCATTTGACCCGTTTCCACCCAAATTGTCATTTAGGCTACATATTCTTGCACCCTTACTACAAGTTTCAATTATGATCAACACATGATCCATTTCCATTATGGCACAAAGGCCATAACTCCTTTTCATTTATGATCAACACATGATCCATTTCCAATATGGCACAAGGCCATATCTCTGTTTCATTTATGATCAACACATGATCCATTACCATTATAGCACAAGGCCATAACTCCGTTTCATTTATGATCAACACATGATCCATTACCATTATAGCACAAGGCCATAACTCCGTTTCATTTATGATCAACACAATTTATCATATCACAAGTATGCACACAATCACAATACACATAATCCATAAAATTCACCATTTATCATCAATACTAAGTAAGTGCATAGGCACTTACCTTTTGGGTTAGACGACTCCGCTCCGCCTTCTAGACCCACAATTTGATTGCCTAAACATACACACCTAGTTTAGTAATCTAATCATTCATTCAAAACACATACAATTGAGTTTACCACCCAAATTTCCATTTTCAACCCAAATTGACCCGTTTGGGTTATTTCCATATCCAAACACTCCCTTTAATCAAGAACTCAACTCAACCACTAGAATTCTCTTTCCAATACCTTGACACTAATTTTTATCAAACTAGTTTCTTTAAGTTAATTTGGGGTTTGTTTAAGTGTCTAACACCTCTATAACACTTAATCGTCATCAATTTTTCATCAAAACCCCAAAACCCCCAATTTCCTCCATATGAACCCTAACTTTCAAAAATCAAATTCAAAGGGTTCCATGGTGTTGTTCACCTTCCTACACCTTTAGTTTAGCTAGATTATCAATAATCTAACACCATTTTACCACATGCAACCATAATTTCGGGTTTTCAACAAAACCCAACAAGAACACCATAAATGGTGGATCAAAGAGGAAGAAATCACTTACTTGATGTTAGAAAGGTGATGTGTGAGCCAACACCTTCAAGTTACAAGCTTCAAACACACGAATTTTGGCTTCAACCCGATTTCTCCTCTCTTCCTCTTCTCTTGAACGACCCAACTCCAAAATGAAGTCAATTTTGACTTCTAAAGGTCAAATATGGCAGATTTGCCATGTTTCACCTTTAGCCCCTCTACTTTCAATCTTTTCCATTTCCTTCCATAACTAGTTAAAACTAGTATATCCCCATTACTAACTTGAAACCCGCTTGTTTCAACTTATTTCTAAAATATTATTTTCACCATAATATTTATTAGAATTATTTATTTATTTATAACGAGACCCGGATTTTGGTTCGTTACAAATCTCCTCCCCTTATTTGGGTTTCGTCCCCGAAACCCGACTTCACATAAAAAGGTTCGGATAGCATTTGAGCATCTCTTCCTCGGTTTCCCAAGTCATTTCCGCCCCCTTTCTATGCTTCCATCTAACCAATACTTGGCTAATCTCTTTATTACGTAACTTCTTCACCTTCCTATCCAAGATTGCCACCGGTTCTTCAACATAATTCAACTTTTCATCCAATTCGATATCGTCCAAAGGGACAAAAGTAGATTCATCCGCCAAACACTTCCGCAAATGAGACACATGGAACGTGTTATGAAGTCTACTTAGTCCCTCCGGTAACTCCAATCGATAAGCTACCGTACCCACCTTTGCTATCACCTTAAACGGCCCGATGAAACGAGGACTTAACTTCCCCCGTTTCCTAAACCGTATCACCCCTTTCCAAGGAGAGACTTTCAAAAGCACAAAGTCCCCCACTTGAAACTCAATCGCCCGCTTCCTATTATCCGCATAAGACTTTTGGCGATCTTGAGCCGCCTTCAAGCGTGCTCTAATTTGGTCAATACTATCATTAGTTTCCTTGACCACTTCGACACTACCAAGCTCCCGTTGACCAATCTCACCCCAACACACGGGTGTTCGACACTTTCTCCCATACAATGCCTCAAAAGGCGGCATACCAATACTAGAATGGTAACTATTGTTGTAAGAGAATTCCGTCAACGGTAAATGGTCGTCCCAACTACCACCAAAATCCAAAGCACACGCTCGCAACATATCCTCGAGCGTTTGAATCGTTCTCTCGCTTTGACCATCCGTTTGTGGATGATAAGCGGTGCTAAGATTCAATCTAGTCCCCATATCCTCATGGAATTTCTTCCAAAAACGAGAAGTAAATCTCGTATCACGATCCGATATAATCGACACCGGCACACCATGACGTGACACAATTTCCTTCACATACATTTCCGCCAATCTATCCGAAGAATACGTTTCCTTTATAGGAAGGAAATGTGCACTCTTCGTCAACCGATCCACTACTACCCATATCGCTTCATAACCCTTTCGAGTCTTTGGTAGTTTAGTGATCAAATCCATGGTTATATTTTCCCATTTCCAAAGCGGTATTTCAAGCGGTTGAAGCTTTCCATACGGCTTTTGATGCTCCGCCTTAACCCTTAAACATGTGAGACACCTTTCCACATACTTAACAATATCACGCCTCATACCCGGCCACCAAAAATGACACCTCAAATCATAAAACATCTTTGTGGCCCCCGGATGGATAGAATATTTGGATTTATGCGCCTCGTCAAGAATAGTTGTCAAGACACTTGACAACCTAGGTATCCAAATTCTATCAAAGCATGTCTTCAAACCCATGCTATTTTCACCAAGCTTATCAACATAAGAAATCATCCGTTCTTTCTTCAAGTCGCCACCAAGTGCTAACACTTGGGCCTCCCGGATTTCATCAATAAGAGATGATGAAATTGTCATCTTAAATGACTTCACCTTGATAGGTGAATGACTTGACTTTCTACTAAGCGCATCCGCCACAACATTCGCTTTACCCGGATGATAAAGTATCTCACAATCATAATCCTTAACCAATTCAAGCCACCGTCTTTGCCTCATATTGAGGTCCTTTTGGTCAAATAAATATTTGAGACTTTTGTGATCCGTGTAGATCGTACACTTAGCACCATACAAATAATGCCTCCAAATCTTGAGCGCGAAAACCACGGCTGCAAGCTCTAAATCATGGGTTGGGTAATTCACCTCGTGAGTCTTTAATTGCCTAGATGCATAGGCAATCACTTTCCCCCTTTGCATCAAAACACACCCCAACCCCGAATGCGAGGCATCCGAATAAACAACAAAATCCTCGGTCCCGTCCGGCAAGGATAAAACAGGCGCCTTAGTCAACTTTTCTTTCAAGAGTTGAAAGGCAGATTCTTGCTCGGGACTCCAAACAAACTCTGTCTCCTAACGAGTCAACTTCGTCATCGGCAAAGCAATCCGAGAGAAGTTTTCGATGAACCTCCGATAATAACCCACTAACCCCAAGAAACTTCTAATCTTCGAAGGCGTCTTCGGTGATGACCATTCTTTAACAGCCATAATCTTGGATGGGTCAACGGTAATTCCTCTTTCATTAATCACATGACCCAAGAATTGGATCTCGCGCAACCAAAATGCGCACTTGGAGAATTTAGCATAAAGCTTCTCCTTTTGCAAGACTTCAAGAATCTCACGCAAATGACAAGCGTGATCACCCTCGCTCCTTGAATAGATGAGAAGATCGTCAATAAACACAATGACCGAACGATCAAGGAACGGTCTACACACCCGGTTCATGAGATCCATGAAAAACGCAGGTGCGTTGGTCAAACCGAAAGGCATAACCGTAAACTCATAGTGACCGTAACGAGTGCAAAAAGCTGTCTTATGAACATCCTCTTCCTTCACTTTCAACTGATGATACCCGGACTTCAAGTCAATCTTAGAAAACCATGACGCCCCTTGCAATTGGTCGAAAAGATCGTCAATCCTAGGCAATGGGTACCTATTCTTCACGGTCAACTTGTTCAACTCCCGGTAATCCATACACATTCTCATGCTCCCATCCTTTTTTTTTTACGAAGAGAACGGGCGCACCCCAAGGTGAAACACTTGGACGTATGAAACCCTTGTCAAGAAACTCTTGTAATTGCTCCATGAGTTCTTTCATTTCTGGCGGTGCCAATCTATAAGGCGCTTTAGCTACCGGTATCAAATCAATTCCAAACTCTATCTCCCTATCCGGCGGAATCCCCGGTAACTCGTCAGGAAACACATCTACGAATTGGTTCACGACCGGTACATCGTGAATCTCCTTTACTCTTTCATTCACATCCGCGACACAAGCCATGAACGCCTTGCACCCACGCGCCATGTACTTGGTCGCCTTCACATAAGTGCACAACCTTACTTTACCCTTTTTATCACCTTCTATGTAGATGGACTCTCCCGACGGGGAAACAAGTTGGATCGCCTTCGGTCCACATAAAATACTCGCCTTATTCTTTGACAACCAATCCATCCCCACAATAACATCAAAATCTCCCATAGCCAAAGGAATCAAATCAATAAAGAAAGTTTCGTCCCCCGCTCTCAACTTACAATCTCTAAAAATGTCAAAGACAAGGAAACTCTTATCATTAGCTGCTTCGATTTCTAAGGGTTCATCTAACTTTCTACTTACAAAAGAAGAATGCTTAACAAATTTCAAAGACACAAACGAACGACTAGCCCCCGAGTCAAAAAGAACTAGTGCAGGTAATGAGTTAATCTTGAATGTACCTGACACTACATCCGCGTTGTTCTTTGCCTCTTCCGCCGAAATGTGGAAGGCTCTTCCCTTAGGCTTTGGCGTCTCAACCTTCACCCCGCTTCCACCTTGCTGCTTTAACTCGGGACAATCCACCCTATTGTGCCCGGGCTTGTAACAGTTGTAGCATATACGGACTTGGCTTGGGCATTGATTAGCCATATGCCCCGGCTTTCCGCATTTATAGCATCTTGAAGAACCCTTTCTATATTCCCCAAAATGCACTTTTCCACATAACTTACAATCTTGCGAAGAAGGTTTAACAAACGGCTTCTTACTAGGGCTCTCTCCCTTTATCTTCTTCACCACCTGTTCCACAATTTCCCTTTTTCTCTTCTCACCCCTAGCCTCTTGCCTCTTTAACTTCACCTCCCTTTCCCGACACCTGTTTATTAAATCAACAAGCGTGGTAAATGAGGATGGAGATATACTATCTCTGAATTCCACTGTTAGCATAGCATAGAACCTATCAATCTTGCCCTTTTCGGTCGATACCACATCCGGACAAAACTTGGCCCGATCAAAGAAGGCCCCGGCCAATTCGTCAATTGACTCAGTCGTCTGCCTCATGAGGAGAAACTCCTCAGTCATCCTGTCCACCGCGGCTTGCGGGCAGTGGTATTTCAGAAAAGCCGCTTTAAATTCCTCCCAAGACATAGAGGTCACCCCAGAAACAGCTCTCTCTCTACGGAGATTCAACAGCCATTCCTTTGCCCTCCCAGTCAACAGAGGCACACTGAACATTACCCTATCCTCGGGCCTGCATCTAGTCGTTTCGAAATTCGACTCCATATCCACCACCCACCGGTGGCTAAGTATCGGGTCCACCTGACCGTCGTATTCTTTCGGTTTAATCACCATGAAATCCTTGAGAGTACAACCTCGAGGTTCCTTATCTTTCTCTTTCATGACCTCTTCAAGAGAGAGCTTAATAGTTCCCCTCATTTCCTCCATCACGAGATTTGTGGCTTGCTCAAACGCCTTGGCCACTTCTTCCTTTATCATATCTTGGATCCTTGGATCCAACGGTTCTTCGTTCACATCAACATTTTCGTGGTGGTCACCCTCGTCCGTCATCTCTTAACTGAGAAATAGTACCAAAAACACCTTAACATTCCTATACCTTCAAATCACCTAGGGTATATATACATATATATATTTACCTACTTATACACATACATATACGATCACCTTCACCTAATCCTTGCAAATGTTCATTGTCATATGGTTATCATAAAAGCTCTTGCACATCTCGTCTTATTAATCATATTGGCCAGACATGTTTAATAATACGTTATGCCCAAGTGTAATTATCATATGCATATAACAATTCACAAGACAAGTTTTGGCACACATAACACTTTGTCATTCAATCAATCATATGCATTTACAACATATATACATAATCACTTATTAAATCATTACTAACCTTTCATTTCCGAAAGCTCCGAGTCTTAGTCAAGTCCTTCGTGGATTCTCGTATCATTTCCCCCATATCAAGAGAATCCGGTTTGAGTTTAGTGTCTCGCACACCAAATCCCTCAAACCATTGCTCTGATACCAAGTTGAAACACACCACTTTTAAAAACAAAACTTTAACGCGCGGAAGTCTTAACCCAGGAATTTTTTTTTTTTTTTACCCTCTCGCGTACCGCGAGATAATCCTTCCTGGACTCTCGCGACCCGCGAGGGACCCTTTTTCTCAGAATGTTTCCGGTTTTCAGCAGGTTTTCATACTTAGCCATTTTTCCAACTTTTTCCAAAATACAAGACAACAAATTTGCCCAACACATGAGTTTTAACCAAAAACCCCTTCAACAACATGATCACAACCCAAAAACATGTTTTGTTTATCAAATTACAATCAAAAAGGGGGAATTCCACCAAATCATCAAAACATGAAAATATGCATACGAGGATCCGCCAACGCCTTGGACTTGACTTTGACTACCTCGGAGCTTTTCCTACATTCACCACACATATCACCATTAGTAATGAAGATAAATTCATAACAAACAAGTAAATTCCTACTTGTTTCACCCATTCACCCATTTGACCCGTTTCCACCCAAATTGTCATTTAGGCTACATATTCTTGCACCCTTACTACAAGTTTCAATTATGATCAACACATGATCCATTTCCATTATGGCACAAAGGCCATAACTCCTTTTCATTTATGATCAACACATGATCCATTTCCAATATGGCACAAGGCCATATCTCCGTTTCATTTATGATCAACACATGATCCATTACCATTATAGCACAAGGCCATAACTCCGTTTCATTTATGATCAACACATGATCCATTACCATTATAGCACAAGGCCATAACTCCGTTTCATTTATGATCAACACAATTTATCATATCACAAGTATGCACACAATCACAATACACATAATCCATAAAATTCACCATTTATCATCAATACTAAGTAAGTGCATAGGCACTTACCTTTTGGGTTAGACGACTCCGCTCCGCCTTCTAGACCCACAATTTGATTGCCTAAACATACACACCTAGTTTAGTAATCTAATCATTCATTCAAAACACATACAATTGAGTTTACCACCCAAATTTCCATTTTCAACCCAAATTGACCCGTTTGGGTTATTTCCATATCCAAACACTCCCTTTAATTAAGAACTCAACTCAACCACTAGAATTCTCTTTCCAATACCTTGACACTAATTTTTACCAAACTAGTTTCTTTAAGTTAATTTGGGGTTTGTTTAAGTGTCTAACACCTCTATAACACTTAATCGTCATCAATTTATCAATTTTTCATCAAAACCCCAAAACCCCCAATTTCCTCCATATGAACCCTAACTTTCAAAAATCAAAATCAAAGGGTTCCATGGTGTTGTTCACCTTCCTACACCTTTAGTTTAGCTAGATTATCAATAATCTAACACCATTTTACCACATGCAACCATAATTTCGGGTTTTCAACAAAACCCAACAAGAACACCATAAATGGTGGATCAAAGAGGAAGAAATCACTTACTTGATGTTAGAAATGTGATGTGTGAGCCAACACCTTCAAGTTACAAGCTTCAAACACACGAATTTTGGCTTCAACCCGATTTCTCCTCTCTTCCTCTTCTCTTGAACGACCCAACTCCAAAATGAAGTCAATTTTGACTTCTAAAGGTCAAATATGGCAGATTTGCCATGTTTCACCTTTAGCCCCTCTACTTTCAATCTTTTCCATTTCCTTCCATAACTAGTTAAAACTAGTATATCCCCATTACTAACTTGAAACCCGCTTGTTTCAACTTATTTCTAAAATATTATTTTCACCATAATATTTATTAGAATTATTTATTTATTTATAACGAGACCCGGATTTTGGTTCGTTACAAATCTCCTCCCCTTATTTGGGTTTCGTCCCCGAAACCCGACTTCACATAAAAAGGTTCGGATAGCATTTGAGCATCTCTTCCTCGGTTTCCCAAGTCATTTCCGCCCCCTTTCTATGCTTCCATCTAACCAATACTTGGCTAATCTCTTTATTACGTAACTTCTTCACCTTCCTATCCAAGATTGCCACCGGTTCTTCAACATAATTCAACTTTTCATCCAATTCGATATCGTCCAAAGGGACAAAAGTAGATTCATCCGCCAAACACTTCCGCAAATGAGACACATGGAACGTGTTATGAAGTCTACTTAGTCCCTCCGGTAACTCCAATCGATAAGCTACCGTACCCACCTTTGCTATCACCTTAAACGGCCCGATGAAACGAGGACTTAACTTCCCCCGTTTCCTAAACCGTATCACCCCTTTCCAAGGAGAGACTTTCAAAAGCACAAAGTCCCCCACTTGAAACTCAATCGCCCGCTTCCTATTATCCGCATAAGACTTTTGGCGATCTTGAGCCGCCTTCAAGCGTGCTCTAATTTGGTCAATACTATCATTAGTTTCCTTGACCACTTCGACACTACCAAGCTCCCGTTGACCAATCTCACCCCAACACACGGGTGTTCGACACTTTCTCCCATACAATGCCTCAAAAGGCGGCATACCAATACTAGAATGGTAACTATTGTTGTAAGAGAATTCCGTCAACGGTAAATGGTCGTCCCAACTACCACCAAAATCCAAAGCACACGCTCGCAACATATCCTCGAGCGTTTGAATCGTTCTCTCGCTTTGACCATCCGTTTGTGGATGATAAGCGGTGCTAAGATTCAATCTAGTCCCCATATCCTCATGGAATTTCTTCCAAAAACGAGAAGTAAATCTCGTATCACGATCCGATATAATCGACACCGGCACACCATGACGTGACACAATTTCCTTCACATACATTTCCGCCAATCTATCCGAAGAATACGTTTCCTTTATAGGAAGGAAATGTGCACTCTTCGTCAACCGATCCACTACTACCCATATCGCTTCATAACCCTTTCGAGTCTTTGGTAGTTTAGTGATCAAATCCATGGTTATATTTTCCCATTTCCAAAGCGGTATTTCAAGCGGTTGAAGCTTTCCATACGGCTTTTGATGCTCCGCCTTAACCCTTAAACATGTGAGACACCTTTCCACATACTTAACAATATCACGCCTCATACCCGGCCACCAAAAATGACACCTCAAATCATAAAACATCTTTGTGGCCCCCGGATGGATAGAATATTTGGATTTATGCGCCTCGTCAAGAATAGTTGTCAAGACACTTGACAACCTAGGTATCCAAATTCTATCAAAGCATGTCTTCAAACCCATGCTATTTTCACCAAGCTTATCAACATAAGAAATCATCCGTTCTTTCTTCAAGTCGCCACCAAGTGCTAACACTTGGGCCTCCCGGATTTCATCAATAAGAGATGATGAAATTGTCATCTTAAATGACTTCACCTTGATAGGTGAATGACTTGACTTTCTACTAAGCGCATCCGCCACAACATTCGCTTTACCCGGATGATAAAGTATCTCACAATCATAATCCTTAACCAATTCAAGCCACCGTCTTTGCCTCATATTGAGGTCCTTTTGGTCAAATAAATATTTGAGACTTTTGTGATCCGTGTAGATCGTACACTTAGCACCATACAAATAATGCCTCCAAATCTTGAGCGCGAAAACCACGGCTGCAAGCTCTAAATCATGGGTTGGGTAATTCACCTCGTGAGTCTTTAATTGCCTAGATGCATAGGCAATCACTTTCCCCCTTTGCATCAAAACACACCCCAACCCCGAATGCGAGGCATCCGAATAAACAACAAAATCCTCGGTCCCGTCCGGCAAGGATAAAACAGGCGCCTTAGTCAACTTTTCTTTCAAGAGTTGAAAGGCAGATTCTTGCTCGGGACTCCAAACAAACTTTGTCTCCTAACGAGTCAACTTCGTCATCGGCAAAGCAATCCGAGAGAAGTTTTCGATGAACCTCCGATAATAACCCACTAACCCCAAGAAACTTCTAATCTTCGAAGGCGTCTTCGGTGATGACCATTCTTTAACAGCCATAATCTTGGATGGGTCAACGGTAATTCCTCTTTCATTAATCACATGACCCAAGAATTGGATCTCGCGCAACCAAAATGCGCACTTGGAGAATTTAGCATAAAGCTTCTCCTTTTGCAAGACTTCAAGAATCTCACGCAAATGACAAGCGTGATCACCCTCGCTCCTTGAATAGATGAGAAGATCGTCAATAAACACAATGACCGAACGATCAAGGAACGGTCTACACACCCGGTTCATGAGATCCATGAAAAACGCAGGTGCGTTGGTCAAACCGAAAGGCATAACCGTAAACTCATAGTGACCGTAACGAGTGCAAAAAGCTGTCTTATGAACATCCTCTTCCTTCACTTTCAACTGATGATACCCGGACTTCAAGTCAATCTTAGAAAACCATGACGCCCCTTGCAATTGGTCGAAAAGATCGTCAATCCTAGGCAATGGGTACCTATTCTTCACGGTCAACTTGTTCAACTCCCGGTAATCCATACACATTCTCATGCTCCCATCCTTTTTTTTTTACGAAGAGAACGGGCGCACCCCAAGGTGAAACACTTGGACGTATGAAACCCTTGTCAAGAAACTCTTGTAATTGCTCCATGAGTTCTTTCATTTCTGGCGGTGCCAATCTATAAGGCGCTTTAGCTACCGGTATCAAATCAATTCCAAACTCTATCTCCCTATCCGGCGGAATCCCCGGTAACTCGTCAGGAAACACATCTACGAATTGGTTCACGACCGGTACATCGTGAATCTCCTTTACTCTTTCATTCACATCCGCGACACAAGCCATGAACGCCTTGCACCCACGCGCCATGTACTTGGTCGCCTTCACATAAGTGCACAACCTTACTTTACCCTTTTTATCACCTTCTATGTAGATGGACTCTCCCGACGGGGAAACAAGTTGGATCGCCTTCGGTCCACATAAAATACTCGCCTTATTCTTTGACAACCAATCCATCCCCACAATAACATCAAAATCTCCCATAGCCAAAGGAATCAAATCAATAAAGAAAGTTTCGCCCCCCGCTCTCAACTTACAATCTCTAAAAATGTCAAAGACAAGGAAACTCTTATCATTAGCCGCTTCGATTTCTAAGGGTTCATCTAACTTTCTACTTACAAAAGAAGAATGCTTAACAAATTTCAAAGACACAAACGAACGACTAGCCCCCGAGTCAAAAAGAACTAGTGCAGGTAATGAGTTAATCTTGAATGTACCTGACACTACATCCGCGTTGTTCTTTGCCTCTTCCGCCGAAATGTGGAAGGCTCTTCCCTTAGGCTTTGGCGTCTCAACCTTCATCCCGCTTCCACCTTGCTGCTTTAACTCGGGACAATCCACCCTATTGTGCCCGGGCTTGTAACAGTTGTAGCATATACGGACTTGGCTTGGGCATTGATTAGCCATATGCCCCGGCTTTCCGCATTTATAGCATCTTGAAGAACCCTTTCTATATTCCCCAAAATGCACTTTTCCACATAACTTACAATCTTGCGAAGAAGGTTTAACAAACGGCTTCTTACTAGGGCTCTCTCCCTTTATCTTCTTCACCACCTGTTCCACAATTTCCCTTTTTCTCTTCTCACCCCTAGCCTCTTGCCTCTTTAACTTCACCTCCCTTTCCCGACACCTGTTTATTAAATCAACAAGCGTGGTAAATGAGGATGGAGATATACTATCTCTGAATTCCACTGTTAGCATAGCATAGAACCTATCAATCTTGCCCTTTTCGGTCGATACCACATCCGGACAAAACTTGGCCCGATCAAAGAAGGCCCCGGCCAATTCGTCAATTGACTCAGTCGTCTGCCTCATGAGGAGAAACTCCTCAGTCATCCTGTCCACCGCGGCTTGCGGGCAGTGGTATTTCAGAAAAGCCGCTTTAAATTCCTCCCAAGACATAGAGGTCACCCCAGAAACAGCTCTCTCTCTACGGAGATTCAACAGCCATTCCTTTGCCCTCCCAGTCAACAGAGGCACACTGAACATTACCCTATCCTCGGGCCTGCATCTAGTCGTTTCGAAATTCGACTCCATATCCACCACCCACCGGTGGCTAAGTATCGGGTCCACCTGACCGTCGTATTCTTTCGGTTTAATCACCATGAAATCCTTGAGAGTACAACCTCGAGGTTCCTTATCTTTCTCTTTCATGACCTCTTCAAGAGAGAGCTTAATAGTTCCCCTCATTTCCTCCATCACGAGATTTGTGGCTTGCTCAAACGCCTTGGCCACTTCTTCCTTTATCATATCTTGGATCCTTGGATCCAACGGTTCTTCGTTCACATCAACATTTTCGTGGTGGTCACCCTCGTCCGTCATCTCTTAACTGAGAAATAGTACCAAAAACACCTTAACATTCCTATACCTTCAAATCACCTAGGGTATATATACATATATATATTTACCTACTTATACACATACATATACGATCACCTTCACCTAATCCTTGCAAATGTTCATTGTCATATGGTTATCATAAAAGCTCTTGCACATCTCGTCTTATTAATCATATTGGCCAGACATGTTTAATAATACGTTATGCCCAAGTGTAATTATCATATGCATATAACAATTCACAAGACAAGTTTTGGCACACATAACACTTTGTCATTCAATCAATCATATGCATTTACAACATATATACATAATCACTTATTAAATCATTACTAACCTTTCATTTCCGAAAGCTCCGAGTCTTAGTCAAGTCCTTCGTGGATTCTCGTATCATTTCCCCCATATCAAGAGAATCCGGTTTGAGTTTAGTGTCTCGCACACCAAATCCCTCAAACCATTGCTCTGATACCAAGTTGAAACACACCACTTTTAAAAACAAAACTTTAACGCGCGGAAGTCTTAACCCAGGAATTTTTTTTTTTTTTACCCTCTCGCGTACCGCGAGATAATCCTTCCTGGACTCTCGCGACCCGCGAGGGACCCTTTTTCTCAGAATGTTTCCGGTTTTCAGCAGGTTTTCATACTTAGCCATTTTTCCAACTTTTTCCAAAATACAAGACAACAAATTTGCCCAACACATGAGTTTTAACCAAAAACCCCTTCAACAACATGATCACAACCCAAAAACATGTTTTGTTTATCAAATTACAATCAAAAAGGGGGAATTCCACCAAATCATCAAAACATGAAAATATGCATACGAGGATCCGCCAACGCCTTGGACTTGACTTTGACTACCTCGGAGCTTTTCCTACATTCACCACACATATCACCATTAGTAATGAAGATAAATTCATAACAAACAAGTAAATTCCTACTTGTTTCACCCATTCACCCATTTGACCCGTTTCCACCCAAATTGTCATTTAGGCTACATATTCTTGCACCCTTACTACAAGTTTCAATTATGATCAACACATGATCCATTTCCATTATGGCACAAAGGCCATAACTCCTTTTCATTTATGATCAACACATGATCCATTTCCAATATGGCACAAGGCCATATCTCCGTTTCATTTATGATCAACACATGATCCATTACCATTATAGCACAAGGCCATAACTCCGTTTCATTTATGATCAACACATGATCCATTACCATTATAGCACAAGGCCATAACTCCGTTTCATTTATGATCAACACAATTTATCATATCACAAGTATGCACACAATCACAATACACATAATCCATAAAATTCACCATTTATCATCAATACTAAGTAAGTGCATAGGCACTTACCTTTTGGGTTAGACGACTCCGCTCCGCCTTCTAGACCCACAATTTGATTGCCTAAACATACACACCTAGTTTAGTAATCTAATCATTCATTCAAAACACATACAATTGAGTTTACCACCCAAATTTCCATTTTCAACCCAAATTGACCCGTTTGGGTTATTTCCATATCCAAACACTCCCTTTAATCAAGAACTCAACTCAACCACTAGAATTCTCTTTCCAATACCTTGACACTAATTTTTATCAAACTAGTTTCTTTAAGTTAATTTGGGGTTTGTTTAAGTGTCTAACACCTCTATAACACTTAATCGTCATCAATTTATCAATTTTTCATCAAAACCCCAAAACCCCCAATTTCCTCCATATGAACCCTAACTTTCAAAAATCAAAATCAAAGGGTTCCATGGTGTTGTTCACCTTCCTACACCTTTAGTTTAGCTAGATTATCAATAATCTAACACCATTTTACCACATGCAACCATAATTTCGGGTTTTCAACAAAACCCAACAAGAACACCATAAATGGTGGATCAAAGAGGAAGAAATCACTTACTTGATGTTAGAAATGTGATGTGTGAGCCAACACCTTCAAGTTACAAGCTTCAAACACACGAATTTTGGCTTCAACCCGATTTCTCCTCTCTTCCTCTTCTCTTGAACGACCCAACTCCAAAATGAAGTCAATTTTGACTTCTAAAGGTCAAATATGGCAGATTTGCCATGTTTCACCTTTAGCCCCTCTACTTTCAATCTTTTCCATTTCCTTCCATAACTAGTTAAAACTAGTATATCCCCATTACTAACTTGAAACCCGTTTGTTTCAACTTATTTCTAAAATATTATTTTCACCATAATATTTATTAGAATTATTTATTTATTTATAACGAGACCCGGATTTTGGTTCGTTACAAATCTCCTCCCCTTATTTGGGTTTCGTCCCCGAAACCCGACTTCACATAAAAAGGTTCGGATAGCATTTGAGCATCTCTTCCTCGGTTTCCCAAGTCATTTCCGCCCCCTTTCTATGCTTCCATCTAACCAATACTTGGCTAATCTCTTTATTACGTAACTTCTTCACCTTCCTATCCAAGATTGCCACCGGTTCTTCAACATAATTCAACTTTTCATCCAATTCGATATCGTCCAAAGGGACAAAAGTAGATTCATCCGCCAAACACTTTCGCAAATGAGACACATGGAACGTGTTATGAAGTCTACTTAGTCCCTCCGGTAACTCCAATCGATAAGCTACCGTACCCACCTTTGCTATCACCTTAAACGGCCCGATGAAACGAGGACTTAACTTCCCCCGTTTCCTAAACCGTATCACCCCTTTCCAAGGAGAGACTTTCAAAAGCACAAAGTCCCCCACTTGAAACTCAATCGCCCGCTTCCTATTATCCGCATAAGACTTTTGGTGATCTTGAGCCGCCTTCAAGCGTGCTCTAATTTGGTCAATACTATCATTAGTTTCCTTGACCACTTCGACACTACCAAGCTCCCGTTGACCAATCTCACCCCAACACACGGGTGTTCGACACTTTCTCCCATACAATGCCTCAAAAGGCGGCATACCAATACTAGAATGGTAACTATTGTTGTAAGAGAATTCCGTCAACGGTAAATGGTCGTCCCAACTACCACCAAAATCCAAGGCACACGCTCGCAACATATCCTCGAGCGTTTGAATCGTTCTCTAGCTTTGACCATCCGTTTGTGGATGATAAGCGGTGCTAAGATTCAATCTAGTCCCCATATCCTCATGGAATTTCTTCCAAAAACGAGAAGTAAATCTCGTATCACGATCCGATATAATCGACACCGGCACACCATGACGTGACACAATTTCCTTCCCATACATTTCCGCCAATCTATCCGAAGAATACGTTTCCTTTATAGGAAGGAAATGTGCACTCTTCGTCAACCGATCCACTACTACCCATATCGCTTCATAACCCTTTCGAGTCTTTGGTAGTTTAGTGATCAAATCCATGGTTATATTTTCCCATTTCCAAAGCGGTATTTCAAGCGGTTGAAGCTTTCCATACGGATTTTGATGCTCCGCCTTAACCCTTAAACATGTGAGACACCTTTCCACATACATAACAATATCACGCCTCATACCCGGCTACCAAAAATGACACCTCAAATCATAAAACATCTTTGTGGCCCCCGGATGGATAGAATATTTGGATTTATGCGCCTCGTCAAGAATAGTTGTCAAGACACTTGACAACCTAGGTATCCAAATTCTATCAAAGCATGTCTTCAAACCCATGCTATTTTCACCAAGCTTATCAACATAAGAAATCATCCGTTCTTTCTTCAAGTCGCCACCAAGTGCTAACACTTGGGCCTCCCGGATTTCATCAATAAGAGATGATGAAATTGTCATCTTAAATGACTTCACCTTGATAGGTGAATGACTTGACTTTCTACTAAGCGCATCCGCCACAACATTCGCTTTACCCGGATGATAAAGTATCTCACAATCATAATCCTTAACCAATTCAAGCCACCGTCTTTGCCTCATATTGAGGACCTTTTGGTCAAATAAATATTTGAGACTTTTGTGATCCGTGTAGATCGTACACTTTGCACCATACAAATAATGCCTCCAAATCTTGAGCGCGAAAACCACGGCTGCAAGCTCTAAATCATGGGTTGGGTAATTCACCTCGTGAGTCTTTAATTGCCTAGATGCATAGGCAATCACTTTCCCCCTTTGCATCAAAACACACCCCAACCCCGAATGCGAGGCATCCGAATAAACAACAAAATCCTCGGTCCCGTCCGGCAAGGATAAAACAGGCGCCTTAGTCAACTTTTCTTTCAAGAGTTGAAAGGCAGATTCTTGCTCGGGACTCCAAACAAACTTTGTCTCCTAACGAGTCAACTTCGTCATCGGCAAAGCAATCCGAGAGAAGTTTTCGATGAACCTCCGATAATAACCCACTAACCCCAAGAAACTTCTAATCTTCGAAGGCGTCTTCGGTGATGACCATTCTTTAACAGCCATAATCTTGGATTAACCCATATTCAGTCTATCAATTAAGCATATAAGAATCAACCCATATGCGTATCCATAGAGTCACCATCCCCATGGGAAACATGTTGGTCAATCTTATTTATCTAAGTATTGATCACTCAAATCCCAACCCATGGGTGTATCCATAGAGTCACTATCCCCATGAAAAACATGTAGGTCAAGACTCAAGCTTTCAGTTTATCAATTATACTCATTATTAGATGGAATTATGGATGCAGGCGTCATCAAGCTCAGATTTATTTTCATAAACAGAGATTGGTGTGCCGTTATGATTTTTTTTAAAAACCTCTAAATTTCAGCTTACCGTCTATCACCCTTTGTTGACAGTTTCAGTTTTACCGTTTCCTTAAGATGAGAACCCACGAGATTTCATGATTTAATTAAGTTATTAATCCTAAATAACACTCTCAGGATGTTTAAGCTTTTAATACTGGCTAGGCCTACCGATTCATCACAACTTAGACACGTTTTCTATTGTTTGTTGTATTTCAGTTTAAAACACAATTTATGCCCAGTTTTAACTATCATTTTTCATGTGCTTGGAAGATTTCTAGTTCAAAAGACATTTTTTTAGACTCAAAGTACAAAACCTAAACTAATGTTTCCCATCCCCACACTTAAAATTCACATTGTCCTCAATGTGGACCGAGAAACGACGAAAAAATAAAAGAAATTTACAAAAAAGAAAATAAGAAAACGAAAATAAGACAGAAATAAAAGAAAAATAAAGTATACACAAACCGGAACAGCCTTCACTGATATTATGATTTCAATATTCCTCGTAAGTCGTGTTCCATAGCCCTCCATTCGAACGCACTCAACTCAACAAGATTCCAATAATTCCCCACGAACGAAAGCGGCTGATTCTAAAACAAAACTAGCAACCATATCAAACAACCACGATAATATATAACAACACAACCAACCCTGCCGAGCACCCCAAGTACAAAATAATATATACATGAGATTTAGTTATACATGCCAAAATAAAATAAAAGAAATACGGAAAAAGAAATACATAATGAAAAATACAGAAGACTAATGTATAACCCAACAAAAGGTGTTGTCGATGATCACTGAGCTCCACCCATATCTGGTTGACCCGGCTGATGTTGGTCTGGTGCCCTGAAAAACGTTGGGATCTGGAAGCCCTGCTGCTGCATCATATACCAAATGGCATAGTCCTGTCGATCCATCCGGGCATCTATTCTATCAAACAGCTGATCACGAAGCTCCTCTAGGGTGAGCGGTACTGTGGCCTCGGGCATAGGGGATGCTGGATCTGGGGGCGCTTGATATGGTGTGGTATCCTCTGTCTGGCTGTGGGCGCCCCTATCTGTACTGCCTGCTCGGTAGGCGTCCCGACAGGTGGTGGGACCTGCGGACCCTGCCTAATCTCTACAAACTGCGGCGGATCGTCCATGGTCATGATCCCCGCTAATCTCAACTCTACTAACCCGTATGGAATCGTATCCGGGCCCGGTGCCTGAGCTCTAACCTGGCCTCCGGCGCACCTCGACGACCCCTAGCAATGGATGAAATCAGAATGGATGCTAGGTTGGCCTCATGGTGGCCAACTATACAATAAAGGCAGAATAAATCCAATTGGCTGCACTTCTCAATACCAGACCGACGTCCAATGAGAGTGCAAACCAAAATCCTGTGTATGTAGCGGATGAGGGGGTCGCGAATGAACGACTCCAAGAGAGACGAGGAGTATGGTCCATCGGATATGGAATGCCAAAAGTCACGCAACTGACTGTCGCTGACTCCCTGTTCGTGCCTCCTCCTGAATAAACCTCGTAAGCTCCGAATAAATGGTTGTGCCGCTACCTCCGCCTCGGTGTACCACCCCATGGCCACTGCAAACTGCAGGACCGACAGCTCGTTAACCTGTCGTCCCAAGGAAAAGGAAACTGCGGTCGGCTCCTCGAACTGGCCTTTGATGTACCGGAATGTGGAATGGAACTCAACAGTGAGCTCCTGGTACTGTGTGGCATCACAGGCCAAGTCCGTGGTCCATCGATCCCCTAACAAGCCTTGTAATCTCTGCAGCTTCCCTAGCTCCTCGATGAACGGCCACTCGATGGTGCGATGCTGATATAAGTCCATGTCGATGAATCGCTCTAGCCGCATTGACTCCTCAGTCATGAGCTCAAAACGGAGTAGGGTGTGGTGGCTAAGAACTCTGGCGTCCATTGGAATCGGCTGCGCGTCTTGTGCTGGAAAAACCTTGGGAACCCCGTATCGGATGACACCGGCGCCTGACGAATCGGGTGCGGCTCCTCTGGCTCGCCTCTCGGTGTGGAACTGGGCCCCGCCTATGCTTGGCCCCACCGGCTGCGCTAGAAAAGTGTCCTGGATCAGACATGCCTGCAACCAAAAAGTTAGTACAACAAAAATATACAATAACATATAAAAGACCGGGCCGGGCGGCCGTATAGAATTTCATTCGCGGCCGTCCGGCCTGTTAGGATACAAATAAGACGCTACAAAAATTAAAAAAATTGAAAAATTCCGGATACTCTTTTTGTTTATATAAAAACCAGACAACCTCGCCCGAATTTAGATTGCGTACGGGCGAGGCGGTCTAAACCTGCAAGAAAAATATAGGATATCCCACGACACAAGTTACAATTTGGTAACATTTAAATAAACTACGTGACTCGAAAAACTTTGATTGCCAAGTACTAGACTAGATAAAACTCGTACTTTACATAATAAACTACACATGATATGACTTAATTTAAAATCCCACCATGACTTAAAGCTCAATAATATGTATGATTAACCTCAAGATATCATACCAACTCAAGTTACGCTACAAACTGATATCAATTGACACTAGCGAACAGCTTATCGACTCAATCTACCTAAACGATAACTCAAAACGACTCTAGATACAAAACGTAACAGGGATACATACCTCAACGAGAAGAAACTAAAAACCCGAAAATGAAATCTAACCCGAACCCGTGTGGTTGCCTAAATTGGTGGTGTGTGATGACCGGCGGCTGGTGGTTGTGACAGGAGGATGGAGTTGTGATTTGGGTAGATGATGGTGAGTAGGTGATGGTGGTAGTGGCCGGCGACTGATGGTGGGTAGCACAATCTTAGCTCTAATCTACTTAGCTCTATCCACTTAAAATACACATGAAACTTTATGCCCTAACACAATCCCCTCAATCACCATGAAGTGACACTTCTTCCAATTAAGCATCAACTTCGTATCTATGCATCTCTTCATCATCTTCTCTAAATTAAACATGATCAAAAGAACTACCGAATACAGAAAAATCATCCATGAAAACCTCTATAGAATTCTCGATCATGTCCTGAAAGATAGCCACCATGCACCTCTGAAAGGTGGTTGGAGCATTACACAACCCGAATGGCATACGCCGGTACGTGAAGGTACCGTACGGGCATGTAAAAGTGGTCTTCTCCTGATCCTACGGTGCAATAGGGATCTGGAAATAACCCGAGAAGCCATCAAGGAAACAATATAACTTCTACCCCGATAGGCGCTCCAGCATCTGGTCAATGAAAGGGAGGGGGAAGTGGTCCTTCCTAGTGGCACCATTCAGTCGCCTATAGTCAATGCATACTCTCCAACCGGTGATTGTCCTAGTAGGGATCAACTCTTCTTTATCATTCTTCACAACTGTCATCCCGCCCTTCTTCGGGACAACCTGAGTAGGGCTAACCTATGCTGAATCTGAAATAGGATAAATCAAACCAGCATCAAGGAGTTTAAGAACCTCCTTCTTCACAACATGAGACATGTTGGGGTTAAGCCTCCTTTGAGGTTGCACAACAGGCTTGTGCTCTTCCTCCATCAAGATCCTATGCGTACAGAAAGTAGGGCTTATGCCCTTTATATGTGTGAGTTTCCACACGATGGCTTGTTTGTTAGCCTTTAGAACCTCTATCAATCTCACCTTCTCCTCCTCCGTCAGTGCAGAAGAAATCATGACAGGAAAACCGGCCTCACCATCCAAGAATGCATACTCCAGATGGGAGGGTAGCTCTTTGAGCTCTAGGGATGGTGGTGCCTCAACCGAGGGTTTATTCTCTTCCTCGATAACCTCAACAACCTCAAATACATCTGGGTACTCAGGAGGTGTACAAGCCGGGTGGCTCGGACCTTGCTCGGGAAGAGCATCAGTCTCAACCTCTTGGTCCTCCTTACCCAGGTGTTGTGTGTTAAGCAAATCAGCGCCACACACGTAGTCAAGGCAACGATCCATGTGAGATATGAAAGTGTATAGAAAGAACACAGAATCATCCTGACCACTAGAATTCTTCATCGATTTCATGACATCAAAGGTGACATTCTCATCCCCTAAGATTCTCCACTATTCCCCGTGGATATTTGACCGAATGGTCAACTAAAGATATGCTCATGCGCGTAGGGGCCGGATCTCCAAGGCCTAGCTTCTCGAAGAGAGAGTATGGCATCAGGTTGATGCTAGCACCGAGATCAGCCAACGCGTGGTGCGGAGTCGAGCTACCAAACAAACACGGGATCATGAAGACACCCACATCTGCTAATTTCTCCGGTAGCTTGTTCTGGACCACCGCAGAACATGTTTCATTCACAGTGACTGTCGAAAGGTCGTCCAGCTTCTTCTTATTAGACAGAAGATCCTTAAGGAATTTAGCATATTTAGGCATATGCTGGAAGGCTTCAACAAATGGAAGATTAATTTTGAGCTGCTTAAACATCTCCAGAAAGTGTCCATAATCCTTAGCATATTTCTGCTGCATCAGGCGAGCAGGATATGGAACACGACTCAGATCAACATCAGTGATCTTCTTATTCCCCTCATTCTCCATATTCTCAGCGGGAGACTCACCTTTGGGCACGGTACTTGCTGGGACTCGCCTCTCATGTGCCCCTTCAGGTGTCTCCATCTCTATCTCCTCATCAACCGGCTCATCATCATCAGCTGCCGGTGTCTGCTCACTCTCTACACCCCTACCACTGCGCGTGGTCACAACCTTCAAAGATGCTTTAGGGTTAGTCTCAGTACTACCCGAAAAGGAACCTCCAGATCTGTCAGTCAACTGGCGTGCAATATCTCCCATTGTACGCTACAAATCTAAGAATACAGATTGCTGACTCCTCAGTAATGTGTCATGCTCCTTCAACTTACCCTGAGTCTCCTGATCTGTCCTCACCAACTTAGCAAGCAACTAGGTTTGGGTAGCTAACATCTCCTTAATCTCTTTCTCTCTAGAACTACTACTAGAATGCTGTGTTCCATCTCTATCTCCACCATACTTATTCTGAAGGGGTTGAAACCCGGGGGGGTTCCCGCCAGATCTCCAACTGAAGTTAGCGTGGTTTCTCCATCCAGAGTTAAACAGAGGGGGTTTTTGGTTCCCCAGGAAGTCCACATGTTCCTGTTGAGCGACAGGGCAATCGATGGTGTCATGACCTCCTCTACACACCTCACACTTCATAGCACTCATCTTCAACTTCTTAATCTCCTTTGCCATAGCTACAAGTGCAACATCCATGCTAGTATCATTGTTGACCTGATGAACACCTCTAGTGGCATAAGTAGGTGTCCTAGCATTAGGAATGGAATTCCTAGTAGAAGGCTGCTGTTGCTCAGCTTGGGCAAAACTCTCAAACATCTCCTCACACTCCTCCGGATCCTTCTTATCCATAATGTGACCTCCTGCAGCAGTATTGAACATCTGTTGTTTATCAAATGTTAGACCATTATAGAACTTTTCAACTAATTCCCAATCAAAAAGGCCATGTTTAGGGCACTTACTAAGCAGAGTATTGAACCTTTCCTAAGCCATGTAGTAGGGCTCTTCGGGGTGAGTGGATCTGATCCCTCAGACGGGGGGCCTTAGTTGGTGGATAGTACTTTTTCAGAAATTTTGTCTTCAGATCGTCCCACATGGTAATGGAATCTTGGGGCAGGGTATCCAACCAAATGGCAAAGCGACCAGAGAGAGTGAACGGGAAAAGACGCAACAGGATGGCATCATCAGTAGCACCAGTAATGCGAAAGGTATCGCAAACACGTACAAAACGGGACAGGTGTCTTGGCGTATCCTCATCCTCGAGTCCGTGGAACTGAGTAGAGTTACTGATAGTGTTCATTACCTGAGATGGTATCTGCCAGTTATGAGCATTAGGCATAGCAGGCCGGGTGATAGAGGACCTAGCACCCGTGAAACCATCACATGCTCTCTGGTGAACAATACGTTTAGCATGGGGATTAGCGTCACCCATGTCAGCAATAGGAATAGGAATGAGTACCTTTTTCTCGACTAGCTCACATAAACGCTCACAAAACTTCCGACTGCGCTCGTGAAGTTCCCGCTCTGGCTCTGAATAGGCTTCAAAGTCAGGTGATCCCTGCGAACGAGTACGTTGCATACACTGGATAGAAAACAAAGAAGAAAACAGAAGAAACAAAGAACACAAGAAAGACTCAAACTAGAACACAGATAACACTCAAGACATGAATAGAAAATAAACAAACTAAGGAAATAAACTAAAAATAGAAGAGAAAATAAAAACAAATAACCAAACAAGAACTAATCAAAGCTAATTTTGCAATTGCCAAGTGTCCCCAGCAACGTCGCCAAAAACTTGATGTCGGTCAAACGGTCTATTAGTTTAAACACAATCTAACCTAGACTCTCTAGTTAAACTCTAGACAAATCTACTAAACTAGACCGCAAAGACAGGCAAGTGTACCTATCAATTGTAACACAGCCAAAGGAAGTCCGAATATCGAATCCATGAGACACTGACTAGACTCTGACTAAAACCTAACTCGTTTATTTGATTGGGGGGGGGTAACTTCTACGAACTAACGTTATCTACTAAACTTAAGTGAACTGAATGAAGAAGACAACTAAACAAGACAACTAACCAACAAGATAAAGTGTCACACCCTCAATTTCAACTAACGGAGTTTTACCGTTTGAGAAGTGACAAACCAGGATCTCAGTCATTAGTTACATTGAACGACTCTATATGGGACTCAAATGAAAATATCATATCAACCAGAGTAAATGCGGAAGCGAATAAAGAAAGTAAATGCGCAAAACAAACGCGCCTAAAAAGTCCAGTCCAAACATAAATGAAAACAATCCAAATGTAATATTAAATCATAATCAAAAGTAGGACTCCATGTATGTCCTAGATGTGCACCTGTGCCCTATCTTAGCGACCTGAGAAAACATGTAAGAAAAGATGTCAACACGAGGTTGGTGAGTTCACAGGTTTCAATATATAAATAAACGTTTACCAGATTATTGTTCATTCAATATGCATCTATAGGTAGCTAACCTACGTTTCATGTTTAACTTAAACGCTCACAACCGAAGCTGACTGTTTGTTTATTTGCCACTGTTAGAGTATGAATTTGTAACTGTAGTAAACAATATTGTGTAAGTTCCTAGAGAGGCGAACTTAACAAGTTCGCCTAAGCATCTTCTGTGTAAGTTCATAGAGAGGCGAACTTCTTTAGGAGCGAATTTGTTAAGTTCGCCTATAGTGCTGTGCGGGTTTGTGTTGTCCTATAAATAGGTGTTTGTAAGTCTTAGATGAAAGAGTAGATCAGTGTAGAACAGAAAATAAGAGATCTTGTAAACTGATATTGTGGTGGAAATACAAAGCGTTTATTTACATCATGTTGTTGATTGAGTTACACGTTGCACGTTGATCATAGATTCCGCACGTTATCACCGTGTCGTACCGCGAGTCTAGAGATCCGTCACGCACATAATCGGGACCTACAAAGTGGTATCAAAGCCTTTGTTCTTGATTAGCAGAAGATTCGTGGTGTTTTCGTATACAATCAACAACAAAAATCACCGAATTTGAAGAGATTTTGAAGAATTTTTCATCTTATTTGTGTTCTTGACAAAAATGGAGAAATTTTGACAAATTTGGAATGATTTTGGATTAATTTGAAGAATTTGATCCATTAGAAGTGTTCTATATCACATTATACTCAATTCTACAGTTCAATTTCATCAAATTCCATCAATTCAGTAAGATATGATGATTTTCATAATTTTTGGTTCGTGTTTGGGTTGAAGAGCTGAACCAGGCGAACTTAATCATTCTGTTAGAGACGAACTGAATCGGGCGAACTTATTAGGCGAACTAATTGATTTTTCTGCAGATTTAAGTGACAGTGAGAGTATTCGTTCTAGTGAAAGCACTTAGTCTATCGAGAGTGATGTGATGACTGAAGAAAGTTTTCAGACAGTTGAATATGATCTGAGTGAATCAGAAATTGATACAGAGCCTATCATTGTTGCTCAAAAGGGTGAAGTTGATTATGACGTATTCATGGCTCCTGGTGCATCTTCTTTAGAAGAAAAGGCTGAGATAGTTTCTAACTCTGAAACGTTTTGTTCTAACTGTGTTTCAGTAAAGGATAAAATGTTGAGGGTTTTGGATGGCAACGTAAACCTCATTTGTGATATGAAATCGATGCACACGGTAAACCAGAAATTAAAGGATAATGAGAATGTGTGTATGGAGAGAATAGAATCATTGAAGTGGGATATAAATTCTCTGACTTTGAAGATTAAAGAGCAGGCATATCACCTGGATATGTCCTTTGCAGAAATTGAGAAAATAAATAATGATCTTGCTGAGAAACATAAGCAACTAGCTAAATCTAAAGCAGAGGTGATTAGATTGCACAGAAAGTTGGAAATCTTTTGGAAATTCATCATTATTACTAGGATATTTTAATAGTACTGAAGAGGGGTAGGGAACTAGTGGTATTGGTTATGTTCCTCCACCACTCAACGAAAATTATTCTGTTACATATGAGATTATTAAAGATGAGGATTTAGATCCTAAGACTGTGTTGAAAGTGAATTCAGTCACAAGTGATGATATGGTGTATCCTGATGAGAGTGATAATGAATATTTTGATGAAGCTAAGGTAGAGGGGATACCGAAAGAGGTTAAGAAAGAGGACTCAAAGGTTGATTCTAATTCATCTGGAAATAATACATTTGGACGTTCTTCAAACTCAAGAAGAGTTCCATATGTCAGAGGTTATAAAGACAGGTGTACATGTTTTCATTGTCATGAGATAGGACACATCGTGGTGAACTATCCTTACAAAAATAAAGGGAAAAAGCATGTAGTTCCTGAGAAGATGAAGTCTGAATCAAAACCTGTTGAAAAAACGTTTATTCATTCTCAAATTTCAAAAGAAGTGCATGTAGGCGAATCTTCTTCAAGTGCATCTTATCGTGTGAAGATTCCTTATATGAGAGAATTTAGTGAGAATAGATCTTGCTTTTACTGTGGTCTTGTGGGTCATATTCGGATTGTTTGTCCTCACAACGCCAAAGGTAACCGACATGTTACTCCAGAAAAGGTAAGAACTCATGGTAAGCCTTATGTTAACCCAAATGTGGTTAAACCTCGTGATACACCAAAGGGTAATTCAAAATTTGAGGTTAGGCTTTCTAGACCTTAAAGACGGAGGAGAAATAGAAGATTGAGAAAACTTTTAGAACAAGAGCTTTCACAATCTAAACATTTTTCAAATGAACAAGATTGTTCAAACACTTCACATTTTAAGCAAAAAGAACTTAATGAACAGAAGTATGTTTGGAAATCTAAAGTTTCTGTTTCTGACTCGTCGGAGCAATCACCGAAAATCGATGAGAGATTCGATTGTGAATGGAGTGAAATTTATTATTTTGATACAGATAGACGACCCATGACTACCATGGCTTGGGTCCCAATTTTAAGTTAATGTTTCTTGTTAGTTGTGCAGGATTAACCAAGAGGGACTATTAATATCATTTGGGATGTTAATAGTGGTTGTTCATAGCACATGACATGGAATGGCATCTGCATGAGCAAAGAGTTGTTGATAACGGAGAAATCTATTTGATTCAACGACTTGATGCTCAGGGGGAGAATATGTCACACACAATGTTATTTTAAAAAAGATTTAAAAGTCCAAAAGACAACCTGAAACTTAGGATGACAATGGTGAGCATAAAGTCGTTGATGCAACCATTTGTCTAGTTGAGGGGGAGTCTACAGGACAGGGAGAGTATAGATTTGTGTTGGTGATAAAGGCAAAGGCATTCAATTACATTTGATTACATCGTTTTGAGTTTTTAATTGATTGAATTGCTTAATCCCAAGTAACCAAGTAAAATGTTTTTCTTAAAATGTTTTCATGGAAGATTTTATTTTCTTTTGTTTTACTTTCTTTAAAAAAGATTTTGAAAAAACCAAAAAATTGAAAAAGTTAAAATTGACATTACTTGAAGTTATAAGGAGAAATGATAGATGTACAGTCACACATGACCTTAGTTGGACTTTATGATGCTTATCTAATATATTTGTGATAAATGTTTTGATCAGAACTTCTTAGACTGCACAGTATGGGAAATGATAGCTTCATAACTGCTTATGCTTAACAAAGATTGATACTTGATACTTATATTTTTAATTTGGATACTAGCATGTAGTCTGAATTGTCAATAGGCTATGAGTATCTTTGGTACATTAATAGTGTGACAACAAAATGATCTTTGTTACAACTGTAATTTGAACCCATGGTATGCCGGGTGTGTGTGTGTAAAAGATCATTATTAGATAAAGAATATAAGATCTAAAGTACTTCATGAGACCAATATCGGTTATGTCTTTAAACACAATTTTTCAGTTCACTTCACTGCCCATGCCCCGAAAAACATGCAATGTGTTGCTGAACTAAGATATGTTTTTGACAACATATGTTGGAACATATACTAGCCCTTGGATCAATATCCTGATTCCATTGAACATATCCAGATAACGGTTGGATCACACTACCCTATGCCATTGAATCAATCGATTCCTTGATCAATCTTATGTTGAAGAATTCTATTGGTACAATCTTTATGTTACTATGAATCATAATACTTCATCCAAACCAAGACATTTGAATAATTCAATTCTGAATCATTCTGATTATCTGCTTGATATTTTCCTGTGTTTATCAGTATAATTCATCCTGGAGATTGAATATTATCTTGCAATGATCTTATATGTCTTGAAGATAGTGCACATTTAAATTTATGTTGGCATATTTGTGGGGTACACGTTGTATTACAAAATAAATGGTACCTTAATTCACAAGAACATGGGACAAAGATACTAATGGTTTCAATTCTTATAATATTGACAACTTAGATTGACATGTTATGTGTTGCAAATTTGTATGTAATTTATGTTATAAGCATGTTATGATCTGATCCCATCTTCTTTGAATTTATTCGCGTATCATTACATGTTTTGGTTGAAGCTTAAAAGATTTGATCTTATCTGATTCAAAAGATGTTACTTCATATAATTGATTGGAAATTCAAAAGCAAGAAAAGAAAGAAATGAAAGAATGAATCTGGATAGGATACCCATAGAATGTTTAGGGTTGTTTATCCAAAATGTGTGATTGATGCATTGTTTATACTGATATGATCTTCTTACTCGTGATGTTCGACCAAAAAGATGTGATTTTGTATTTTACATTTTAGTTTGTACAAAGAAAAACCAAAAAGATTTTGTGTTTCTTATGTTTGAAAAACCAAAAAGATTTTATTTTTCTAGCTTCCATGGAAATATTAATTGTTGGTTATTCTTGGTGGTTCTCCTTTGCAAAAATTGAATAATGCAGACATAAGTTGACAAGGGGTCCTTCTCCCAAGTTTTCTTCTATATAGAAAGAGAGAGTGTGCAGATGAACAAGACGAAGACTACAGTGTGTTTGATGATATATGAATACGGATGACAATCTTCTAAAGCTGTTGTCAAGGGGGAGTCTATTGGAACATATTCCGGTGACAACGAGCTTGAAGATATTATGTCTTAGTCTTAGAGTCTATGAATTGTAATTGATAGAATTGTTAGCAACAATTAAGAGGGAGTCTGTTAGAGCATGAATTTGTAACTATAGCAAACAATATTATGTAAGTTCATAAGCATCTTTAGGAGCGAACTTGTTAAGTTCGCCTATAGTGTTGTGTAGAACAGAAACTGAGAGGTCTATTGCGGTGGAAATACAAAGCGTTTATTTACACTGCTGTTGTTGATTGAGTTACACGTTGCACGTTGATCATGGATTCCGCACGTTATCACCGTGTCGTACCGCGAGTCTAGAGATCCGTAACGTCCAAGAGGGACCTACAGCCTCCTGCCAGGTCTATCAACTCTGGCGATGCGAGTAGGCTAACATTTCACCCGTTCGACCTCAAATCGAGTTAGCGCGACTAACGCGAGTGAGATTTGTCAAACCCAGTAGTACTACTAAACATTACCTCGCTAAGATCCATATTAACGGTTCGATGTGTGTTTGAGGACTTTCAGAGATAGTGTGTTACGCTTAGCTTTAACATTGATAACATATGAATTATAATAATCTCAAAAATAGATGTGACATGCTTTCTTCCCAAAGTTAAAACAGTAAAAAGGGGCTGTGAAAACCCACCTGATTGCGTAGGAAGTAATCAAAAGTATGAGATTGAAATCTTAAGCGTTAGCCCGACACGGCTCATGAATGCCTTAGAATTACAACATAATTATTAGGGATAAAATGGGAATTGTGACGACGACACGGAATGAGAAACGTCCTAAGAGGAACGTTCTAATGACCATGAGTAGACGAACGTGTCTACGGTAATACGAATTTCCAGGATAAATAATTAAAGTGGTTATGATATGCGACGAAAACGATAATTACAATATATAAGTAAATATTTCCAATCGTCTTCGACATTAAGTAATGATTTAGAAAAATAATATTATTATATTATTTTTAAACTCGCATAACTACTACGATAATATTGAAGTGATAAAATAATAACGTATTATTTTTATTCGAGAATATGATTACGATTAGACGATATAAATAATTTTATTATTTATAAATTTAAAATATTTCACAATACTTAGAAACGTGTCGAAAATAATATATATAAACATATTATTTTAATAGGACTGACTGATTACGAAGCTAAACATGTGAATTAATTGGATTATGATCGAGTCTAGAATCAAAAGCCCCAAATATATTCTAGAACGAACCCTAGATTCTGGATAGGGTTCAATTCGATGCTAATTGCTCGAATTATCATAGGGCTTTCACTTTACGAGTAAAAACGAAGGTGAGGGAATGTTTAATTACTAAAATGCGATGAGAATTGAAGGTGCTTGACCAACTTGAGTTCCGAATTCGGCGATCTCGGCCTCCGACGACTCCGACTTTGTCTTCGGTTAAATCGAACTGTGCAAATGCTTCAAGGGGACTCGTACAAGACCCGTTGATGATCAATTGAGAGAATAACACACGGATTAATCGAATTTGGTTGTTAATGGGCGTTGGTTACAAAATAATTACCCATAATCGGGGTTTAATTCAGAGCAATAACGAGGTTTAAAGTCTTAATGATGCTCGTAATTAGCTGAGGCGTGCATATCGGTTGCGAAATCGGATGAATTTGAAGTTATGGGATTCGAACTTGGGTTATACGATACGGGTTTGACTTGTAAAAGTCAACAGAACCGAAAACCTCTTTAGTTTTGACTTTACAAGTCAAAGGATTCGGATTTGGGACTTGGCAAGACTAGACCCTGTAGTTTCAGTTTCAGTTTTGACAGAAATAGTCCTTGAGGTTTCTAATTGAGTTAACTAGGTTAGGAATTAACAGAATATTTAACGGAATTACTAACGGAGTTAACTTGAAAAGTCGGATTGTCACATCATCCCCTAGTTGAAAGAATTTTCGTCCCGAAAATTCTTTCATCTAATAAATAAAAAAAATTTCCGGATGTCACATCATCCCCAAGTTGAAAGAATTTTCGTCCCGAAAATTAAAATAGTACCTTGAGAGTTTAACGTGGAGTACCTGAATAGATGAGGATACTTGCGCATCATCTGATCCTTACGCTCCCACGTGAATTCCGGTCCGCGTTTCGAGTTCCAACGAACTCTGACAATAGGGATTTTAATGCGTTTTAGCGGTTTGACTTCCTATCCATGATTTCCACGGGTTCTTCGATGAAACGCAACTGTTCATCGATGTGTAGTTCCTCAAGAGGAACCGCGAGTGACTCGTCTGCTAGACATTTCTTCAAGTTTGAGACGTGAAAGACGTTGTGTACACCACTAAGTCCTTCAGGTAGGTCCAGTTGATACGCTACTAGGCCAATTCTCTTCACTATCTTGAATGGTCCAACATAACGAGGATTCAGTTTGCCTCGTTTCCCAAAACGAATGTCACCCTTCCAAGGTGAGACTTTTAACAAGACCATATCCCCTACTTGAAATTCTAACGGTTTACGACGCTTATCGGCATAGCTCTTTTGACGATCACGAGCTGCTGCCATACGATTTCTAATTTGAATAATTTTCTCAGAAGTTTCAAGTACAAGTTCAGGACCCGTAAGTTGACTATCCCCAACCTCGGCCCAACAAATAGGGGAACGACATTTCCGTCCATATAGTGCCTCGAATGGAGCTGCCTTGATACTAGTGTGATAACTGTTATTGTAGGAGAACTCCACCACCGGTAGGTGAGACTCCCAAGTGTTACCTAAATCACTCACACAAGCTCGTAGCATATCCTCCAAAGTTTGAATTGTACGCTCCGTCTGGCCATCAGTTTGAAGATGGTATGCTGTGCTCATATCTAGACGCGTGCCTAAAGCTTTATGTAACGATTTCCAGAAACGGGAGGTGAATCGTGCATCACGATCCGAAATGATAGAAATTGGCACTCCGTGCCGAGAGACTACTTCTTTCAAGTAAATACGAGTAAACTTCTCCATTTTGTCTGTTTCCTTGATTGCTAAGAAGTGAGCAGACTTTGTTAAACGATCAACGATTACCCAAATGGTATCACATCCGGTAGGAGTTCGTGGAAATTTTGTGATAAAGTCCATGGATATCTGCTCCCATTTCCACATGGGAATCTCCGGTGGCTGGAGTAGACCGGAAGGCTTTTGATATTCAACCTTAACCTTTGCGCATGTCAGGCACTTGCTCACATAGGTGGCTATATCGTCTTTCTTCTTTGGCCACCAATACAGCACCTTTAGGTCATGGTACATCTTGTCAGAACCTGGATGAACGGAGTAGCGAGATTTATGAGCTTCATCCATGACTAGTTCCCTTAAGTTCCCGAATACTGGAACCCATATTCGCTTGACGAAGTAGCGAATGTCGTCAGATTTGACATAGAGTTGTGCTTCCATACCGCATGTGGCTTCCAGCGATAGGTTTTCTTCCTTCAGGGCTTCGAGTTGAGCACTACAGATTTTTTCAGGTAATCAGGTGTAAATAGTAAGCTATAATGCTTGAACTCTTGTGGGCTTGGTTTCCTTTCGACTTAGGGCATCAGCTACAACATTAGCCTTACCCGGATGATACCGGATCGCACAGTCATAATCATTCAAGAGTTCGACCCAACGACGTTGTCTCATGTTCAACTCTTTCTGCTCGAAGATATGCTGAAGACTCTTGTGATCGGTGTAGATAGTGCACTTGGTACCGTACAAGTAATATCTCCATATCTTAAGCGTGAAAACTACGGCTCCCAAATCTAGGTCATGAGTGGTGTAGTTTTTCTCGTGAATCTTTAGTTGACGTGAAGCGTATGCGATCACATTTTCTCGTTGCGTTAACACACAACCCAGACCCTGAATAGATGCATCGCAATACACCACAAAATCATTCGTTCCCTCCGGAAGAGCTAGAATAGGTGCACTACAAAGTTTCTGCTTAAGGAGTTGAAATGCTGACTCCTGGTTGTCGCCCCAATTATAGGCTTTACTCTTCTGAGTTAAGGCATTGAGAGGTTGTGCAATCTTAGAAAATCCTTCGATGAATCGGCGATAATAACCAGCCAATCCCAGAAACTGTGTCGCACTTCAGTCGGAGTCGTCGGTGCTGCCCAATTCTTGATGGCTTCAATCTTTGATGGATCGACATGTATCCCCTTTTCATTAACCACATGTCCTAAGAATTGAACTTCCCGAATCCAGAATTCACACTTGGAAAACTTAGCATACAGCTGCTCCTGCTTTAGTAATTCCAGAATTAAACGTAGATGTTCCTCATGTTCCTCCTTGTTCTTGGAATAAATGAGGATGTCGTCGATGAAAATGATAACAAATTGATCAAGGTATAGCTTACACACACGGTTCATGAGGTCCATGAACACCGCGGGTGCGTTGGTTAATCCGAAAGGCATGACCATGAACTCATAGTGGCCGTACCTTGTCCTGAAAGCAGTCTTAGAGATATCCTCATCTCGGACTCTCAATTGGAATAGAAACTTAATCTTTGGAGTTGATCAAAGAGATCATCTATGCGAGGCAGAGGATAATGATTCTTGATTGTCACTTTATTCAGTTCACGGTAGTCAATACACATACGGAAGGTCCCGTCATTCTTCTTGAGAAACAGGACTGGAGCTCCCCATGGTGATGAGCTAGGTCGGATAAAACCTTTATACAACAATTCTTGAAGCTGATTGGATAGCTCTTGCAATTCACTAGGTGCTAGTTTATAAGGTGCCCGAGCGATCGGTGCTGCTCCGGGTGCTAGATTGATTTGGAATTTAACTTGACGTGGCAGTCCGGGAAAATCCTCAGGAAATACTTCCGGATAGTTGTAAACAATCGGAATATAATGAATCTTCTTCTCCTCCGATGGCTGCTCGGCGACGAGAGCCAGAATAGCGGTATGCCCTTTTCGAAGACATTTATGTGCTTTCATGAAGGATATGATGCCCATGACTGCACCAACCTTTTCGCCCTGAACGGAAAGAGTTTCTCCACTTGGGAGAGGAATGCGAACGATTTTCTCACGACAGATGATCTCGGCTTGGTTTTTAGATAACCAATCCATGCCTACAATTACATCAAAACTACCGTGTGTGACCGGCATAAGGTCGATATCAAGTTTATAACCAACCAACTCAAGCTTACAACCCTTAAGAATGTGGGTTGCTTCAATTATTTAGCCATTGGCTATTTCTATTACATACTTAGCTTCTAGCAGAGTTGGAGTTTATTTTATCATATCACTAAGCTTCTTAGTTATAAAACTCCTATCAGCACCGGTGTCAAAAAGGACAGGAGCAAAGTAATTGTTTAAGAGGAACTTACTGGTGACCACATTATGATCATATCAAGCTTCTCCGGATCCTAGCACAAAGGCTCGTCCTCTCGCACCATTCCCTCCATTATTACCATTGTTATTGCCATTGTTGTTGTTTTGATTAGGGTTGTGATTGCCATTACCTCCCTTCTTCAACTGAGGACAATTATTCCAAAAGTGCCCCTCCTTCCCACACTTAAAACAACCCTTTGTAGACCCAGGCTGTTGAAAAGGCTGCTTGGCTTGCAACTCACCCCTACAATCCTTGGCAGTATGGCCTATCTTACCACACCGCTGACAATGGTTACATACCCCATAATGATGGAAGTTTCATTTGTTTCACTTGGGAGATTTCCCCGCATATCCACCTTGATTTTTACCCGAAGAGGTCGTCTGATTGAAGTTCTTAGCAGGCTCAAACTTATGCTGCTGCTGCTAAGGTTGATTAAACTGGGGTCCCTTGGAGTTGGTGTGGGAGTTGGAGTTGTGATCAAACTTGCGCTTATGGTTGTCGGTGGATTTAGAAACCGAACCCCTCAGTGGTAGAGTCCCTTGAGTCACCGTCTGATCGGTTAACTTGTGGGCAAGTCTGATGGTCTGCTGGATGGTAGTAGGGTTGGATGAGGTGACTATGCTATGAATCTGAGGCACTAAATGTCCAATGTATAGCTCAATCCTTTTGTAATCCGGGGTCACCATGTGTGGGCACATGGTAGCAAGCTCATGGGAGCGAGTGGTGTAAAGTTCAATTTCAGAACCTTCCATTTTCAGATTCCAGAATTCCCCTTCCTGCTTCTGAATCTCATCCCGAGGACAGTACTCCTCCTTCATCATTGTCTTGAATTCCTCCCACGGGAGTGCATTAGCCATAGCTAAACCCAATATTTGGACCTGAGCGTTCCACCATGTAAGAGCCGGTACCAGAAGAAAACTTGACCTGATTGGCCAGGGGACAATTGCACATGGCAAATACTGACTCCACTTTCTCGAACCATCGGAGTAGTCTGACAGCTCCATCAGCTCCACTAAAAGTGTGGGGCTTACAGTCCATGAATGTACATGTTGGTTGATTATTCTGCTGACCTGGATTTAGAAACATAATATAGGATCGGGATTATAAAGCTTGAGAAAGGAACTTTGAGAGATGAATTGTCTTCACTAGTCAATGGTTATAGTATTTACCTGCAACATTCTGTGCTGCAAGAGCCTCAGCCACACTATCATTAATTAGTGCCGCCAGCTTAGTTGCTGTCATGTTAATGGTTCCTCGACCACCAGCACGACCTCCACGTCCTCTTCCCGACATAACTCTTCACATTCACAAATACAAAATAATGAGAAATATATCGTATTTCAAACATTATATGTACAAGTAAGGAAAAGATAACTAAACACAACATCTAATATTTTGAAATTAAATAAGTTGTAAAGCTACAAGATAAATAATTCAAAATATCAAACTTCTCATGCTTTTATTGGATGGGAACAATCCTTATCCATCTAGGTTTGAAATAGAAAGACATAAACAAAGCATAAATAAAAGGAATGATAAGATAGAATAATCATCAAACATCATCGTCATCGGAGGAAATGCATGATAGAGCATAATCTATCTTGACCGGCTCCTCCTCGAGTGGCTCCTCCTCGATTGGCTCATCCTCAAATGGCTCCTCCTAGGCGTTAGAAAACGGGGCTTTTCCTTGCCAAAGTGCTGCCTCCATTTGGGCCTCCAGATGTGCCACTCTACTCAAAATCCCTTCGACAGCATCATCCGAGGTGTCCACCCTCATTTCTAAATGTTGAACCCTATCCACTAGATGGTTATGGACCTGATCTGTCGCTGCTAACTCAGCGGTCAAATGCTCAATCTGTTCCTTATTCTCTTCTACTTGTAACTCCCGCTGTAGAATACCGGGTATCTCACTAGCAGTATCCTTCACAATTCCTAATTCCTTAGTCATAAAAACTACAAAGGCCGCAAAAGCTTGCTCCATGGTACATGGTAAGCTAGGTAAAGTAGATGATGAAGAAGTGGAACCAAAATAAGGTGATGGAACATTTCCCATCTCAATCCATCTTTGGATCATTTTAAGGTACCGATCCCAATTGCGCGATGCATCTCTTGCTTGCACACTACTCGGCTCACCATGTTCAACAGAATTATCACTAGAACTGGTCTGGCGCCTTTTGGGCTCCGGGGAAGGTAGGATAGGTGCATCATGTTCCGGTGCCTTATGTAATGGTGGTGGGGTTGATGACATGGTCCTGTAACGAAATATATAAGTGCCAAAACTTTCAAACGTCTATAACATGTAACTAATGTGTGAGGTTATAGTCTAGTATGCAATCCTAGTTCTCTATAACAAATGGCTCTGATACCAATCTGTCACACCCTCAATTTCAACTAACGGAGTTTTACCTTTTGGGAAGTGACAAACCAGGATCTCAGTCATTAGTTACATTGAACGAATATATATGGGACTCAAATGAAAATATCATATCAACTAGAGTAAATGCGGAAGCGAATAAAGAAAGTAAATGCGCAAAACAAACGCGCCCAAAAAGTCCAGTCCAAATGTAATATTAAATCATAATCAAAAGTAGGACTTCATGCATGTGCTAGATGTGCACCTGTGCCTAATCTTAGCGACCTGAGAAAACATGTAAGAAAAGATGTCAACACGAGGTTGGTGAGTTCACAAGTTTTAATGTATAAATAAACGTTTACCAGATTATTGTTCATTCAATATGCATCTATAGGTAGCTAACCTACGTTTCATGTTTAACTTAAGCGCTCGCAACTGAAGCTGACAATTTGTTTATTTGCCTCCTGTCAGGTCTATCAAATCTAGCGATGTGAGTAGGCTAACATTTCACCCGTTCGACCTCAAATCGAGTTAGCACGACTAACGCAGGTAGGATTTGTCAAACCCAGTAGTACTACTAAACACTACCTCGCTAAGATCCATATTAACGGTTCGATGTGTGTTTGAGGACTTTCAGAGATAGAGTGTTACGCTTAGCTTTAACATTGATAACATATGAATTATAATAATCTCAAAAATAGATGTGACATGCTTTCTTCCCAAAGTTAAAACAGTAAAAAGGGGCTGTGAAAACCCACCTGATTGCGTAGGAAGTAATCAAAAGTATGAGATTGAAATCTTAAGCGTTAGCCCGACACGGCTCATGAATGCCTTAGAATTACAACATAATTATTAGGGATAAAATGGGAATTGTGACGACGACACGGAATGAGAAACGTCCTAAGAGGAACGTTCTAATGACCATGAGTAGACGAACGTGTCTACGGTAATACGAATTTCCAGGATAAATAATTAAAGTGGTTATGATATGCGACGAAAACGATAATTACAATATATAAGTAAATATTTCCAATCGTCTTCGACATTAAGTAATGATTTAGAAAAATAATATTATTATATTATTTTTAAACTCGCATAGCTACTACGATAATATTGAAGTGATAAAAATAATAACGTATTATTTTTATTCGAGAATATGATTACGATTAGACGATATAAATAATTTTATTATTTATAAATTTAAAATGTTACACAATACTTAGAAACGTGTCGAAAATAATATATATAAAGATATTATTTTAATAGGACTGACTGATTACGAAGCTAAACATGTGAATTAATTGGATTATGATCGAGTCTAGAATCAAAAGCCCCAAATCTATTCTAGAACGAACCCTAGATTCTGGATAGGGTTCAATTCGATGCTAATTGCTCGAATTATCATAGGGCTTTCAGTTTACGAGTAAAAACGAATGTGAGGGAATGTTTAATTACCAAAATGCGATGAGAATTGAAGGTGCTCGACCAACTTGAGTTCCGAATTCGGCGATCTCGGCCTCCGACGACTCCGGCTTTGTCTTCGGTTAAATCGAACTGTGCAAATGCTTCAAGGGGACTCGTACAAGACCTACAGATGATCAATTGAGAGAATAACACACGGATTAATCGAATTTAGTTGTTAATGGGCGTTGAGTCGACGGTTACAAAATAATTACCCATAATCGGGGTTTAATTCAGAGCAATAACGAGGTTTAAAGTCTTAATGATGCTTGTAATTAGCTGAGGCGTGCATATCGGTTGCGAAATCGGATGAATTTGAAATTATGGGATTCGAACTTGGGTTATACGATACGGGTTTGACTTGTAAAAGTCAACAGAACCGAAAACCTCTTCAATTTTGACTTTGCAAGTCAAAAGATTCGGATTTGGGACTTGGCAAGACTAGACCCTGTAGTTTCAGTTTCAATTTTGACAGAAATAGTCCTTGAGGTTTCTAATTGAGTTAACTAGGTTAGGAATTAACAGAATATTTAACGGAATTACTAACGGGGTTAACTTGAAAAGTCGGATTATCACACAAAGACTTTAGGAAAATTCAGTAAGGAAGGAAGACTCTACCTAGGCTGCGAATCCTGATTACTAAACGTGGCTTCTATCGGATATGGAATATGTAATGGAACCGGGATCCTACGATATAACACCCTCAAACCACCTAATCAATCTCAGAATGTGACAAGAAGTAATTCAAGGGATACTAATAACACTAGTACTCGGATTGCCTCTCGGTCTCACCGATTATGCTACAGAACTTAAAAGACAGCTCACCACTCGGTATCACTATCTCAATACATCGAAGATGCAAGGAGCAATCTGAATTCAACCTATTTAACACGAATTAACAACGACACTAGAACCCTAAGAAAACGTCCTCTCAGACTGTTCACTCAAAGAAACCCTAATATCGAAGACTAACCGTTTATCTATCACTTTTCAGGTTTTTAGATAAGAAGAACACTAAGTTTATTAACTGATTAATTGGTATTCCTATGGTCACTGATGTCTAGCAAACCACATACGAATCACAAACACACAGTAAGCGATCTAATACACACCAATCAATTGAAAGACATTCAAACAAAGTATGCAAGGAACAATCAACCAATATAGCATCAAAACTAAGAATGCAAACTCATCAAACAAGTGAAATCAGATCTGATCTAAAGTATAAAATACAAAACAAGTTCCATAAACGATAAAAATCCAAACTTTAGCAAACATTCATCATTAACCTAGGTAGATCTATGGTCTTAGCCAAGAAACATGGTAGAAACAGAAGATTCGAAGATAAACAAAGCAAACATGAGGTCCAGAAACAAATCAATGTAACTAATTCGATCAATCGTGACCGAACGATTCAATGCAAAACTTCAATCTCTTGATCCAAAGCTTCTTCCTTTGCTCAAATTCGCCCAAAAACTCTCCTTTGACGGCAATGTATCGAATAATCAAGAAGATACTCGTTTAAATTGATTAAACCTAAAAGTTAAGGTTTTTTCCGGATTGGCGACCCTCTCGCGTACCACGAGAGGCTTGGGAAGGTCCCTCGCGTACCGGGAGGGACACGCTAGTAGGGGTCCTTCCTGGCTTCCCTCGCGTACCGCGAGGGGTTTGTGACTCCTCCTCGCGTACCGCGAGGAGCTTGATTTCACAGAAAATGATTTTTTTTTTCTTTTCGCTCTTTTCCCGTGTGCTTGATTTCTCCAGGATTTAGCTACATTTTCCAGTTCTTTTGCACATTATAACCTGCAATCATGACCCAGACACCGTATGAACCAAAAACGACATAAAACGAGTACAAAACTATACAATTTCGCACAATTACAATATGATAAATGTATGTGTTTTGCAACACATCAAAGTGGGTTAGGTTTTTGGGGTGGTACTACACATATGCAGTATTACGTTATTTTTTATATATTTTTTTTGAACGAGGAAGACGTGGGAATATGGTCTCCGAATCATTTTTTTAGTTTTTGACTTATATTTTGAGTTATATTTTTTTCCCTTTAATGAGTAGTTCTATAATTCTTTCATTAAAATAAGTTCTCTCATGAACTCAACCCTATATATATAGGGGTGAGCACTTAACGGGTATTACCCGATAAACCCGTCAAACCCTTTGGAACCGACCCGTGAGGAACCATGAAAGCTAACTAGGGTACGATAAACGGTTCTATGATTTAGCCTCAAAATGGTAAGGGTCGGGTACGGGTCTAGAACCGAAGATAACCCGTATACCCGTTAAACCCGTCAACATTTAAAAAGTAACAAAATTTTAAAATATTTAGTGTAGATCAATATGTAAATATGTGATTTTTTTTAATTTACCAAATATAAAAGATATGAGAGTAAAAAATAAATTTAAATAATGATTTTTTTATTTTTTAATTACATCGAGGTGGTCTTTTTTATTATTAAAATTGTTATTTTTTTAGATCTTTTTATGAAAATGAGTACCATGGGATTGAATAAAGATTGAAAAAATAATAATTTTGAAGCTAAAAAAAAGCTCTAAAAATCCGACGTTTATTTAATTTTGAGACATATATTTATTTTTGAAACCGTACTTGATGTGCTTGTGAATTAAGTATAAAAATATAAATAAATATATTTTTAGGGTTGATTGATTTCACAATATCAGGTTTTTAAAATTTATAAATTAAAATGATAATTACGTTAACTTAAAACACACACAATAGGCAAGTGTACCTATCGCAGCGTAATATAGTTAGGCAAAAACCAAGTATCGAACCAATGGACACGGTAGAGTTCCAATACTCAACTTTTGTTATCGTTTAGCCGGATTAATTAGTAGGCGGATTTTGTGTGCTTGTGAAGCAGAAAAGTAAATGGCGGTAAAATAAATAACATAAAAGTAAAAATGTGCGTGAAGTGTGTAATAGAAATGTAACTAGCAGATTAGTAAATATCAAAAAAGTAAATAAGGCGAAAATGATCAGATTACGAAATGTATTGCTTCGAGATTCGAATCAGTTTGGTACGTGATAATGTTAGGTTAACTAATTCAGTGGTATGACTACTATAAACTTGTGACCCAGGTCACCGCTAGAGCCTCGTCCTCACGACATTTGATTTGCAAATTATATTCTTTAAAAAGTGGTAGTGCCTCCCGTTAGGGACAACATTTACCCTCAACCCATCGAATGGTCATCTCCGGGTTGGATAAAGACATCAGACTCAAAATGTTTTATATTAAGTTAAATAGGTGATTATATTTTTCTCACCGGGAGGCGGTGTAACAATGGGAACAAGTATAAAGACGTACCGTTTCCAACATGAGTTCACCAATTTTTGGTCGCATAATAATCTCGTATAAAGACGTACGATCTTAGAAGTGTAGACCAAGCCTTGGCTTATCAGTCTCTGCTCGTATAAAGACGTACGAGTTTCAAAGGAAGTTTGATTAAAAAGGGTTTTACGATCTTACTCTTTAAAATCAAGACACTCACAAATATAAAGACAGATTTAGATAATCATAAAAGCTCATCAAAAGATGGTTTTTTTAGGACTAATTAGTTAAAGACATAAAAATACCACTTCATTAATAAGTTAAACATTAACATGCACCAAACATCATCTTCACCCTATCAATGAAAAGAAGTTTTAGCCACAAATGACCATAACGACTAGCGTAATGATAAGTTTCGAAGGCTCCCCTATTGTGAAACAAAGAGGAAGAGCCCCTCTACTCTCTACTCTAACTACGAGAATGCTCTCTTCTTGACTGTAATTTAGCTCTGGATTGGTGTGTGGAATGAAGAACCCAAGCCTCCTATTTATAGGCCTCAAAATGTGAAATGCACGGCCGTGCATTGGGTTGCACGGTCGTGCAAAGGCCCATGGAATCAAACAGGGTACAGAGGACACGGTACCGAGCCGTGGGGAGCAGAGAAGGGCAATGCACGACCGTGTATTGGGATGCACGGCCGTGCAACCCTTCTTTTTCTCCTAGCTTTGTCTTGTAGCTTCTTGTTGACTATTGTTGACCAATTTTGACTTCTTGGGGGTCAATGCTCCGGGAATAAACCTTCTAGAAGCTTGAATACTTGGTGTTCTTGATAGGATTTAGTTGATTTGTATTTTTAACATTGAATAACCTACAATTACAAAATATTTGTGTTTTAAGCTTAAATTGCAAAGTTATTATTCAATTTAGTACCATAATGTGGGATTATTATGTATGTAAAATATGTATAAATGATGGCATATCATAACACCCCACACTACAACTTTGCTTGTCCTCAAGAAAACTCATGCATGATCACACCCATAACTAAAAACTTTACTAGGGTAATGGAATTTCAACTAGTGTTGAAACTCCGGGATAACTCTTGAGCTGCTTATTCTATTTTTGTGTTTTTCTTGTTTTAAGATGATGGAGTCCATGACAAGCCTACTAGAATGTTGATTATGCAAAAACTCCTCACTACTCACAATGTTCACTCAACTCTAGGGTTATATATATGGATAATGTAAGCTAAGTGGGACACTCGAGTTCAAATTGAATTATGCAATGGTCATAAGCTTGTATGCAAATCAAGTTTCCACCAACTAACTAAGTAGTATGCATGAATCAAGAGGACTTTAAAGGGTTGTAATATGGCTAAAGTAAAACTAAAGGTGAAAATGAAAATCCTTTTGGATTTTTAGGGGTTTTAAAAAGGGTTTGAAGGGCTGCAACTATTGCGAAACACTCAGCTACGGCCTCATGGCTTAAAATGGTAAATACTAAAAGTTCCCCCTACGGTACTCAGATCGTGAGGGTATAACTAATCTGAGGGCTCGTTTATGATCAGATTGCCAAGACCAAGATCTCTCATCAGGTTTAACTCGTCCCTTATCGCGTAATACACATTACTGCCTTTTCGTACGGGTCGTGCGGCTAGTCGCCTAACAGCACCTACTTCCATCAAGTATGTATAATCGCTTTGGGCATGAGTTTGATTCTTGCTACACTTTCCATCATGGCTCCAGTGGCCACACTTTCTACATCTACCGTATCTTTTGGCTCTTCTTTTGGCGACACTTTTTGACTAGCCGCATAATGGTGGCAATTGTTCTTGCTTGTGCCACCATTTTCTTACATCACTGGTTGCTTGAAAAATCTTTTCTCAGAGCTTTTTTTTACAAGACAACTTTTTCAATACTCCTCTTTCCTCAATTTCATTGAAATAATATTTCCTTGAATTTCCCTGCAGATAGTTCGGATAATTTCCTAATGCATCCACCATTTGTATATTCCAATTCTTCTGAGTAGGATAGATTCTTTCCAAAGTCATCCCGATGATAATGAACTTGAAATGATAACATAAGATAATTTTTCCATTTTGAAGACAGTTAGCCAATAACTGGTGTTTGTGAAAAGCTGGTTGGGTGATAAGTATGGGTTTAGAAAAGAAAAGGGTAAGGCTCAGAGGGCTATCTAGGCGGATAATATTTTTGTGGTTTTCGGGATTTTTTTTGGATAATAAGGGTGATAAAGATCCTAGGTGCCTCAATCATTTTCATACTTCCACTAGTTCATGGTCTTGATATGTATAAGTCATACAAGTTCTAATTATGCATAAAATTCAATCGAATAAACACTCAGTATACCAAACGAAAGAGCATGTAAAAATAATGATAATAATGCTCGTGAAAAGGCTCAGATTATTCTCACATGAAAACGGATGGGATAGGGTTTAGTGATTTGTTGTGCATAATTTTCGTTTGTTTCTACTTGTCATGTCTTCATTTTACTTAATAGGTGCAAACTCCAAGAGGTTTTGTTTAAAAAAAGGTTTAACTATTTTTTTTTTTTGAAAATTTTTTCGGGTTTATAAGGGTAAGTTTTTTGTCAAATGGGTAGAAAATCACAAGTTAAATTTAACTGCTTTGAGGTTAACAGTCCTGAATCTCGAATTCCCCACCCCACACTTAAAACTGTGCATTGCCCTCAATGTACAAATGCATGTAATGGAATGCTATGCATGAATTTAAATACATGGAGTTTTAAGGGAAAAGAAACTGGTCCTCCCCCGATCAATTCGGTGTATAACCTAAGGCCAAAACTTATTGGTGCTGTCAGGCTGTGCCTATCAGCTGCTTGTCAACATGTTGCTTCAAAGACTTCATCGAATTTCTTAGAAATTTGATGTTGTGTCCGGCTCCAGGCTCATAGAGTTGGAATGTAACTCCTCGAAGTAGAGAGATGATCTGGTGTTGTTATTCTACCTGAAACATAAAAGAAAACATAAAAACGAACAAGGAAAATAAAAGATAGTTGTTAAGCTACTAAGGTCCTAGTATCGAGAAGGCATACCTGGGGGCTGAAGTAATTAGAAACTTAAATTTAGAGAAACCAAACCTGAGGTCCATGCTTTCTGTCGTATGCATCAACTTCTCAATTTATTCATGATCATCGGGTTGCCTCCGGAAGTGCTACGTTTATTTATGGGTCTTTAGCCCGACCCGTACGTGTTGCATCAGTCTTTTTATTCTAGTGGAACATCGTCCACTTCTTGGTCAATTGGTCCTTCGAGGTAGCGTTTCACTCGATGACCGTTTACTTTGAAGGTTGTTCCATCTGATTGATCTAGTTCCAATGTTCCATACGATAATATCTTTCGGACTATGTATGGTCCAGTCCATTTTGATCGTAGCTTCCCTGGAAATAGTTGTAGTCTTGAGTTGTAAAGTAAGACTTTATCGCCTTCTTGAAATTCCCCCTTCTTTAGTTTCTTGTTACGAAGTCTTTTTGCTCTGTCCGTGTATATTGTTGAGTTCATATATGCTTGATTTCTCAGCTCTTCCAATTCATGAATTTGTTGAAGGCAATATTCCCCTGCGCTTGACAATTCTAAGTTTACTGCCTTAAGTGCCCAATATGCTTTATGCTCAATTTCAATTGGGAGGTGACATGCTTTGCCATAAACCATTCGGCAAGAGGTAGTCCCGATGGGTGTTTTGTAAGTTGTGCGTAGAGCCCATAATGCATCTTCAAGTTTATCGGACCAGTCCTTCCGATTTGGACTTACGACTTTCTCCAAAATTCGCTTGATTTCTCGATTCGTGACTTCGACTTGACCATTTTCTTGGTGATGGTAAGGTGTGGAAAGCTTGTGAGTACACCTATAGCGCTTAAGAGTTTTTTCTAATTGAGAGTTGCAGAAGTGTGTTCCTCTATCACTAATTAGTGCCTTTGGTGTGCCAAAACGAGTAAACAGTCTTTTGAGAAACCGAATGACTACTTTTGCGTCATTGGTTGGTAAAACTTGTGCCTCGACCCATTTTGATACGTGGTCCACTGCTACCAAGATATATTGATTCCCTTTGGATGGAGGAAAAAGACCCACAAATTCGATCCCCCAAACATTGAATATTTCACATACTTGGATGCTTGTTTGAGGCATTTCATCTCGTTTTGAAACACCCCTACCCTTTGACATGAGTCGCATGTACTTATAAGCTTATGGGCATCTTTAAAAACAGAAGGCCAATAGAATCCGGCCTCAAAGACCTTTCTTGCCGTGTAATTTCCTCCATGGTGACCTCCCGTTGGTCCTTCATGGCATTACCGTAGTATCTCATGTGCCTCTTTCCCATAAACGCATTGTCGAACTATTTGGTCTGGGCAGACACGGAACAGATATGGATCTTCCCAGAAGTAATATTTTATTTATGAGAAAAAATTCTTTTTCTCTTGGAACGTCATTCCTTTTACCAGTACCCCGCTTGCTAGGAAGTTTGTGATGACTACAAACCAAGGGTATTCATCAATGTCTTGCACGTGTAGTATGTATTCATGAGGGAAGCTATCATTTATGGCCATTTCCTGAGTTTTCTGAGTATCTTCAAGGCGAGATAGATGATCTGCCATGAAGTTCTCTACTCCCTTCTTATCTTTGATTTCTATGTCAAATTCTTGTAGTAGTAGAATCCATCTAATCAATCTTGGCTTTGCATCTTGTTTGTTGAAGAGATTTCTTAATGTTGCATGATCAGTGTAGACGACGGTCTTGGATAATACTAGATACGAGAGAAATTTATCGAATGCAAAGACCATAGCTAATAGCTCTTATTTAGTGGTGGTGTAATTTTCTTGAGCATCATTCAAGGTTTTACTTGCGTAATGAATTGGGTGAAAGTGCTTTTCCTTTCGCTGACCAAGGACTGCACCTACTGCATAATTGCTTGCGTCGCACATAAGCTCGAATGGTTTAGTCCAATCAGGTGCTGTCATGATTGGCGCATTCACGAGCTTCTTTTTGAGAGTTTCAAAAGCTGTCAAACAATAGTCGGAAAACAAGAACGGTCGATCTTTTTCTAACAGCTGAGTTAGTGGTCTAGCGATTGATGAGAAGTCTTTTATGAATCTTCTGTAAAACCCTGCATGACCGAGGACACTTCTGATGCCTTTCACTGAATTTGGTGGAGGCAGCATTGAGATAGTGTCAACTTTTGCTCTGTCAACTTCAATAACATCTTTTGAAATCTTGTGACCCAGAACTATTCCTTCCCTGACCATGAAGTGACATTTTTCCCAATTTAATGCCAGATTTGATTCCTCGCATCTTGCTAACATCTTTTCCAAGTTTTGTAGACAGTGATCGAAAGAATTTCCAAAGACTGAGAAGTCATCCATGAATACTTCCATTTATTCTTCTATCATATCATGAAATATAGTGATCATGCATCGTTGAAATGTAGCGGGAGCATTACACAAACCGAACGGCATACGTGTATAGGCAAAGTTGTCATAGGGATAGGTGAATGTGGTTTTCTCTTGATTATCGGGGGCAATAGGATTTTGGAAGTAGCCCGAAAATCCATCTAGGAAACAGTAGAACATGTTACCAGATAGTCGTTCCAACATTTGATCTATGAAAGGAAGCGGAAAGTGATCCTTTCCGGTAGCATCATTCAACTTACGATAATAAATACACACCCGCCATCCCGTTACTATACGGGTTGGTATTAATTCATTTTTCTCGTTAGTAACTACTGTTATTCCTCATTTCTTTGGAATGACTTGTACAGGACTAACCCAGGCAGAGTCCGAGATAGGGTAGATAACCCTTGCATCAAGTAATTTGATAACTTCGTTCTTCACTACCTCTTGCATTTTTGGATTAAGCCGCCTTTGATGTTGCACACAAGTCTTGTAGTTTTCTTCCATGAGTATCTTATGTGTGCAGAATGATGGATTAATTCCTTTAAGATCCATCAGCTTCCATGCAATGGCCTTCTTATGCCTTTTTAACACTGCTAGTAATTTTTCTTTTTCATCATCTTTTAACTTGGAGGAGATGATGACTGGAAGCTTGGATTCTCCATCTAAAAAGGCATATGAAAGGTCAGGAGGAAGCTCTTTTAGTTCTAATGTGGGTGGTTCTTCAATGGACGACTTTGTCTTTTCACTCTCATCTCTTTCTTCCAATTCTTCAATAACTAATGTATCTTCATTATGATTAGTGTGTTTTATCATGAATCCTTCACAAACTAAATACTTCTCGTTTTCTTCAGTTGGCCATTCCTCCTCCTTCCCTAAGACGTCATGCATGTAGTAACCTACAAGATAGTCTAAATTGTCAAATAAGAAAGCAAGATCGTCGTGACAGCTTGGTCGCTTCATGGCCTTCTTAAGATCGAAAGTAATTCATTCTTGTTGAACGCTCAATGCTAGTCTTCCTCCCCAAACATCGATAAGGGCGAAAGCTGTATTGAGGAATGGTCTCCCCAAAACAAGAGGACTACGTGTTCCTCCAATTATATCAACCACCACAAAATCCACTGGAAAGAGAATCCATTAATCATTATGAGCACATCTTCAGCAATTCCATTTGGATAGCGAACCGTTCTATTGGTTACACACAGTTCTAATTTTGTGGGTTGGAGTTTCTTGAGGTTCATCTTGTTAAATATGGCGCCTGGTAGGATGTTTACGCCAATATGCAGATCTGTAATAGCGTTGCCTTGAATTGAGTCGCTTATAAGACATGAAATCATAAATTGGTCGGGAGGTTTCCTTCCTCTCATAATGGCTGAGCATTCTTCATTCAACATGATTTGTGGGTGCTCTTCCATCTTCTCCCGGTTGGTCAACATATCCTAGGAACTTTGCATGAGATGGCATCGTATAGAGGAAGAGCTTATATGGTAGATTTAGCTGAATTTGATTTAGTAAGGACTGGAAACGTTTGAACTGCTTCTCTAACCTTGGTGGTTCTAAGGTTTCTTATATGATTTCAACCCTTACTATGTTGTCTTCGCCGATATCCCCCATGCTATTTATAGGGATCATGGTCACCACCTTTACGTTCTGTTCTTGTGCTGCCTGGTTATCTTCATCACCTGGTGGGTGATCAAGCACTTCTGGCGGATCTTCATGCGGTTCTGTAGCATAGAGTTGAATGATTTGATTCTTTATTTCCTCTAGATTACGGAATAATTTGTTTGGTTTTCAAGGATTTCGTTCATAAAGAACACAATCCATGTCTATGGACGGAGGTGGGGAAGGGAAAATTTCTTCAAATGGTGTTGGGTGGAGATTCATCTCATGATCCATAGGGCGTCATACGAAAAGATAACATTCCTTAGCGTAGTGTGATCCTCCACATAACTCGCACCATGAATCTGAGAAATCCCCATCAAACCTGAAGAATTCTTCTTGGGTGAAATTTTCGTTATATGAGTCCATTTTATTTTTGTGAAAACTTTTCTTGTGAGCAAAAAGGCTAATCCGTTAACTTGATTTTTTCTTGAAATCACCTTGTCCCCGGTAACGGCGCCAAAAACTTGATGTGCTTGTGAATTAAGTGTAAAAATATAAATAAATATATTTTTTGGGTTGATTGATTTCACAATATTAGGTTTTAAATTTATAAATTAAAATGATAATTACGTTAACTTAAAACACACACAATAAGAAAGTGTAGCTATCGCAGCGTAATATAGTTAGGTAAGAACCAAGTATCGAACCAATAGACACGGTCGAGTTCCAATACTCAACTTTTGTTATCGTTTAGCCGGATTAATTAGTAGGTGGGTTTTGTGTGCTTGTGAAGCAGAAAAGTAAATGATGGTAAAGTAAATAACATAAAAGTAAAAATTTGCATGAAGTGTGTAACAAAAATGTAACTAACAGAATAGTAAATAACAGAAAAGTAAATAAGGCGAAAATGATCAGATTACAAAATGTATTGCTTCGGGATTCGAATCAGCTTGGTACGTGATAATGTTAGGTTAACTAATTCAGTGGTATGACCACTACAAACTTTGACCCGGGTCACCGCTAGAGCCTCGTCTTCACGACATTTGATTTGCAAATTATATTCTTTAAAAAGTGGTAGTGCCTCCCGTTATGGACAACATTTACACTCAACCCATCGAATGGTCATCTTCGGGTTGGATAAAGACATCGAACTCAAAATGATTTATATTAAGTTAAATAGGTGATTATATTTTGCTCACCGGGAGACGATGTAACAATGGGACCAAGTATAAAGACGTACAGTTCCCAACATGAGTTCACCAATTCTTGTTCGCATAATAATCTCGTATAAAGACGTACGATCTTAGAAGTGGAGACCAAGCCTTGGCTTATCAGTCTCTGCTCGTATAAAGACGTACGAGTTTCAAAGGAAGTTTGATTAAAAAGGGTTTTACGATCTTACTCTTTAAAATCAAGACACTCACAAATATAAAAACGGATTTAGACAATAATAAAAGCATATCAAAAGATGGTTTTTGAGGACGAATAGTTAAAGACATAAACATACCACTTCATTAATAAGTTAAACATTAACATGCACCAAACATCATCTTCACCCTAACAATACAAAGAAGTTTTAGCCACGAATGGCCATAACGACTAACGTAATGATGAGTTTCGTAGGCTCCCCTATTGTGAATCAAAGAGGAAGAGCCCTTCTACTCTCTACTCTAACTACGAGAATGCTCTCTTCTTGAGTGTAATTTTGCTCTGGAATGGTGTGTGGAATGAAGAACCCAAGCCTCCTATTTATAGGCCTCAAAATATGCAATGCACGACCGTGCAATGGGTTGCACGGTCGTGCAAAGGCCCAGGGAATCAAACAGGGTACAATGGACACGGTACCAGGCCGTGGGGAGCAGAGAAGGGCAATTCATGACCGTGCATTAGGAAGCATGGCCGTGCAACCCTCCTTTTTCTCCCAGCTTTGTCTTGTAGACTATTGTTGACCAATTTTGACTTCTCGGGGGTCAATGCTCTGGGAATAAACCTTCTAGAAGCTTGAATACTTGGTGTTCTTGATAGGATTTAGCTTGATTTGTATTTTTAACACCGAATAACCTGCAAGTACAACATATTTGTGTTTTAAGCATAAATTGCAAGGTTATTATTCAGTTTAGTACCATAATGTGGGATTATTATGTATGTAAAATATGTGTAAATGATGACATATCGGTACTATTTGTTTGCCTATTTGGTTTTGAATCATGCATACTATTTTGAACACTATTTGTTTGCTTTTTGAACCATCATAATTGCTTTTGAATGATTTGTTGTTGAATTAACACAATGAAAATTTTGATAATCCCATTCGTTAACTATACGGGTCCATCTTAGCAAAACTCGCGAACCCTTACCCGTGGATCCTTAACCGACCCTTTAACTAATATACGGGTCACGGGTACGTATTTGGTCATCAAAAGGGTACGGGTATACCTATACGGCTCGGGTATACTTTTTTGCACACCCATATATATATATATATATATATATATATATATATATATATATCAAAAAAGAGAGAGAAATTTAAGTAAGTAAAATATTTTATTAAAAAAATGGATAGAGTATGTAATTACCATATGTAATTGTTTATATTTTGATATATGTAATTTTATATATTAGATAGTATAAACAAAAACCCTGTACAAAAAGTTATTAGTTTTCTAAAAAATAGGGGAATATTTTTAAAAAATTTGAATATTGAACAATTAAATTTATGTTTATATTACATATATGTAAAATATTTGAATATTGAACAATAAAAAAGTATATAGCAAGACTATACTCGAATTAAAGATAAAAAGACGCTATATTTAATGGTGCATTTTTTATAAAAAATATTGTATAAAAAAGTTATTAATATTCAAAAAATAAGGGGGAAAGTTGATTAGGTAGAATCTTTAAATATTAAAAAAATGGTGATAATATTACAATTATCAAAATACCCTTTTAATAAAAAGAAATAATTATGATGTGTAATTTTTTTATTGGGTTTAATGGTTTACATATGAAAATGTGGTTTATATTTGATCCCTACCCTATATATATGTGAAAAAATTTGGATATTTTGGTTATCCGAAATATTTTATTAAATAATTTATATATTATATTTATTATAATTCTTATAAGGAATTTAGGCCTGTACTAAACTCTCAATACTAGAAAACATGCATATTTTCTACAAAAGTTTTCGACAAGTTACCAACAAAAGAAATTTTTCACAAGTTTGCGACTACTTTCCGACAAAACAAAAACAAAAAAGCAACCACAAGATTTCAAAAATTAGTCGGGACTTTGTCGGAAAATACATACGAAATTGCTGTCGCAAATTTTCCAGTTTTTTAGTACTGAGATTTCGTGAGAAATTTGTCAGAATTGGTCGTTAGTGACAAGTTTCCGACAAAAAAATGTTTGTTGGAAAAAACCCCGTAGGAAATGTTGTTTCCGACAAAGTCCCGACGGATTAGAGACAAAAGCCTTTCGTCGGTAATTTCCGATAATTATAGTAAATAAATAAGTTAACTTATTTAATAAATTTGTCGGAAAATTGTAGGAAGTCGTATAGTTACTTTTTTGTTTTTGTTTTGTCGGGAATTTGTCGGTAACTTGTGAAAAAAAATTTTTGTTGGTAATTTGTCGAAAAATTTTGTAGAAAATATATATGTTTTCTAGTAGTGTCTTTAGCACCATATTACGACTTAAATCCTTCATCGCATGACTTAAATCCTTTGACGCCATTTAACCCTAATGGAGTAATCGTTTGCCGACCAGTGGCGGAGCTTGAAAAAATAAGTAGCGGGGGCCGAAAGTCATGAGGCCCAAATTTTTTTTTACTATCGCTATATTTCGGGTTATATGTTTGGGTCGATGATTCAATTCGGGTCGGGTCAAACAAATCAACAATAAATAACTCTAAATATCTAATTATCTATGATACGAGAGAAATGATAAATACCTGGAAGAAAAATCATCTCTGTGTTGTAACTACTGGATCCTACTTCATCCATATGTCATACACATTCTGGACTCTTGTTCGTGTTACAGCTCCCATATGTTCTAAAAGCTCCAATGTAGCCTAAATAGTAAAGGCAAAACCAAAATATTTATCGCTACATATAACTTCAACATTAAACCTCAAAATTAATTAGAGTAGATAAATGTAATATTTACAAAACTATTTCTCTCAAGTCACCACTTTAGCAAACATGGTAGATTGAATGAGTTATGATACATACATCGCGATCTCAAATATCAACTGAACCCAAAGACCAACATTATAAGACATAAATTTACATATAAAGATGTTTTATCCATAGATGATTCACTACATAACGGTCAGCGATGCACACATCGCTTTAGGTTAAATCAATAATAAAAAATCACTTGCATTAATAATATGTCCCTAATTTTCTAATCCTAATATTTAAGAAATCAAGAAATCATTCATCAATAATATACAATAATCCTAGTAACAACTAATAAACTAACAAGAAATCAAGAATTGCTTAATTGAGTGAATTCTAACCTTTGCCCCTGTTCAACAGCCGAACAACTGAACAAGGAACACTACTGCGGGTAGGAGAGGAGGTGGAGAACAGAGGTGGCAAGCAGCGGCGACGACTGGCGAGCGGCGGAGATTATGGAGCAGAGCAGTTCAGCTTCAGCGATTTGGGGATGGGGGAATACGGGTCTGGTCGATTAATTTGACTCAGAAGGAAAATGATGTTAGATTGTTAGGGTAATTAATTTGAAATTTTCATTTCCCCTTCTAAGCTTACATTTTTATTTTTTAAATGCACAATCTGTTTTTTTATTTTTTTAATTTCGTACCCATAACTTATCGGATCAATCAGAGATCATTGAACTGAAATTTTTAGGGATAAAAAATCAGAGGGGGCCAAGAATTCTTTAGAGAAAAAAATCAGGGGGGGCCGGCTCAATACGTATAAAATTTTTTGGACGAAACCATGAAAATTTACACTACTAACGGAAAAACGACGGGGCCGGGGCCACCCCTGGCCCCTTGTAACCTTCGCCCCTGTTGCCGACGGCTTCGTCTCATAGTCTCATGTTTGGTCCCTGAAATTCTTCTGTGTGATTTAGCCTAAATCGATTGTTCTACAGGTACTTGATCTAAATATAGGGCTCTGTGTGTTGGCCTTTGGTTTGCCTTTTTGACACTGAGGCATCTACTAATAATAATTTTATGAGTTTTCTTTTCTTTGTTTTAATTAGTTTATTTGAAATGGTTGGAATACACACACTCAAATGAATTTGATTCGCAGAATGTTGGCATACTCAACCTTTTGTTCTTCAAAGAGAATAATGAAACAAGTTGGATGATTCGGATATTCGTTTTACTATCCGAAATTTCGGATATCCGAAATTTAGTATACAGATTCGGATAGTAAAATCAACTATCCGAAATTTTCGGATATCTGAAATTTCGAATATCCGATTTTTAACACCTATTTAGTATTTTATTGTAGTGTGCAAAGTGAGCAAGTAATGTATTAATAGCATGTACCAAAGGAAAATCTGATTGGGTCAATCGAAGAAGTCAACTGGATGAGGTTAGAGGGACGTCTAAATAGTAAACTAATACTTATATTCTATTGATGACTTTGAAAGAGTCATCGGTATCAAATGTATATACTAATTATATTTCATGTACATACAATGTATTGAAAACAAATCTCTATATCTAACTTGGTTATAAACCCCGTGTATTATATGTGTTGAATAAATACAATGTTATATACTTATTAAAAAAGTTTTACATTATATAGTTTTTTAATATAAATTCTAGAAACGTTATATAGTAATTTTTTAAAAATCTTTTTATAAAAAGAATGAAAGAAATGTTCAATTTATAAAAAATGTTTGATGAACAAACCTATTTTTTTTAAATAAAAAACGTTTTAATTATAACTTTTTTTAAAGAAATTTGTATAATTAATAGGAGAGAGAGAGGCGAGAAAAAATGTTATGGATGCATAGCAGAGTGACAAGTGTCCCACTAGAACCTTTATTTTTTATATAGTATAGATGGCGAATTTTCATCGATTTAATCTGAAGTTACTATGATGTTTGAATAGAAGTTATTAGTTACTAAGTAACAACTAATGAAACATGTATTTTATTAAAAACAAGCAATCATTTTCCATGTTATTATGTCAAAATATATTTTTGACGAAATAAACTCGTTAGCAAGCGAAAAATAGTAACAAGATTTATTTGGTGTTAAACGACAAAAAAAGTTAGGCCCATATTATAGAATTGAAAGAGACATGGAATAAATTTAGGACAGAGTTTATCTGTCCAACGATCACCGAGGAACGGATAACATAGACACCCAAAGGTACAAAAGAGAGAATAATTGGATTTAGAATGAACAAAGAGAATGTATGGAGAATATAATATACAAGAAAGCTTGTTGTGGTGTGGGCATAATGCATGGAAAACTAAGGCCCCGAGCGATTTCGTAGAGACAATGGTTTTTCTATCAGCAACCCTATTTTGTTGAGGTGTGTAAGGACATGACATGCAGGAGGAAGTACCAGCATTGGATAGGAATCAACCCATCTGGCCTTGGGTCAGTTCAGGAGCACCATTACAACGCATATATATATATATATATATATATATATATATATATATATATATATATATATATATATATATATATTCACGGTTGTGCAAACATGTTCTCTAAAGTTTTTAAAATGACGAAAGAGTATAGAGCTGGGTAGCGGTAAGAAAACGGATATATCCAAGTAAAGCGACCGAAGTTATCAGTAAATGTAATAAGATATTGATAGTTGCAATGAGAAACAACGGGAGAAAACCTGAAAGGTCTTAATGAATAATGTTTAAAGGAAAAGTGATATGGGATATAGATGAATGAAAAGGTAAGTTACAAGGATTGTTCATAGGCTTGTGAAAAATATTAAAAAATAAATATAAAAATAAAGAGACATAATCTAGTAATCAAGGCGAGAGTGCCACATCTCTAGAGATGCGGATGTAGCAGCGAAAAGCAAGTACAATTGACGTGGTTTAAGAAGCAAGTGGTGAAGGGTATATCCTGTTTGTCAAAGACTGAATAGACAAACCAGAGTGCGAGAAGGCACGAGCAATTGTATGATCAATAACTAAATGGGTAATAGATAAAAGGTTTTTGGTTAAGGTAGGTACCACAAAATTATTTTTTAGAGTAAGATTATGATTTGGAATAGAAAGCACAAAATTACCACTATAAGAGATGCCTAGAGACATACCATTTCCGACAACCACTTTCTCAGAAATGTGATAAGGTGTTGAATCATTAACCATACTAATGCCCGATTTCATATTGTGGCACCTGAGTTTAAAATCCACGATTCGTTCGATCAACAAATAAAATAGAGACCAATACCTCTAACTTACCTCTAAACTATAATAAAACGTGAATTTCATAGATCTCTCTAACCTTTCAAATATCATATTTTTTTTAAAACACAAGTTTCAAATGCTTATTATATAATATTTTTCAAGTATTATTTATGAAATATGATATTTTATAAGTTTAAAGGCATAAAATAACTATAATATATATTGTCAATAGTCATGGAAGTCTTATTAAGGATGATTTTTATAATAAAATAACTATAATATATATTGTCAATATATATTGTCGCGTTGCCACGAGGGGCGCGCATCGGTGATTCGGCTCTTAAACGTCAGTTGCGATGAAGTCGCTGATAATATTCGAAACTTTATTTAAAAAAATGAAACGGTGACGTAAGCACACACATTGCGGCATTGATTTTGCTAAGACATTATCGAAACGTAGATAGAATTCGATCACATTGATGTGGTTAAGCACACTTAGAGAAGCGTATTAATTTTCTATGTTCAATTAAAAATACATATAAAAAACGTCGCACACGGTTCGGTTTTTAATAAAACTAACGTCAAAACGTAGACCAGATCGAATGTGAATAAATTTTTTATTGAAATGTAGATAAAATTAAGTACGACACAACGGTATACTCGTAGTGTACAAAAACTTAATACTTTACTTTTTATAAAAGTTTACATTATTTTATATTTATTTTAGGTCAAGCAAACATAATAATATAATAAAATAAAATATTTAATTACTTTGTTTAAAAAAGATAAAATATTTAATAATTATTAAGTATTTACGTTTTTTTTTCTTTATAAACAAATACGATTTCTTTTTGTGTGTTTAACTGTTTGTGTTCGCTCGTTATTCGGTTAAAGTTAAATAAACGAACAAAAAAAAGTCTCGTTACTCATCCATAATCGTTCGAATCGTTAGACGCCTCCTCTCACGTGTTCAAAATTAAGATATAAGGTAATGTAAGAAATGCTAGATTAAAATTTTAAATTAGAAAAGAATATGGTCAAGCAATTAAAAGAGGTCGTCATTAGATCCTATTATAAAAAAAGGACTAAAATAAAGTTGATGGTTCAAATCCCACTAAGTAAAAAAAATTGCCCTTAAAAAAAATTTAATTATGAAAAAACTCGTGACCTATCTTTCTATTTTCATAAAGGTGATTAAATGATATGGTTCAAAACTACAAATTGAGTTTAGTCATTATTGTAATCATGCCTTTGTTGAAGCCGCAGCAATAGTATTGTAGGCTTAGCAATTAAAGAATAAAGAATCGTAAAATTCAAAAGAAAATAAATAAAGTGGATCATGACTGCCATGATATCATCTACGCACTAAAGTGTTGTACTATAAGCTTAAGATGTTCGCTATATGTGTTTTGTAAGTAATGTAACGGCGTGCCCGGTGTTGGGCTTGTAGGTGAGTCAATGGGAGAAAGTTACAAGAAACCTGAAATTTTAATAAAATTCTAATCATGAGCTCAGCCTCCGTTACATTCAAATGTTATCCACCATAAAGAATAGTAATATATATATCCTAATTATCTAAACAATTGTTAAAAGAAAGAAACTGTTGACATTGATAAAGTCTTCAAACAAAAGAAATCTATTCTAAAATCAATTGTTACAGCTTAAACCCTATCTTGACTTGTGTTAGCAGATATATTTCTTGGCCGATTCAGATAATTTCTCAAACAACTTGTTGTAATTGGTATACTGAACGGTTGAATAACGGATATGGCAATAAAACCATATGTTACCAAACTATCTGGGAGAATTGCACTCATGCAAGTACAGTAGGTTGTTGAAAGTGCACAAACTAAAATACGCAATTCCATCCTCAAAGGGAAAGCTGCGGTCAGTACGAGGAAGCGACAGGTAAAACCCCACCGAATTGGCTAAAAGAAATATGCCAAAGGCTACCGGGTTCTGAGTAAGCAAGATAGCGTGTCCAGCAGTATGTGGTTTAGTAGCAGTGGTATTATTATTTGCTGTGTATGGAACCGTATCATCCTGCCAAAAGCCTCCAGGAGGACTAAGTGCCGGTTGATATGTTGCAGCAGTGATAAGTATAACTATCACAAGAAGTGTGTTTCTCACCATGCTAGGAGAGTCGTTGAGGTTATTGTATTTGAAGTAGACTAACAATTTTTTAGCCGGAGATCTAGGGTGTTCGTGTGGTCTTTCTTCTTGTGTATATGCAGGAGATTGTAGATTTACAGCCCTTAGAGCTCCGGTTTGAATGAGAATCTCTTCAATCTCTCGATCACCGGCTTCACTTTGAAACATTTGTAGCATATCAAGGGGAGTCAAACCAGTCTTGTTTAAGGAATTCAGCTCCATCTTTTCCTTGCTAATAACTAGCCCATTTAGTAGAAGTTCAACCACCTATGAAAAATATAAACTTTAAGAAAAATATCTTCAACAATTCAAGTTGACAAGATGCAAGAAAAGCACAAATATCCACTTACCTGCTTTCTAGAGACAGCTAGATGCAAGATTGTATTCCCATGAAAATCCTTAAAATTCAAAATATCCTCTTTCTTGACTTGTTTGAGATGCTGTATTAGTACTTCCAAAGCTTTGAACTGGTTGTTTTTAACTGCCAAATGAAGGGAGGTCTAACCTTGAGCAGTCGTGCACTCGATAGACTCAGAACGCGACGAAAGCAATTCTCTAACAACTTCAACATTACCATTGATCACAGCCAAATGAAGAGGAATTTTTCTGTCTTTTCCTTCTATCAGACACAAATCAAGGTCAACTTTTAGAAGCTCCTTTACAAGTTCTCCATGCCCACAAGCTGCTGCTATGTGCAAAGGGCTAAAACCATCTTGGTTAAGTTCCCAGGAAAATTGTTGCCTTAGTTTGACCACTGTTGTTGCAAAATTGAGATGTCCAGCCAAACAAGCGATGTATAACGGATTTTCACCTCCCTCCAAGGCCACAGCATGGAGCATAGTTGGATTGGCCTCAACTTCTTTAAGAAGATGATCAACATCCCCGTTCCATGCTACCTGAGACAGCCTTTGATTCATGGCTCTGTGAAGAAATCCAATTACTATGTGAAAATGTCAAGAAGTTGATGAGTTGTTTTTATATTCAAATTGATAAGCCAGTTGTAGGCTTGTAGTTAAGTCAATGAGAATTATAAATTGTGAGGAAACTTCAAGGTTTAATAATATTCTATGATGAGCTCAGGCAAAATTACTTCCTAAACTTGTTTTTCATAAAAAAATAGAAATATTATAGCACCAAATTCATAATATTCTATGAAAAGTCTCAAGTCTTCTTGACATTTTGACATATTCTAGCACCAAAACAACCTTTACTTCCAAAACTTCATAATATTCTATGAAGAGTCTCAAGTCCTTCATCCTGTTTACACTGTCACGAACATCGAAAACAAAGTTCGTGTATTTGATAGCACCAAAGTCACATATTCCTCCTAGGTGAAACTCTTCAAACTTTCATGCCAAAGGATACAAAGTGTTGGATCATATTGATACCGAGACAACCGACCCTACGTACGCGTCGTGGGCTGAAATTGACACAATTGTATTGCAGTGGATATACGGTAAGCTCTCTGATGAGCTTCTGGTACGTATTCTTGAAACGGATATCACTGCTAGGGCTGCCTGGATTAAGATTGAAAACATCTTTTTGAGCAATAAAGGCTCACGAACCGCGGCTCTCGAGAATGACTTTACCACTCTTACCCTAACAGGATGTTCATCATTGGATGATTATCGTCAAAAATTGAAAGCAATTGTTGAACAATTTGATGATGTAGGTTATCCCGTTCCTGAAACTCGCCTGGTCCTACAATTGGTTAGGGTCTTCCACGCGAATATGATATTGCTTCTGCCTTCATTAACCAAAGTGTCCCCTCCTGAGACATTGCTAGGAACATGCTACAACTTGAACAACAACACCAATCGGCGCCAAAACTCAACCCAATATGTTCTTGTTACACCGCAAGGGACTGCCACTAGAACAAACACACCGCCTCAAAAAATAGTTTTTGTTAGGATAAGAACCTTGATGCCATCCACAATACGAGGCAAGTATATATACTCAAGAAACGGTTACAACAATTTAATGAAAGTAAATACAAGAGTATACAAAGAGGTATAAATAAATGAGACTAATTAGTAGCACTAATGTCTTTAATATCCTCCCTCAAACGAGACGGTGATGGTCCGAGACAAAGCTTGTGCCGAAAGAACTCAAATTGAGGCCGTGAAAAACTCTTGGTGAAGATATCTGCAACCTGAAGTTTGGTAGGAATAAATTTGGTATGAAGTTTCCCGGATGAGACAAGTTCACGAATGAAGTGATAGTCTAAGGCGATATATTTGGCACGTTTATGAGCAATGGGATTTTGTGTAAGAAATAATGCACTACGATTTTCACATAATATAGTTGGGCGATCCGGAGGTAGGGCATGAAATTCTTGGAGAAGATGGGTTATCCGGATGATCTCAGCAGCAGTATTAGCCATAGCCATATACTCAGATTCACAACTGGACCGCGAGACAGTGGGCTGTTTCTTTGCACTCCAAGATATTAGATTACCGCCTGAAAAAATAGAGTAGCCGTATATTGATCGACGAGTTTCAAGACAATGTGCCCAATCTGCATCGGAGTAACCCAGAAGAGATGTGTACTTGGGTTTGCAAAATGTAAGACCAAAGGCTAACGTGTCTATAACATAGCACAAAATCCGTTTAACTTCTTGGTAGTGGTTGATGGTCGGAGCATGTAAAAATTGACTTACTTAATTGACAGCATAGTATTTGTCAGGTCTGGTAATGGTCAAGCATTGGAGGGCTCCTACAATCAAACGGTAATGGGTGATATCTGAAAAGGGTTACCCATTGGCGGAGAATGTTGTCGTGGTTGCTAGAGGAGTATGAGCGGGTTTTGCATGAAGCATGTTGGCTCGTTCAAGGATGTCTTTGGCATATTTAGATTGGTTCAAAAAGAGGCCATCAGTTGTGTAAGTAACTTCAACTCCAAGGAAGTAGTTGAGTTCCCCCAAATCTTTGATGGCAAATTCTTTGTTTAATCGAATGATGAAGGCTTGTAGGACGTGTTCTTGGTTTCCTGTTAGGATCAAATCATCAACATAAACAAGCAAATACATGATACATGTGTCCCTTTTAAACACAAAGAGAGAGGTGTCGGCCCGACTGCATGAAAAACCATTTGCAATGAGGAACGTGCTAAACCGATGGAACCACGCACGTGGTGCTTGTTTGAGCCCATAGAGAGCTTTTTGTAATCTGCATAAATCGGTGGTCAATAAAACCCGGGGGTTGTTCCATGTAGACGCATTCATTTAGATATCCATGTAAAAATGCATTGTTGACATCAAGTTGATATAATTTCCATCTATTGATGACATCCGAAGAAAGGACCACCGGGACTGTGGCAGCTTTTACAACGGGGCTAAAGGTTTGAGAATAGTCAAGAACCAGAACTTGACTGAAGCCTTGGGCCACAATCCTTGCCTTGTGACGTTCAATTGAGCCATTTGCTTTGTATTTAGTACGATAGAGCCATTTTGCACCAACCACGTTTCTATCAGAAGGACGAGGAACAAGAACCCATGTATTATTTTTATGTAAAGCATCAATTTCATGTTGCATAGCAGAGATCTAATGTGGTTCTTTGATTGCCGCCTTATATCCTTTAGGATCAGTGGAGGCAAAGAGGGTGGTATGGAGAGCATGGTTAGTTGTTTGAGAGAGGTTGGCAAGGTGCCGTGGTTTGAAAATTGTCACACCCCCAAATTCCACTTCGGTTTATACGCGCGGGGCGTGACCCGAGAGGATCTTTACCATTGAATTACTTTGAACGACCACTAAATGGTTTTCAAAATACATGTTTTATGCATGACTCGAACGAGTCCAAAATAAAGTTTGACATGGTCCAAAGTAAAAGTGCGGAAGCAAAGGTTTAAATGTTTACAACATTTGAAAATAGGGATGATAAAATATTGTTTATTAAAATAGGATGCTATGCATGAATAGTGCGTGACTCCGGTGGGTGCATCCTAGCCACATATCCTAGCATTCAAAGACCTGAGATAAACATGATAAAATGGGTCAACATAAAGTTGGTGAGTTCACAGGTAATTGTAATGGAAATCAAGTTTATGAATGTATGGAAACACATTTGTACTCTACACAATCATTGTTGATCAGACAAAACAAAAAATTATCATAAGTCCATCAACCGACGCCAGCTGTAGCCATTGTAAAAGGATGGGGTTCACCTCTTTGTGCCTTGCACATGAATGGAATAGGTCAATTATGTACCCGTTCGACCTCCGGTCGAGATTAGCGCTACTAACCCGGGGATGGGTTGTTAACCCAACAGTACTGTTCATGATCACCTAGCTTTTGGACAAATTAACGGTTGACCCCGAGAGGACTTTGTACACCAAGTACAAAACTTATATAATTAATGTAACTATGAAATGTAACATTTGAAAAAATGTATACTTGAGCATGTATCTCACCCCAAAAAGGTAAATGAGTAAAAAGGGGTTGTGAGAACTCACCTAATAAACGACTTGAAAGACTCTTAGCAAATCCGGACTAACTGAAACGACCTACTCGTGCCCTAGGAACAATTAGGACTTTAAGGTCTAAACATTTGTAAATGTTTGACTATGAACTCTATGCATCCAAGAGAGTTTTGAAAAGTGACCTTGATGTTTCAAAGGTTGTTTTGACTCGATGACCCGTTGGTAACACGTTGGACTTAAGCATTCAAATCCTAACATAGAATTCAAATCTACTTTGAAATAGTCTATTATCGTCTAATAAACACATTGGCACATTCGATTGGAATTTAGAACTTGAAACACAACTTTTGATACATTAAAATTCCTTAATTGGAAAGTCAAGTTTTGAGTTCTAAACATGGCAACTATGCAAAGTTGATGTTCACACATGAAATTAGGTATGCTATAACACACGTAGAACATTTCAATGTTAACTTGCTATAAATAGACAAACATGCGTGTTTCGGATAATTAATGTTTCCTATTATAGCAAGACTATGGAAAAATAACATACATTATCATACAACGTACCTAGTTACTTGTTACTAAGTCATTTAGACCTTCTAGTCATGATAACAACTTGCAATCATAACTCTCGAAAGAATAAAGTTTCCTTATTTAGAAATCGGACTCTAGAACTCATAAACATGCATTTTAATTCATCATTTTAGTCAATCATACTTCCATAATGTTTAATATACTAGTTTCATGCTTTACATGTATTCAATCATCAAGTTCCTCATACATGTCAAGGAATAAAGTTTCTAAAAATAGAAAACGAGCCTAAAGCATCATGGACATGTGATTTTACCAAAAAAGAATCATACAATCTCTATATCTAGTGTTTATGCATCATTTTTCACTAAACAAAACACATCATAACCTCCTTGAATAAAAAACCCATATTTTAAAATTTCTATAAATAGAGCCGAGCATGAAATCTCACATGACCAAATGTTCTAGATAGTAAATCTACACATATTATCCATTATTTATGCATATCTAACCATTTTCCATCATCAAATCACCATAAACATGACATCTAACATGAAATCCAAAATTAAAGTTTCCTAAAATAACAAAACCGAGCATGCATGTATCATCCAACACTTTTGACAACAAATTTTGCATATATTATCCCTCTATAACTATTATCACAACATAATCCATCATCAAATCATCAAAAATCTCATCATCTAGCACATGCATACATAATAAAGTTTCCATAAGTGGAAACCGAGCTATGAACAAGATCCGGGTCCAAAGTCACCAATAATATGTACCATTTGAATTTTAAAACAAATTTCCTTTATGAATCCATGGATAATCTTTCATAAAAATGAGATGCATGTTCATATGAACATGAAGATGAAAAATAGAAAAAGATGGGTTTTGATCTTACCAAACTCGAAAATGGATGGATTGATGGTTGAATCTTCTTGCAAATGTTTAATTCTTGATGTTGGATGCTTGAATTTGATGGAAACAAGATCAAATAACACAAAAATGGAGATGGAGGTTGTGGTGGTGGTGTGGGTTTCGGCAAAAAAAAAGAGAGAGAGAGGGGAAGAGAGAGAGTGAAAGAGTGGAGTGTGGGAAAAGGGGTGGAGTTAGGGGTATTTATAGGGCCTTTTGATACCGGGTGGTGGAATACGAATAGTCACCGATTTATTGACAGAAATCCCGAATAGATATAAACGAAATTATTTAAAAATATGATGAGTCATGTTGGTAAGTTTAACATATAAAATTTTCAGATTTTTATTTGGAAATGTCGGTACATATTTCAGACTGGCCGGACAACGTTAAAACAGAAAGTTTCTCTGAAAATTCCCGAAAAATTCATAGAGTCTTAGATTAACATATCACAGTAATACATGTAATTTGTGCACATCAAATGTATGTCTAGAATTAATTATCTAGCTAGTGCACACCGCGTGTCCACCGGACTGTGCTGAAAACAAAAGTATTTCTATAAATCACAGAAAAATTCATGTACACATGATTAAATAAATCATAGTGTCACATATAATTTACACACATAGATTATATGTCTAGGTATTTATTTGAATATATCACCAACGGTCGTGCTGTAGGACGTGTGTTTGACCGGGCAATCTTCTGGATTACCGACACATATAAACGGATTGATTTGCTAAGTGTGAAATGAACTTAATTACTATAAAATTAAGTGGAATGTATGACGTATAATATGACCTAAGTCTTAGTCGGGTATGGATGTTGACCTGGATTTTTGTCGGGTGTCACAAAAATACCTGCTTTGCCTCTGGTAACCATCAGGTGAGAGGGTGGCGTAGTAGTAGGGGGTGGCGGGGGTGGGGGTGGGGTATGGGTAGTAATTGGAGAAGTGTTGGTGTCAGGTGTGTGTATGTCAAGGGTTTCTATTGTAGGTGGGTTGGGGTCAAGGTTGGCGGCTGGAGGTGGGGAATGGTCAGGTTGATGTGGTAAAGGGAAAGTTAGGGTGTTTGGTGGTGGAGTTTCAACATGAGTGGTTGTGGGAGGATCCATGCAAAGTGTGCATGGGGAGACTTGATAGGTCGGGGTAGGTTTAGGCTATATGGGAGGTGGAGTGGGAAAGGAAGTCATTTGTTGTTTAGTGTCTAAAAAGGTGGAAAGTTGAAGGGATGTAACAGGGGTTACAGTGGTGTTTGAGCAAGTATAGGAAAATATTTGTTCATTAAATCTTGCATGTCGGGAGATATAAACCCGAGAGGTGACCGGGTCTAGGCATCTGTATCCTTTATACTTTGGGCTATACCCAATGAAAATTCATGGCAAACTTCGGGTGTAAGCTTGTGTGCCGAGTAGTCACGTAAATGTGGAAAAACTCGACAACCAAAGGCTTTAAAGGTGCTATACTTGGGCGTACAGAAGTGCATAAGGAGATTTGTCACCTAACAAGTGCATGGGTAGACGATTAATGATGTAAACTGCGAAAGAGAATGCATCTACCCAATATGAGGATGGTAAACCGACATTAAACAGCATTGCCAACCCCGTTTCGACAATGTGTCGATGCTTTTGTTCAGCCTGGCCGTTTTACTGCGGTGTATATGGGCATGATAAATGATGAACTGCGCCATTTTCTTCAAATAATGTCTGAAGTTTATGGTTTATGAATTCCGTACCTCCATCACTTTGGATTATTTTTATTTTACGTGTAAACTGGGTTTGAACAAAGTTCATAAAGGTGGTTAAGGCGGTGTAAAATTCCGATTTGGTTTTTAAAGGATATAGCCAACAGAAACGTGAATGGTCATCAATGAAGATGACATAATACCAGTAATTTTCAATGGACGACACCGGTGAAGGTCCCCATAAGTCACAATGAATCATGTCAAGAGGATGTAAGGCCCGTTTTATATTATTATTAAAGGGTAAGTGTTGGCTCTTGGCCAAATGACAAGATAAAGAAGAACCCGGTTTGGGCAAAATAGAAGTAACAGATAATAAACCTAGTTTTGTTAAAGAAGAAATGGTATCGAAAGAAGCATGGCCAAGACGAGCGTGCCAAACTTCATAGGAAGCCTTTGGACATGAGGTAGAAGCAACAAAAGCTTGGTGACCCGGTTGTAGGACATAAAGGTCATTTTCATGCACTCCCCGAGCTAGAACTTGCTTTGTGTGACGGTCCTGAGTACAAAAAAAACAGGTAAGAAAAGAGAACATCCACACCGTTATCTTTGGTTAGCTTGCTAACTGATAAAAGGGATTTGGTGAGGTTGGGGACCACAAGAATATTATTTAGACGAATTCTATCATGAAGATGAACATGACCAGTATGAGAAATAGGATGAGACTTACCATCTCCAAAGTAAACCATCTGATTACCTGAAGTGGGGGATGGATTTGAGATGGTTTGAGTGGTAGTAGTCATGTGACCGGTTGCGCCGGAATCGAGGTACCAGTCCGGGCCAGCAGTAGAGACATAGCACTGGGTTAGGAAGGCCTGCGCTAAGGATTCATCAAATGTAGGAGCAGGCGAGGTAAAGGAGCGAAGGTTGGGGCAGGAGTTGGCATAGTGACTATTATTGCGGCATAATTGACAGTGGGGTTGTCTCTGACCACGAAACCTACTGTTGTTGCCACGGGAACCACGTGTGTAGCGACCCCCACAACCACGAAAGTGGGATGGAGGGCAAGGCGATTGGACAGAGAATGTAACCGGCGGAGTGGACGAGCCATGAAGGGCTTTAACAAACAGTTCATGCCCTTCGGCCCTGTGCTGAAGGTCAGAAAAAGCAGGAGCGGGACAAGCCGACAGGATAGTAGTGGAGAAGGTCTCAAAGGATGGACCAAGACCACACAGGAACCGGTGAATCTGATCGGTGTCGGCAACGGGTTGGTCGATGGCGGCTAGCTGATCACAAAGGAGCTTGAATTGACGACCAAACTCAGCAACATTTTGATTTCCTTTCAGAGCAGCGTAAGTTGATCATGCAGTTTTTGTATGCGTTCAATAGAGGAATGGTTGTATGCAGATTCTAATGTGGACCATATTTGGCGAGCAGTGGTTAAGCCAACAACAACAAAAACGCCCTCTTTAGATACGGATGCATGTAGAATGATAACCGCCCGCTGGTCCGCCGCAAGCCAAGGAGCAAAAGCAGGGTTAGCAACAGTATTTTCACCCTGAGTAAGAGTGGCGGAAGGGGCATTAGAGGACCCGTCAATATGGTGTAAGATGTTTTGATAGGAAAGGATGGGGACCATTTGATTTTTCCATAAGAAATAGATGGATGGGGAAAGTTTGAAGGTGAGCATATGGATGATGGAGTTGAGGGAGAGGGAGCCATCGGTGGAAGAGGAGATGAGAAAGACGAGGCAGGAAGGGGTGGGAGGGGGAAGATCAACCAAGTGTGGCTGATACCATGTTAGGTTAAGAACCTTGATGCCCTCCACAATGAGGAGGCAAGTATATATACTCAAGAAACGGTTACAACAATTGAATGAAAGTAAATAGAGTATACAAAGAGGTATAAATAAATGAGACTAATGAGTAGCACTAATGTCTTTAATAGTGACCCTCTTTGGCATGGTGGAACACACCTCTTTGTCCGTACCCTACTCAACCCACAAGCTGGTAGAACACAAACCGGTGGCCCTTAGACCGCTGCCTCAGCCATACCATACGGCACCCACAACCAACATTGAAATCTAGATTTTTGTTTCATACTTCTCTCTCCTGTTAAATAATAACAATTTTTAAATAATTAAATATCTAAAACTTATTCTAATATTTTATTAAAACTTACTAAATAATAAGAATATTTTAATTATATCTTATCTTAAAATATATTTTTAGAATTATTAAATCTTTATTATATATTTGTTATTTATAATTCTTAAATATTCAATATTATTATTTATAATTCTTAAATCTTTATTATTTTTATTTCACCACCAACATACAAATCTCCATAGAAAATACTCGTTTGCAACAAGTTGGATTTATTCTACTCATGTAATGCATAGGTTTCTAATCTAGTTGTTAATAAACTTGAATCCACATTAACCCTACCAATCTATTTATACTAACCAAATCAAACCAACCCTAATCATACTTACTAGACTCAATCCTATACGAACTTAAACAAACTCAACTTGTAATCATAAACAACTAGATTCATACTCAAATTCAAATACTAATTAATTCTAAACCAACTCGAACTCACCTTCTGATTACTCTAAATTAGAATTAACGCCTTCATTGTAGATGTATTATATAAGTTTGATTCTGAAAATGGCCAAAACTCTTATTTGTACACAAGATCAGCAAGGTAATAAAGAATGAATCCACTCAGTCCATCAGTCTTTTTTCATCATTTACAGGTTAAAATTAGTTACAAACATTAATGAAGTATTTATATGACTAAAATGATGATTATAATTAAAAAGTATGCTAAATATATTAGAATAAACTCTAACTAATATATTATTTTTAATAATATTACAACACAAGCTAATACTTAAACCAAAGGAAACAACTGTTGACAATGATAAAGTCTTCAAACAAAGGGAACGTAAGCTAAAATCCACTCTGCCAGTTTAAACCCTTTCTTGACTTGTGTTAGCAGATGCATTTCTAGGCCTATTCAAATGGTTTCTCAACAACATGGTTGTAATGGGTATACCGAATGGTAGAATAATGGAGATGGCAATAAAACCATATGTTATGAAACTATTTGGGGCAATTGCATTCATGCAAGCACTGTAGGTTGTAGAAAGTGCAAAAATTAAAATATGCAATTCCATCCTCAAAGGGAAAGCTGGAGTAAGAACGAGGATCATGTGAAGAGACATGAAAAAGCCCACAGAATTGATAAAAAGAAATATACCAAAGGCTATCGGATTGTGAGTAAGCATGATAGCTTGTCCAGCAGTATGGGGTTTATTAGTTGCAGTGGTATTACTTGCGGCAGATGATGGAACCGAATCGTCCTGCCAAAAGCCTCCAGGAGGACTAAGTGCCGGTTGGTATGTTGCAGCAGTGATAAGTATAACTATCACAAGAAGTGTGCTTCTTACCATGCTAGGAGAATCATTGAGGTTATTGTATTTGAAGTAGTCTAGCAATTTTTTAGCCGGAGATCTAGGGCGTTCGTGTGGTCTAGTATGATGATGATTTGGTCTTTCTTGTTGTGTAAATGCCGGAGATTGTAGATTTACAGCCTTTAGAGCTCCGGTTTTAATGAGAATCTCTTCAATCTCTCGATCACCGGCTTCACTTTGAAACATTTGTAGCATATCAAGGGGAGTCAAACCACTCTTGTTTAAGGAACTCAGCTCCATCTTTTCCTTGCTAATAACTAGCCCATTTAGCAGAAGTTCAACCACCGATGATACATATAAACTTTTAGGCAAAATAACTTCAACATGTCAAGTTGAAAAGATGCTAATTATCAACTAACCTCATACTGCTTCCTAGAGACAGCAAGATGAAAGATTGTATTCCCATGAAAATCCTTTGAATTCAAAATATCTTCTTTGTTAACGTGTTTGAGATGCTGTATTAGAGCTTGGAAAGCTTTGAACTGGTTGTTTTTAACCGCTAAATGAAGGGAGGTCTCTCCTTGAGCCGTCGTGCACTCGATAGAATTCAAACACGCCGAAAACAATTCTCTGATAACTTCGACGTTACCTTTGATCACAGCCAAATGAAGAGGAATTTTTCTGTCTTTTCCTTCTAACAAACACAAATCAAGGTTAACTTTCAGAAGCTCCTTCACAATTTCACCATGCCCACAAGCGGCTGCGATGTGCAAAGGGCTAAAACCATCTTGGTTAAGCTCCCTGGAAAACTGTTGCCTTAGTTTGACCACTGTTGCTGCAAAGTTGAGATGTCCAGCCAAACAAGCGATGTGTAATGGATTTTCACCTCCTTCCAACGCCGCAGCGTGAAGCATAGTTGGATTGGCTTCAATCTCTTTAAGAAGATGATCAACGTCCCCGTTCCATGCTGCCCGAAACAACCTTTGATCCATGAAGACAAATCTTGCAACTTGTGTTGGTATGCTCAAGAAGAGTTGAAGAATGAGTTGTTTTTATATTGAAATTGATAAGCCACATGTAGGCTTGAAATTAAGTCAATGAGAGCTATAAATTACGAGGAAACTTCAAGGTTATATAACATGACTAGGTTAAAATACCGTGTATTATACGTGTTGAATAAATATAATATTATATATTAAATAATAAAGAATTTATTTTTTTAAAACTCGTGTTTTATATGAAAAATATGGGTTGAATAAACCCGTGAAATATAATATAACCTGTTAACACATACACTCGTCAAAATGTGTAAGGGGATTTGTTAATACAAAGATTAGTATTTAAAAAAAATATTATTATTAAAATATAAAGGTGTATTTAATAAGAGATAGTGACAGAAAAAAAATGATGAGAATGAATATGGAGACGACATGTGACATTGAAAAACGTTTATTTATTTTATAGTATAGATTGGATGAGCTCAGGCTTAGTTACTTCCTAATCTTGTTCTCCATAAAAAAATAGAATATTATTGTTCAAACCGCTAACGATTTTTTTTATTTTTTTATAAGTATTCAAGTTCAACACGTGTGGATGAGCATGCAATGTTGGGAATAATTTTCAAAAACTCAAAACAAATATATCTTGGCTTGAGTCTTAAGAAAAAAGAAGAGTTTTTATTGGTAAAACCTTGTCCCACTTATTAGCTGATGGACAATGAAATGAGTTTATATGTTGCAAGTTTCCTTGGTTATTAGTTCCAAAATCTATGGGAGACTTGGTAGGCCAATGCTGACCGCTTCGGCTTGGTTGCTACCACTTAGTTAATGTCGATGGCTAAGTTTCTACCAAGAGGCTAGGCGGTTAGGAGTGTGGAAGTTGTATCGGTTCATGTTGGAGATGCGCGATTCGAAGCGCAACACAAATAGGGTCACATCTATTCAATACCCGCGTCATTTGAATCAATGATTCAAGTTGCAACACAAAAAGGGTGATGCTCTGTCGGGAAAGTGCTCATGAGTAATTTGGTTTCTCACATAATTTGATCGATAATCTTGTGATGGATTACCGACGGATCTTTCTAGTCCGGCCAAGTTCAACATTTCTCAGACCAATTTTCACATGTGCGACAAACTAGCGACCGATTTTTTATAAGTTTCCGACGGTGCTTCGTAGATTTTAGTAAATTTAAAAAAAAAGGTTTATATTTAAATTTCTAACGGAGTTCCGTCACTAATTAGTGTGTTCAGTTGGTTGCATGTGATAATCTAGTAATATAATATAATATGATGTTTCAGGTGGTTGCACAAATGTGTTTATGATCTATACCTTAATTTGCATCTAATAGTTATGTTCGAGGTCTGGTAAACTTCATATTACGGTCTGCTAATAACTAAAGGAAAACAATCAATGGCTAGCTAACCCTAGAATAAATCTGCAAGCACAAATGAAGGAGCAACCGGAAACAACTGTTAACCGAACACAAAACGCATGAGCCCTAGAAACGGGAGCCCTAATATACGAACTGTGATATACTAATCCTCGCCCTAATTTACACGAAATCAAGAATACATGGTGAGAAACAGACCTGAAATCGTCATAGTCTTCCATAAAATCGCCATAATCTGTGAATCACCAGATTTCATATGAAATTGAAGGAGGATGAGGTCGTCGTACTTTGTGAATCACAAGCGGACCTGATGAGGTGAGATTAGGTAGCTAGAGTTTGTGAATCAGCTCACATAGTCTGTGAAATCGATAGTGGTGATGATGATATTTACGATCGGTCGTGAATCAGTTCGCCATAGCCAGATTTATGATCGCTAGTGATGATGATATAATTTTTGCTAAAATGTCCTGCATAAACTATATCAAAAGCACCCCCATTAAGTTTTTGCGACCGCCCAGCGGTGGCAAATGCTACTTTAATAAAGCGATGGCAAATTGGTCATTAAATTTGCGACCGTCATTAACGGTGGCAAATTTTTGGTCGCAAATGCCTAGTTTTCTAGTGGTGTAATCCGTCGATAATTATAGTTTTTTTTAATTTATATTTTTATTTTCAGCAATACAAATACCACAAATTTATATTTGAGAAAATTGCAGTTTTCGTCCCTGAGATTTGAACAAAACATTAGGGGGTGTTTGGTAGAGGGAATTGAGGGGTGAGAAATGGAATTGGAAAGAATTCTCTTGTTTGTTTATGAAAGAAAGAGGTGAGAAATGGAAATAAACCATTTCCATTTCTCTGATTTTGTTTCTCTAAAAAAAGCGGAGAATTGGATTTCTAGGGTTTCATTTCTCCAGACCAATTCTCTCACGCCTCTCCCTGCTGTCACCTCTCTTCTCCGGCGATTTCAATCCGCAGTCACCTCTCTTCTCCGGCGTTCGTCAATACATTGTTCAGGTAAACCAAAATCCTCAAACTTCCATCTACAAACCCTAATTTTGCCCTATGTTGATCGATTTGATGTTTATTTAAGATCCTGTCATCTGTTCGTCTGATTTCTCTCACGCCTCTCCCTGCTGTCACCTCTCTTCTCCGGCGATTTCAATCCGCAGTCACCTCTCTTCTCCGGCGTTCGTCAATACATTGTTCAGGTAAACCAAAATCCTCAAACTTCCATCTACAAACCCTAATTTTGCCCTATGTTGATCGATTTGATGTTTATTTAAGATCCTGTCATCTGTTCGTCTGATTTAGGGCTTAGAAATCGAATTAATCGGCATTCAGATTCGTTAGGTTAACAATGTTATGATACCTACCTGTTTACTGTTTGCGAATGTGTTTTCTCTGCTTCTGGTTGATTAGGTCGTTGATTTTAGCTGTTTTATGCAAATTAAGAAGTTTGATTGATTTGTTTTCTTTTATTTAATTTTCAGAGATAGTGTTGGATATGTTAGGTTAAACTTTAAAGTGATCAGTATTTAGCTAAATTGTTGGTATGAGTTTGTAATCAGATTAATTACTTGCAATAAGTACTAGAAATAACAAAAGGTATGCATTGGATTTTATATGATTCCATGTTGTACTTGCACTAGGTTTGGCATAAACGAGTAAATTGTATGCATGCCAGTGATAGAGAGATTCCTTTTTGGTGTGTTTTTTCATGAAGAATGGGAACTGTAGGCAATATGTGAGTGTGTGGAGGTGAAATCAAGTGAGTTTAAACAGGGTCTGTATGCGATTTTGAGGCCAAAAATTAGCTTCAACTTTGCTGCAAAGAATTGAATTTTTTCAAAAGAAGGCCATCTTGTATAACATTGACTTGTAACTCACATGGAAACTTGGATGTTCAATTTCATCCAAAATAACATATATATTGATGTAATCTTGGATGTTCAATCACTTTGTTGTTAATATTTGGATTATATTTTGGAGTTATTTGCTTTTCTTGAATTTTCTTATATTTTTATGTGTAGATGGCAAGATCACCTTCCAGACAAAGAATAGTTGCCATAGGTGCATTTTATGTCATTTATGTTACGATTCGTTGGTGGATGTTGTGTACTTATCATTTGCGTCAGTCGATTGAGTCAATGACTTTACGTACAAAATATTTAATGAGTTACCATAATAGGCGTGAAAACATGGTGAGGATGGTTTATGAAAGTGATGTTACGAGTGTTGTTAACATAAGAATGAATATACATGCATTTACAACACTTTGTGATATGCTAGAAACTAGAGGGGGACTAAAGAATAGTAAAAACATGCTAGTCGATGAGCAAGTTGCTATGTTTTTACATACCCTTGCTCATAATGCAAAGAATAGGATAATAGTCAACAGATTTCATCGGTCCGGGGAAACTGTAAGTCGGTATTTCAAGTTAGTCTTAAATGCTATATGTCGATTACACAAAGAACTCTACAAGTCACCCGTGCCAGTGCCAGATAATGAAACTGATGAAAGATGGAAATGGTTTAAGGTTAGTCAAACACATTTTTTATTAAAGATATTTTTTGCTAACATAAATTAGTAAGTAATGTTTTCTTTTAACTCAGGGTTGCTTAGGAGCATTAGATGGAACATACATTAAAGTTAAAGTCCCTGCTATTGATAGAAAACCTTATAGGACAAGAAAAGGGCAGATTTGTACTAACGTACTCGGAGTATGTACGAGAGACCTTTTATTTACGTATGTCTTAGCGGGATGGGAGGGTTCTGCAGCTGATAGTAGAGTTTTGCGTGATGCAATCAGTAGACCCAATGGTCTTAAAATAACTCCGGGTATGTGATAGACAATTTTCAAAGAATATACATAGATGTAAGTATGATAATTAACATAGAGTTTATGGTTAATTGTAGGAACATACTACCTTTGTGATGCCGGTTATACAAATGGTGAAGGATTTTTAACTCCATATCGAGGTCAACGTTATCATCTTAACGATTGGTCTCGTCCTCCTACGAATGCTAAGGAGTTCTTTAATATGAGACATTCATCGGCCAGGAATGTTATAGAAAGATGTTTCGGAATGATTAAAGATAGATGGGCTATTTTGCGTGATAACTCATATCATCCCATAGAGTCCATGCCACGTATCATCATTGCATGTTGTTTATTGCACAATTTCATACGAACAACAATGAGTGAAGACCCTCTTGATAACGAAATCCCAGTAAATCACACACAACCTGCAAATGACCATGACAATGTTATTTCTATGATCGAGCCCTCACAAGAATGGACCGATCGTAGAGACCTTCTTGCTAATGAAATGTTTAATAGTTGGACTGCGATGCGTGCGCAGCGTGCCAACAATGTTTCTTAATTATGTTTGACAATTATGTATTTTTTATTTGTAGAACCAAGGATGTTTCTTATTAATGTTTATTTATGCACTTTATTTGTTTCTTATTAATGTTTCTTGTTATATTTGTATTTGTAGTTACATGAATTATGATTTTTAATTGTATAATTATACATTTGTACGTAGACATGGCAGATTCAAATATAGTGAGAGGAGTTACTCGGAGCAAGCATACCTGGACAAATGATGAAGATGCAAAGCTAATTGATGCATTAATGGAGATACATGCATCCGAAAAGTATGCTGGTGCTGACAATGGATTCAAACCAGGTTATTTAAATGGTGTTCAACAATTGCTAGATGTAAGTCTTCCTAACTCTGGCCTCAAAGCAGAACCACATATAAAGTCTAGGATGAAGACATGGAAGACACACTTTAGCATTGTATATGATATGGTGCATACAAGTGGGTTTTGTTGGGATGAACAAAAATGTTGTATTATTGCCGATGATAGTGTTTGGAATGAATACGTGAAGGTATATTCTAAAAAATATATTTTTTAGATTTTAAAATTTTAGTCTAATTTATTTGTAATTGTCTTGTAGTCTCACAAAGGTGCTGTGAATTTTCGTGACAAGGCATTTCCTTTCTATGACAAATTGTGTACCATATTCGGTAAGGATAGAGCTACTGGTAGTAAAGCAGTTGACCTTGGAGAAGAAGATGTTGTTCAAGAGACGCAAAAAAGCTCACCTGTTGATATTGAAGACTTTGATTTTGTTGATGAAGTCGTTCCAAATGTTGATAGATCTGAAGGACAAACAGGAAGTGTAACAAGCAAGCGCAAAAGAGGTAGAAGCACGGATGCAGATGAGATATATCGAGAGTCTTGCAAAGATATCAAGGAAGTTTTGCTTCGATTTGGGGAGATGGTGGGTGAACAACTTAGCAAAGAAGGTATGGAGGCTCGTGAAATCTATGAAAAGGTTAGTGATGAGTTGAAAGCTTTACCAGGTATCACTACGAAAAAACGGTTCAAAGCAGCTCATTTGATTGGTAAAGATGTGGATCTAGGACGTTCTTTTCTTGCGTTGACAATAGAAGAGAAAATTGAGATGGTCGAGTTGTATACCGATGGTTCAATGGGATAGTTGTGTATGGTTGAAGTAATTTTTTTTGTTTCACCGTGGTTGTTGAAGTACCTTTTTTGGTTTCAGCATGGTTGAAGTACTTTTACTAGTAACTATGGTTGATGTTTTTTGCTTAAAAACTATGTTTTGTATGTGAATTGGTTTTATCAATGCATATTTTGGTTGGAATTTATGCATCTTTTTATATGTTTTTTTATTTTTTAATAAATATTTGTTATGAAAAAAAGACTTGTGCTAATGATAAAGTTGATATAATTCTCTGTTTATTTCCTATGTACCAAACAAGAGAAATGATTCTCAGCTATATTTCTCTACTGAAATCTCTGTACTACCAAACAGAACAGTCAATTCTCATTCTCCAGACCAATTCCCTTTCTCTGCAATTCCATTTCTCTATTCCATTTCTCTACAATTCCATTCTCTGTACCAAACACCCCCTAGGTTTCGTCCACCTGTAACACATTTGATCCCTAACATTTGATTTTATAACACTTTGCGTCCCTGGTCCTTAACTCCGTAAATTTTCTGCTAGTTTTTGTGTGAAATTACTGATTTTGGTGGGTGGTCTGATGTTTGAAGTAGAAGGGGGGTATATTAGTAATTTCACACAAAAAGTAACATAAAAGTTAACGGAGTTAAGGACCAGGGACGCAAAGTGTTAAAACATCAAATGTTGGTTTTCAAATGTGTTACAGATGGACGAAGCCTGGTGTTTTAAAACTCATGGACGAAAAACTCCAGCTACTCTATATATTTTTACTAGCTTTAATCTCATGTGTTACATGGGGTGAAACGTTAACATCATACTGATAACTATCTTAACACCTTTTTTTATACAAATTTGATATTGTATTAGTAACTTTTTCATTTTGTTAAAAGTTAAAATTATACGGATGATAGTAATCAAAACATCAAAAAATACATGAAAATATATTTCATAAGTGATGTATTTTTATAATACATTAAACTACATGTAAAATGAAACCTTACAATGATGATTTACAAATTTGAAACATACTACATTGTATACAACATTTGATATGATAGAGTAACTTTTCAATGTTTAACACCCACTAAATGCATCAAAGAATAAAGTTTCTTTTCCTCAATTACTGAAACCATAAAATAGCGAAAATCGTTCGAAAAATAGAGCACAAACGGTGCGAACCTGATTGAAGCCAATAGTGAGTCAAAGAAATCGAAGATAATTAAATTGGTCAACGATTTTCTTGCATACGTTATTTCTCCATTTTATTAGTTAACTGAATTCTATCAGCCTTTTTTTATAAACTTTAACCTTGATGTTGTAATAAATTTACAAATGCTTAAGTTGTAATTAAATTTACGTATCAAACTTAAGTTACTTTTTTTTTAAATCTTGCATTTTATACGGAAAATCTCGCTAAACCTTTAATATTTAATCTCTCATTTAAATTAAAATAAAACTTAATTTCAACAATACATCATCTTTTAAATTCAAAATTTTAAACTCTAAAATCTAAAAAACACACTACTTAGTATATTGACACAATTTAAATTTAAAATTACAAAATTAATTATGAAAAAAACATAAAAATAATAAATTAGAACTGAAGCCAAACATATTTTATTGAAAAACAAATCTCGTCGTTTAATAAAAAATTAAGTTTAAAATATAATACACTTTTAAAAATAAATATTTATAAATTTCTTAATTTTAATTAAAAACTAACTATTAAAATTTTAAAATCAAAATAAAAAATTTACTTATAAATATTAAACTTAATTAAAAAACTACTAATTAAATATTAGTAAACTTTATTTTAACACATATTTATTCAAATACAAAAGTAGTTTTTTTTAAATCTCCTATTTTTTAATTCTTGATTTTTTTTTAAATATTCACTTTTGATGATAATTTAAAAATAAATTTGAGTTAATGGTAATAATGATGAATTAATTTGGTAAAATGTTTATTTATGAAAAAGTTAAGCAAAATATGGAAAGATTGAATAGTGGATTTAAATGTGGTTTTGGTGGGAAAAAAAGTTGTGAGGATGAATATGGTGATGACAAGTGACAAAAGATTTAGTTTTTTATTAGAATAAGGATTATTAGTTTAGAGAAACTCTGAAAAACCCTACCGGCGTTATTCAAGAATTGATTTCATATCGCAAAGTTGTTTCTGAAAATGGGAGTCTTATTTGTACATAAGAAGAGATACGTAATAAAGAACGATCACATGATTAGTTATAAATATTTTCTTTGTTCAAGTCTCATGTCAAACTGAAAAATTGCAATCAATAATATTACAACACAAGCTAATAGTTATAATATTCATATTATGTTACTCAAACAAAAGGAAAGAAACTGCCCAACACGTATTGATCAAGACTTGGAATACTAATTTCCTAAAATCCGTTGTACCGGTTTAATTAAACCGTTTCTTGACTAATGCCAGCGGATGCATTTCTAGGCCTATCCCTATAAGCTCTAATCATCCTGATTGTAAATGGAAAAATGCTCAGAAGAGAAGAGATGATGACCGAAAATACTCCTGACGTTTACGTTAAAGTGACAATTCCAAACATGCCAAAAATGTAGGATCCCATAAGTGCACAAATTAAGATGGATATTTCCGTCCGTAAAGGGAAACATGCGGTCAGCATAAAAATCATGTGAAGCGACATGTAAAATCCTAGTGAATTGACAAAAACAAATATATTATAGGCGATAGGGTTCTGAGCAAGCATAACAGGTTGTCCAGCAGTATGTGGCTTAGAAGCATTTGTGGCAGATGATGACGAATTATATAGTGTGGATGGAACATAATCATCCTGCCAAATGCCTCCCGGAGGACTAAGTATAGGTTGGTATGTTGCAGTGGTGACAAGTATAACTACCACAAGAAGTGTGTTTCTTACTTTGCTAGGAGACTCACTAAGAGTAGCGTCTAACATTTTTGACCATTTACTATGATCTGATCTTTCTTCTTGTGTATGTGTCGGAGACTTTAGATTTCCAGCCTTTAGAGCTCCTGTTTGAATGAGAATCTCATGAATCTCTCGATCACCGGCTTCACTTTGAAACATTAGTAACATATCAAGCGGAGTCAAACCACTCTTGTTTAAGGAATTCAACTCCATCTTTTCCTTTGCTCATAACTCCCCCATTTAGTATAAGATCAACCACCTATCATAAACATAAACTTTAGGCGAAATAGAGTAAATTACACGGATCAAAATAGTAAAAGGGTTTAAGTGTAACTTATAAAATAACAAAATACTAATCTTACTTGACCTATGGATAATGGATGAAAACAAACTAATTGGTTGGGGACTGTATCCAAAATTTGTCTCAAAACACATGACCAACCGTATAATTTACTCGGCAAAATATCTTCAAGATCTCAAGTTTAAAAGATGCAATACATGTTTAAAAAAAAGCCTACTTACCTGATACTGCTTCTTAAAGACGGCAAGATGCAAGATGGTATTCCCATAAAGATCCTTTGAATTCAAGAGATCTTCTTTGTTGACTTGTTTGACATGCTGTATTAGAACCTGGAACACTTTGAATTGGTTGTACTTAACTGCTAAATGAATGGAAGTCTCACCTTGAGCAGTTGTGCAATCGATAGATTCCAATCGCAACAAAAGCAATGTTGTAACTTCAACATGCGTTTTGGCCACAGCCAAATGAAGAGGAATTTTCCTGTCTTTTCCTTCGAACAAACACAAATCAGGGTTAACTTGTAGAAGCTCCTTCACAATTTCAATATGCCCAATACTGAATTTTATTTGTTTATATTTTATTTAGCTTCAAAGAATTATGCAAACGTCGGTAGTCATTTAGGATTGAAACAATACTAGTTTCTATATTCATCTTCTGACTTCCCTAGTCTCATATTTAGATTTTCTTATCCAACCTAAAAAGTTTCAATTGATAGAAAAATTCAGACAAGAAGGAAATCGAATCATACCTTGATTTTTGTGTGCTAAATTTGTATACAAAACTTGTTTAGTTGATCAGTCCATGTACAACGGCAATTATGTGTCCCCCCGAGTCAGCAGCGGGGATGATGTAACCTACGACTGGTGATGGTGCTTTAGCAATGGATAAATCGAACAAAAAGACAGATTTGGTGGTGGGCTGCCACCGTTTTTGTGGCTGTTGGATCTTGTTCCAGAAGCGAAGAGAATGAGAAGATGAGATTTGATAATGCACTCAAATATAGTCAAAGCTGGTTCAAGGGAGGTTAGGGAAACCATGAAGAGAATATATTAGATAAGAATCATTGGAGAATTGGTTGAGCAACTCGTGCTGATAACGTATAATAAACAAGAGAGAAAATGGGAGAGAAACTCATTCATACATATCAACTGGTTTGTTTTACATATACAATATATATAGTGGCATAGAGATTTAAACCGACTCTATAAATAAATGTATTACTAATGGAGGTAATGTCTGTATTAAATGTGTGAAAGTTGGGGTTTCACAATATATCTTGGCTTGAGTCTAAAGAAAAAAGGATTAATTAGAGTTTTTATTGGTAAAACCTTGTCCCACATATTAGCAAGACGGACATTGAAATGAGCTTATATGTTGTAAGTTTCCTTGGTTATTAGTTCCATAATCGATGGGAGACTTGGTAGGCCAATGCTGACCGCTTCGGCTTGGTTGCTACCGCTTAGTTAATGTCGATGGCTAAGTTTCTACCAAGAGGATAGGCGGTTAGGAGTGTGGAAGTTGTGTTGGTTCATGTTTGAGATGCGCGATTCAAAGCGCAACACAAATAGGGTCACATCTATTCAATACACTGGTCATTTGAATCAATGATTCAAGTTGCAACACAAAAAGGGTGATGCTCCGCCGGGAAAGTGCTCATGAGTAATTTGTTTTCTCACATAATTCGATCGATAATCTTGTGATAGATTACCGACGGATCTTTCTAGTCCGGCCAAGTTCAACATTTCTCAGACCAATTTTCACATGTGCGACAAACTAGCGACCGATTTTTTATAAGTTTCCGACGGTGCTCCGTAGATTTTAGTAAATTTAAAAAAAAAGTTTATATTTAAATTTCTAACGGACTTCCGTCGATAATTATAGTCTTTTTTATTTATATTTTTATTTTCAACAATACAAATACCACAAATTTATATTTGAGAAAACTGCAATTTTCGTCCCTGAGATTTGAACAAAACATTAGGTTTCGTCCGCCTGTAACACATTTGATCCCCGGCGTTTGATTTTATAACACTTTGCGTCTCTGGTCCTTAACTTTATTAACTTTTCTGTTAGTTTTTTGTGTGAAATTACTGATTTTGGTGGATGGTCTGATGTTTGAAGTAGAATGGGATGAGTATATTAGTAATTTCACACAAAAACTAACATAAAAGTTAACGGAGTTAAGAACCAGGGACGCAAAATGTTAAAACATCAAATGTTGGGTATCAAATGTCGGATGCATTTCTAGGCCTATCCCTATCCCTATAAGCTCTAATCATCCTGATTGTAAATGGAAAAATGCTTAGAAGAGAAGAGATGATGACCGAAAATATTCCTGACGTATACGTTAAAGTGGCAGTTCCTAACATGCCAAAAATGTAGGATCCCATAAGTGCACAAATTAAGATGGATATTTCCGTCTGTAAAGGGAAACACACGGTCAGCATAAAAATCATGTGAAGCGACGGTAAAAATCAGGGCCGGCCCAATGGGCCTGCGGGCAACTCACCCGTAATGGGCCCAACATCTCGAGGGGCCAAAAGAAAATTTATATTTATAAAATTTTCTAGGCTTTAAAAAAATTTGGCATTTTTAAAAAAGTAATTTTGTGACTTGGGGCTTTTATGTGACTTGGGATTAAAAAAATTGGGACTTTTTTTTGTGACTTGGGCTTAAAAAAAATAATAGCTATGTTGTGGCCAGACCAACCAACAAGTCTCTGGACCTGCTGATCGACTTCTCCACAGCCCTAATTTTTTATATAGAATTGTTAATTAATGACTTAATTGTTTAGCCCTAATTTGTTATGTCTATGTTATAATGTTAATTGTCGTTAAACAAATTTGTTTATAAAATTATATATTTCGTTATGGGCCTTTTTTTAAGGCTTGTGTAAGACATTCGAATCTTCAGGACCGACACTGGGAAAAATCCCAGTGAATTGACAAAAACAAATATATTATAGGTCATGGGGTTATGAGTAAGCATAACAGGTTGTCCAGCAGTATGTGGTTTAGTAGCATTTGTGGCGGATGATGGCGAATTATTTAGTGTGGATGGAACATAATCATCCTGCCAAATGCCTCCCGGAGGACTAAGTACAGGTTGGTATGTTGCAGCGGTGACAAGTATAACTACCACAAGAAGTGTGTTTCTTACTTTGCTAGGAGAGTCCTGGAGGCTATTGAATCTATAGGAGTTTAACGGTATTCTAGGATGAAACCCAGGGTGTTGGTGTCTTGTATCATGAAGATTTGTTCTTTCTTCTTGTGTACGTGTACTGTAGATTTCCAGCCTTTAGAGCTCCTGTTTGGATGAGAATATCGTGAATCTCTCGATCACCGGCTTCACTTTGAAACATTAGTAACATATCAACAGGAGTCAAACCACTCTTGTTTAAAGAATTCAACTCCATCTTTTCCTTGCTAATAACTCCCCCATTTAGTATATGGTCTACCACCTATCATAAACATAAACTTCAAGATCCCAAGTTAAAAAGATGCAGTACATGTTAAAAAAAAACAAAAAGTCTACTTACCTGATACTGCTTCTTATAGACGGCAAGATGCAAGATGGTATTCTCATAAAGATCCTTTGAATTCAAAAGATCTTCTTTGTTGACTTGTTTGACATGCTGTATTAGAGCTTGGAAAACTTTGAACTGGTTGTTTTTAACTGCCAAATGAAGGGCAGTCTCACCTTGAGCAGTTGTGCAATCGATGGATTCCAAATGAGACAAAAGTAATTCTCTGATAACTTCGACATTACCTTTGATCACAGCCAAATGAAGAGGAATTTTTTCTGTCTTTTCCTTCTAACAAACACAAATCGATGTTAACTTGTAGAAGCTCCTTCACAATTTCAATATGCCCACAAGACGCTGCGATGTGCAACGGGCTAAAACCATCTTGGTTAAGTTCCCAGGAAAGCTGTGGCCTCAGTTTGACCACTGTTGCTGCAAAATTGAGATGTCCAGCTAAACAAGCGATGTGTAATGGATTTTCACCGTCCTCGAGTGCCACAGCATGAAGCATGGATGGATTGGCCTCAACCTCTCTAAGAAGATGATCAACATCACCGTTCAATGCTGCCTGAAACAACCTTTGATCCATGGCATCTATGAAGGAGGCACAAATAAATTGGTGTCGATCTTTGGCTTATGTTGGCTGAAACAGCATTGGATTCATGGATTTATGCAATAAAAAGTGGTAGTGGTTTAGAAAGTGAATGGAAGTAGTTTTCAAGAATAAACCCGTAATTTTCCATGAAAAAGTGGTGTGAATCGATTGACTACAAACTCTCCATCTTTCGGTGATGAATATTTAACAAAAGGTTTTTCGGTGGTGAATAGCTTTAGCTAATTATTACTACATGAACAAGAAAAACAAAATATAAAAATACTTGTATGTATTTAATGAGAGAGATACAACGACGGGTAAGGATCATAAGAAAACTGAATGTTGATGAGAAAAACAAAAAACTACTTATTAAAGGTAAAAAAAAGAAAAAAATCATAACTCAAAAAATAAATCAAAAATTAAAAAATTGCGTTGGAGACCTTGTTTCCCACGTCGTCCTCGTTCAAAAAAAACTCAAAAAGTAGTGGCTTTAGCTTTTGGGTTTAGTTTAGTTTTTAGGTTAGGTTTTTAAAGGGGTGGGGTGGGGCGGGGGGTTAGGTTTTTGGGGGGTGGGTGAGGAGGTAGGTGGGGTGGGGTTAGGTTTTTGGGTGGGGTGGGGTGGTGTGGGGTGGGGTGAGGGTTTAGGTTTTTAGGGGTGGATTAGGTTTTTGGGTTTAGTTTAGGTTTTTAGAGTGGTGGGGTAGGTGAGGGGTTTAGGTTTTTGGGGGTGGGTGAGGGGTTTAGGTTTTGGGGTGGGGGTGGGGTGGGGGGTTTAAGTTTTTGAGGGGTGGGTTAGGTTTTTTGGTGTACTACACATATACACTATGGTGTACACACATATGCAGTAGGAGTTTTTTAGTGAACTACCCCTACAACGATATACTTGTAAATGTAATCATTTGGGTGTATTATAATTGTTTAAACTTATGGGTTGTTTGTATTTTTTTTTAACATCAATACCTTATTTCAAGGACTTAAATTACTCATAATAATTTACACTTATTCGTAACATGACTACCATATTTTTCTACATATTTAAATTCAAATGTATTGATGTATTTCCCTTTAGCTTAGTCAAATAGTTTGTTAGCATATATGTAAATCTCCTTGTATTTCTCTCTTGTAGGATGTATTTATATTACTAGTTTAACATCAATGAAGATCATCGATTCCTTCATCATAATTGCATTCTTCTGTACCTTCTTATGGTATCAGAGCCTAGCTAAAACTCTTCTTCTCCACACATCCCCTTCGTTGACACCTCCACGGTCTCGTCCCACATCGCTGAACATGTCAGAAACTTCATTTGTACTAAACAATCCCTCCGTGAAGGATCTCACAGTTGTAACCTTACCGGCCACACTAAAGCTAACATCTTCGAACTACCTCACCTAGAGAACTTAGGTTGAATCACTTTTCTAGGGTCTTAAATTGTATAAATACATTGACGGGTCTCATCCAGCGCCGAAAGTGATCGCGTTGTCAAGGTCAATCAAAAACAATATTAATTCTAATCCCTAGATACCTTAAACTATAGTATAGTGAAGTAGGGTATCGTATCCACAGGAAATTGGTGGAAAGTGTTTATTTTACGAAAACTTGTTCAGATGTTGAAAAAGCAATTAACTTTAAACTTTTGAAAACTATTAAAAGGAAACGGATCGCTTCCGGGTTCAGATTGTAAGTTCTGTGATTACTGGTTTGTACTTATTGGAAGTTACATAGACATAACTCATTAATCAGATTGATAAATAATTAACATTCAAATAACGACTGTATTGAGCAACGATTGTAAAATCGAATGCTTGACACAAGTTAATTACCCAATAGTTAATTACCAATTCAGAATACTAATCATAGATACACAATGGTTCACGATGGATAACCGAAAAATTGATACATATGATAAATCAATAAACTAAACTTGTGCAATTAATCCAATCAATCCTAGAACTCAAATAATCAAACAATTACAAGAATACTAGACCAAATCAAGTGTGAACCTAGGTATATCACTTAAAAGCAGATCCTACACCCGGAAACGACACGAATAGATTAGCATCTCATCAACATCGTCATCGATTCTTCAATAGATGGTATATCTTGATCTAGCATCAGAACCTTGAAAAGATTGAAACTTTATCTTTGGAAATCACCTTAGGGAAGCTCTGGATCGTAGAATGACAAGTTAATTCGATAATAGACTCATCCATGCTTTATAATTGAAATTAGGTTAAATTTGCTGAATTTATGGATCTTCGTGTGTCGCGAACTTAGGATGGTTGTTCTTCGCGTGGCGCGAAAACCAAATTAGTCGGGTGGGCTTTTCAAGGCCCTCGCGTGTTGCGAACCTTTTCCTCTTGATCTTCGCATGGCACGAAGATCCTATTTTCCACAAATTTTGACTTTTTTTCCTTTGACTTCTCCGGGGCCCGTGTATGCTACTATCCTCAGAATTTTAAGCTCGTGTTTTCCCGCTCACTTAGCACATTAAACCTGTAGCACTCATAAACACTAAATGCACATAAAACAGACTCGATATACAAAGCTAAACGCTTAAAACTATAAACTTAGACTCTTATACACGGGATATTTAACCTCACATCACATCCCCACACTTTTTATTTCCATTCTTTCACATCTTCTGATTTCTCAATCATGTTAACCGTTACAAACGGTATTTCGATCCAATTAAACCCAGCCACTTACTCTCGAGCCCCAAATTCTATAATCTATATTGTATTATGCATTACCAAACAGCAGTCTATCTATGGGTCTCACACTCAGAAAGCTACGACTCAGCCTAATCCCATCTCATGTTCATGTTTAGGCACGGGTTAAACCTTATAGATTTCCCACCATTATAAACACAAATTTATTTGTTTTTGAAAATTAAATGAATTGTGGATCGATGGTTGAATGTTTTAGCTTTTATTAATATTTATGAATAAACCTAACCCAATGGTGTTTCAATCACGTTGGAACACGAAATATGACACGTAGGCTGCAATTTTTAAGTAATGAAATACATAAGCTTCGGAACATGGGTGTATCCTTTAAGTCACCATCCCAAAGGGAAACACGTAAACCTAACTCAGATATCTATTATTATTGATCGCTTAAGTCCCGCCCATGGGTGTATCCTCCAAGTCACCATCCCGAAGGGAAACACGTACACTGAACCTAAGCTTTCAATTTATTTAATTAATTAAGCTCATTTAATTGATGGATTATGGATTGCGGGCGCCACCAACTTTTGGATTTATTTTCATAAAAAGAAATAAGCGTGCCAAATATTTTAAAAACTTATAAGTTTTGTTTATAATGGTACCTATCACCCTATATTGACAGTTTCGACCTTACCAACACCCCTAAGATGAAAACCCACAAGATATCCTGAATTAATTATTCATTTAAGTAAATTCACTATCAGGATATTTAAGCTCTTAAAACGGCTGAGCCTACCAAAACGTTACAAATTAGACATGTTTGATCATCTTTATTATTCCTTACATTCCATATTAGTACAGTTCCCGATTATACTATTATTTTCCATTTAATTGCAAAAATTCCAATCCAGGGACATTTTTGTAAAATTTCAAATTTTTATGTATTTTTCTGAGTCGTTGACTCAAAACAAAAGACTCAAACACAGACCTGGACTAAGGTCTCCCCTCCCCACACTTAAACTAGACATTGTCCTCAATATAGGAAGACCGACTAAAAAACAAAAATAAAATACAAAAATAATAAAAACTTAGCTGGATAGACGATCGTATAGCATTTCATTTGCGATCGTGTTCCACTGATACAAGTGAGTTGCATGGAACAAGAATGTCCAAGATCGGATTATCGTCTCTCGAATGGAGATTGCGTACGAAAAATTAAATCCAAACCTGCAAAATTAAGCTCGAAACATACCCACAAGCATCACATCGACTCAATAAAACGACTCAATAAAAATTAAAAGACCCGACGGACTCGATCGACTCAAAAAACAAAAATTACAAAATAAAAATAAAAACCCTAATTTTGGCTATTCGCGTGTCGCGAAGATCTTGGGCCACTCCCTCGCGTGTCGCGAGGGACAAAAAAATTTCGACCCGTCTAGTTTGTTCTTCGCGTGTCGCGAAGAACTTCCCTTGGATGTTCGCGTGGCGCGAAGACACCTCCATCACAGAAAGATTAGAAAATTTTTCAGTTTTTGCCAAAGAAAAATTTTTCAGTTTTTCAAGTCAAAATTTTCAACTTTTTCAAAATTCGTTCCAACACTCCAATTAAGTTCGTATATGACTGGAATGAGATTTGTGATGGTTTTTCATGCTCGTATATCCCCAAATCTCCGGGAAAAGTTTAAAATCACACGAAAACATACCGATAACACTAAGAATAAAGACTCAAGACTCTACAAACTCTACACACGGTATCCTACCCCCTAGAGAATGATGCATGGCCCTTATTGCGTTAATATAAGCCTCAGCGTTCCCAGAACGTCCCCACACTTGGGCTTTTCCCGGATTTAAAGCACAAAAACGAAATAAAAACCTAACTTACTTTCGTCAGAATCACGGATGCATTTAGCACATGCATCAAGCCATTTAAACCCTTCGGTATAACGAGTGGACGTGTTTAATCTCGTGAGGGTTTCTAGAGAACATACCCACAATGTTCATTTAATCTAGACACAAAAAGTAAAGCTTAGGTTGCCTCTTAAGAGCGCTAAGTTTAACATCTTCAGCCAGACGCGGTGTACCTTGCTTGGGTTATGGTGGTCGGAATGCAAATTCCCTTTCAAGTGCTGCACTCACCCGGTGATGATTCTGACCATTCAAGTTTGTATTCCGCATGTGTTCCACATTATTGTATTCCTCTTCATCTTTCATCACTACGTACTCACCTGTTTCATATGAATGCCTCATAAACTTTGGAGGTTTTCCTGATCTTGTCTGTGTCCCTGATGGTCCTGCCACTGAGTTGCTATTATTACTTGCATTTTCTACCTGATGTTTCCATGGAAGTTTTCCCATTTGGATTCCATCATCCCCACACTTGTGGGTTGCTGCATCCATAACCTCGGTCACCTCATTTTTCAATTCAACCCTGTTAACAATCAAACCATTCTCATTTGTGCCACCCTCATCCAAATTGGACTGAGGCGGATACTTCTTAGTCTTACCTGCTTTTGAACATTTAACTTTAGAAAAATAAATAAATGAATTTGTAAGCATATCTAAGTTAAACTCACGGTTACAAAAATTCATGCTTGTTGTGTTGCTATGACAGTTGATATGAGCATTAGTAGTCGCCAAGAATGGTCTTCCCAGCAAAACTCTTGATTGCTCTTTCTTCTGGCTGGGTGCATAATCAAGTACCAAGAAGTCTTCAGGGTAGTAGAAATCCCCAACCTTTACAGCTATTCCCCTCAACATCCCTCGTGAATGTTTTCGTGTCAAATCAGCTAACACCACGGTGGTGTCAACTTGTTGGAGAGGACCTAGATCTGATTTATCATATATGATTCCCCGAAGGATGCTTAGAGTTGCTCCATAATCCAAGAGTGCTTGGCTTACTTTTATTCCTCCAACTTCAATTGGATAAGAGGTGTTCCTTGCTCATTTTCTTCTTCCGAGTCACCCTCTTCATTGTCCTGGAAAATACTAACAGCACCGACATATGCGTTACATGAGCTTGACCCTTGATGTTGTGGTTTGGTTTGAGTATTGCTTGGTAACTTGCACGGGTCTCTTCTCATCAAATCTTCAGCCAATTGACCCACTTGCTTCAATAGGGCATTCACTGTCTTATCCCGAACCTCGTTATCCTTTTTCAACTCTTTGATAGCATCCATGAGGGCATTATATTGGGCACCCCCCTTGTTTACCACTCTTTTGATCTTGTGGTTAGTAGTTCCTTGGGCAACTTTGCTGGTACCCTCCTTGATTCCTCTGGTACCCGCCTTAATTGTAATTTTGTTGGCGGTTTTGGTATTGTTGTTATTGTGGTTGTCCTCCACCCTGCACATTAGCACCCTAAAAGTTAGGATTCGTTTGATTAGATGCATTACCATACATGAGTAAAGGGTGATTTCTGAGTCCTGGATGATATTGTGTAGCAGTGGCCTTGTCTCCTCCAAGCTGGTTCACTTCTTCAGGCTTTGCTTGCTCTCTTGGGCAGTTTGCTAACACATGTCCCAACTCTTCACATCCGTCACATACCGGATAAGATTGGTTCACATTTTCCACCTCTTTACCATTCGGCTTACCAAGACGTGCCATTTGAATCTTCATGGCATCCAACCGCTTATGCATCTCATAATCAACCGACTTCACTGATGACGTTGACTTTCTCCTTCTGCTTGCATTAGTTTGTCTTTTGGATATCACCGCCGTCCTCTCAAGTATGTCCCAATCTTCATCAACATGGTTATAGAAAAATGATCCATTACTGGTAGAGTTAACATCCCTAACATCCTCAGGCATAAGGCCATCATAGAATGCCTGGATCAATTCCCACTTCTCTATACCATTATGTGGTCAAATTCTCAACAATTCTTTAAACCTCTTGAAAGCCTCATAGAATGGCTCCCCCGACTATTGCCTGAAATCCCTGATTGCAGCTTCGGGCTCATTAGTCTTGTGTGGTGGGAAGTACTCATCCAAGAACTGTTGTTGAAGCTCTGCCCAAGTAGCAATACTAGCAGACGGTAGAGAAAGGAACCATTGTTTAGCACGGTCCTTTAGTGAAAATTGGAAAAGTACCAACTTCACCTCGTTTGTAGTAAACCCCTGACCACCTATGGTCCCACATGTAGCCTCGTACTCTGATAAGTGTATGTAGGGCTCCTTAGTAGCTCTCCCAAAGAAGTGTGGGAGGATCCCTAGACATCTGATATGTCATCATTTATACATGTTTTACATGAACAATTATCCCCATATCTAGCAAATTTATAGAGAAAATGATAAGATATGATAGTTAATATACTTATTTGTGTTATAACAGGATAATTATCCCTTGCATACAAAAACATGAAGAAAACACTCAAAAACAAGGCAAAATCAGCACCTGGGAGCCAATCGGACGTTCGTGCACCCAAGGAGTCAACCCATAGAGTCAAAATCAAGCAAAAGTCAAAATTTTGGATTGCACGATTGTGAATCTCATTGCACGGCCGTGCAAATGGTGAAACTGGGCCCTGGGCCTGCTAGACCTGATAGATTCCCTCACGTGCAAGAAATGAGTAATTTGCCCGACCGTGCATCCCATTGCACGGCCGTGCATTGTCCAAATCTTTGCCTATAAATATGAAGCTCATTTTAGTGTTTTAGGTGTCCATTACCAAGAGAAGGGAAGGCCTTAGTGATTTGCTAAGAGCCGGAACTCTCTCGGTTTTGGTCCATTTAGGTTTTTCTTTTTATTTTCTTTTCTAAGTCTTGTAATATGAACTTATTCTTCTCGTTCGAGTGAAACAAGAGGCAACCTATACCCACTCTCCCTTGGTGTTGGAACACTTTCACACATTATCTAAGGGTTAGTGGAGTCACTTGTATGGTCATTCTTGGCTAGTCCTCTTGTGTTGCTCAAGTTGGTTGAACTTTAATTAATTAATGAAGTATTTTTAGTAAGTTATGGTTTTAAAGTCTTTACTATAATTTATCTATAAAATACCAAAATAAGTAATCTTTAAATCAATCTAATAATCTTTTATCTTGTGAGTTACTCAAGCAAGACTTCTTGCTCGGGAAGCTTATTCGATATTTGTACGGTCTATATACAAATCTTGATGCTAGCACAGCCGGTTAGTATAGATTTAATATTATGGGTTGATTGGAGGTTTGGGTATTCAGCAGGCCGTTTGAGCCCTAAACAGATCGGGCGGTTTGTGTCGGTAATTCTCTACTTCTCTTGTATCGGCTTGCAGAGGACTTCTAGCGGGAGCCATGGGGTTTGATCTTGAGAAGAAAAGTCTTATTTATTTGAAATAATATTATAAATAAAGAAAACTATTTAAGAACATAATTAGTTAGGTCCGAGCGTTCATAAAGTACCTTTGGAGAAAATCGTGCATTCCGACTTACCGGAAGAAGTTACAAGACCAGACGTACGTCAGTCGCAGGGATAATAAGTCCGAATAATGAGTTGTGATGATACCGAAGGACTTCACGCCCCGTTTAGGGGCCTTTATACTCATTAAGGAACATTTGGCCGACCGTATCCACTGTTCCGTTACGACATACTAACTCCCTTATCGAAAGGGTTAGTATTAGTAACTATGATTAACCTTACTTTAAATACAGCATTAATTAACAAGGGATAACAACTAGAGTAACACCTTAAACAGGATAATAGTTCTAATCACATTTCTTAACTTTTTATTTTCCTTTTAAACAAAACCCATTTTCCAACTTATTATTCTAGTCAGACAATAGCGAAGGTTGAGTACGGGATCCGTGTCCATGGTTCGATACTTGGTTCTTACCCAGACTATATTACGCTGCGATAGTTACACTTGCCTATTGTGTGTGTTTTAAGTTAAAGTAATTATCATTTTATAAATTTAAAACCTGATTTTGGTGTAGCTCTAAATAGAATATATTTATTACTACTAAAAACACGCTATCAAGTTTTTGGCGCCGTTGTCGGGGACACGGTAATTCTGCGAAAGATCTAAGTCGTTGGACTGAATATTTTTTTATTTTTTCTTTTTCTTGAGTCATGGTATTTGTGTTACTTACATCTATCTTTGAAGGAATATTCAAGGATCGTGACCGTGAAATTTTTGTTAAGAAAAATGAACAAACATAAGTACCGCCATTCGAAAGTAAAAATATTTTCTTAATTAGGCGTAACGCTTTCGAACGGTTTTTAAGTGTTTAAGTTTTATTTTCTTCCTTATTTCCTCTAAAAAAAACAAACAAACAAAAAGAAGTCAAATTTGATCAGACAGGGGCAATGCACGACCGTGCATTCGGCTCCGTGTAGTGAGGTGTTAATTGGGCAGAATGTTCATTTCCTTAAAACCCTCACCCCCAAACACCTGTTAGATGATTTGGATACATTGACACTCATGGTTTTTTACCGGTTACATAGATAACCGTTGATATGGTGCCACCACCACCACCACTTTCGGCCGCCCTAATTGGCGAATATTAGTTTAATGTTCTTTTTATTTCTAGTAATTAGTTGTGTATTGAGTTTTGAATAAATAGGTAAAGGCAAGTTTTTGTTCATGCTGGGAAATACATTTTAGGCGATGGTGGCAATCGACCATATACATGGTGATGACGTCTCATCAGGAGAGTATTAGTTTCACCACACTCTTATTATTCATGACACATATCATATTGCATACATCTATATTGTCAGAAGCTAAGTGTGAGGTGGAATAAATTGGTTGCTTAAAATTGTCCTAAGTATTACAAGTGCATGATTAACAAGTATTCAATCCATCAAATTGAAATACACATAGAAATCGTTAAAACATTTTCAAAAATAAACTATAAAGTTAATAGTTTCATAAATAATCTGAAAGCTAAAAGTCTTAAAAATCATTTGGATAAAACGATCTTATAAAAACAATAATTTGAAATACTGTTGAAATGAATCAAGGAAACAAATAGGGAAGATTAGTAAGTACATCAGAAAGAAAGAAAAAAGTTTATACACATTTTTACTTTTATACCCCCTTTATCTTCCGTTTCATGTGAGAATCTGAGCCTATCCACATAACACATCAAGTTTTTGATGTCGTTGATTATTACATATTTCACATGCCCATTTCGTTTGATAGAGTGTTTGCTAATTATTGATTTGCATGTTAGAAGTTGTGTAAAATATACATTTCAAGATCATGGACTAAAAGAATGCATAAAAATAATTGAGGCATTAGAATTCACCCATCTTCTTTAGCCTTTTTCTTTTACCTACCCTAAACATTATCCCCTAGTTAGCCCCTTTGAGCCTAAACCTTTTTCATTTCAAAACCCAAATTTTACACCCATTTAGCCAAATTTAGCCTTTTTATTTCTAACCGCCTTTTCCGTTAAAAAACCAGTTTTGGTCATATTGGAATTGACTTTTTGACATCTATCCGTTTCAAGTACGTAACTATGAAGCCAAGTGTTTATGAACGAATGAAGAAAAATAGGGCAAAACGCTACGACAAATGCTCAAGTTGTGAAATTGGTGTTAAAAAAAGAGAGTTAGAAAAAGATATATATGAAGAAAGAAAAGAGAAAGGCAAATAGATACAAAAATCGCCCAAAAATATGGAATGATCTCATGAAGAAAATTGAAGAAAGAATCAAACTTACTCTTAATTAGAGTATACAAAACTGATCAAGATGATTGCTATTAGGATAAAATCTGAAAGATCCACAAGAAAAGATAGTAATGTGTATTTCAAAAACAAGGAGGAAGTGACGTTCTTAAAAAAGGAGATTCGGTCTTGACGATCTGACCTTAAAAGAGTCCTTAAATTATCTACAACATCCTAATCTAAGTTTATCAACAGTCCTTTTGTTCATAGCCCAATTAGCCAAGACCCGGAATTTTAACATTTAGCCACTCTTTCCAAATACTTCTACCCAAACCCTAAGCCAATCATTACAACCCTTTACAAAGCCCTCTTGATTTATGCACATATTTTATGTCAATTGATGGAGATTTGATTTTTATACAAGCATATGACTATGCAAGCATTAATTATATAATTGAGTGTACTACTTGACATACCTTATCCATATATTAAACCCGAGTGTTGAGTGAACATTTGTAAGACTGTAATTTTGTGCATAATCATACTTCCATCAAGTATGTTAGGCTTACTACCCTATTGTGGAGAAACACTCGAAAGGTATAAACATCTAATAATTGCTTTTGATAAAAGACGTTTAACCATTCAAGTTATGCAAAGTATACATGTATTCCTTTATCAAAATTAATGGGTGTGAGTGTGTGTATATATATAAAATACTCGAGTAAAAATGAATATACATACACGAACTAGAATCAAATATCGAGTTATAAAAAGTGTTTGGTTTTATACAAACCGGATACATACATACATATAGTTATTTACATGTATCTATTTATATAGTATGTTTATAGAAACGATATATAATGGTAGTAACTCTTGTTGCTTGTCAATTTCCCGCTTAGTAATTTCGATTATATATTTTTGTATCATTAGACAACTTATCAAAATATATATACGTAAGCTTTAATAAACAACTTAATGTTAACGGCTTCTCACTTGTATTTTATTTCGTACTCGTTTTATTGTACAAATGCAACAAAATCGTTTCCACAACCAAATAATAATATTTATTAGTAATAAGTGTCATTTGTTAACCAACATCTAGATTCTCATTTAACCGGTTACGTGTCCGAGTTGTTATTGTTATTATTATTATTATTATTATTATTTTTACTAATAATAATATATATTCCAACATTACTTTAATACAACTCGTTAATACGTCACACAAATATATATTTTTACCATTAATGAATCGTTTTAAAGCTCTACGTAACTTAACCGCACTCGCGTTTAACCTTTACGTAAGTAATTATAACCAATTTAGCACGTGTGTGTACCTTTCCGCTTGTCTCTTTACGAACCGACACGTCCTAAACCTTATGTTACGCGTATTGACCACGTCTGACCGTTGTTGACTGAGTTTGACTTTCGTTGACCGGGTTTGACCACGACACGGAATGCTCAAATCTGTCCAAAAAGCATATTTTTAATATACGGGAATGAAACCCGGCCATCAAAATATTTAGAGCTAGACAAAAATAACAACGAATCTTTAAACCTTAACCTAATTTTTTAGAAAAAAACCTCGTGAGCCATGGATCGAGACGGTTTAACAACATTCAAGCAATGACCGGAGTATTTGAGTGCGTCGGATTCGACGGAACTTGAAACAGAAAATTTATTTTCATACGAGTGTAGATCTAATCCAAAACAACAATAAAACGAGATAGGAAACTCACCGAAGACCACCCAAGCCTTGCCGGAAAACGACTGGACCCGTCGGAACCCTAGCGACGGCACCTGAGTTTGCCGAAACTACGTTTTCGGTTGGCAACTGAGAAGAGGGAGAGGAGGGGGTACTATAAACCTCTAGATTAGTCGTCATTGTCGTCGTACGGAGGTGGAACACCCGCCAAAATTATGAAACGTGATTAGAAAACATAGAATTATGAAATGTGATTAACAATATTATTTACGTATTTTAAATCATGAAATTTACTTTTAAATTGATGTACGATCCGGTACGAGTCGGTACCGCATTTTTAACACATTCACTTTTCTTAAACGTTTCACACTTTGAGTTTTACCCTTATTATTTCATTAATAATATTAAAATAAATATTGATAACATTTGACGTGTCATAATACGCATCAGTAACAATCTGACTGTTATTGTTAGTTTTACGAGCACCTAATACGGTTTAACGTTCGTATACACGTACTACGCGTGTGTTTATCCGAACAGTCTTTCACATGAATATTAATACTCAATATTAACGATTCGTTATCATATTTTATAATTTTACCGAATATCCAGAAATAAACCAATGTCTGACGCGTTAAATGTTAAAATTACTGAATCGCGTGCGTCCCTATATCTTTTCTTAAATTTTCAGAATCATGCAACGAGTTATTAAATGAAATCAAGTGGCTAGTATGATGTTCGGATTGTGTGAATTTGAATCTCTAATGGGCTTGGGTCTTTATCGGGCCTTAAATGAGCTTGGATTTCTATTAGCCCTAGTTGGGCTTAGCCTAACATTTATGTTTTTAGATTCTGAAATTTGCAGGTGTCACACAACCACCTTTCTTGAAGCATGGAATACCCTGGCTACCACCTACGCGTCACCCTCTAGCGGACATATAAAACAACTTAAGTTCGCCTCAAACAGTGCTCCATACGTTCGACTCAGTCAGTTTTTTATTAGCTTCAAAATGTGAAAACAGTGGTCGACGAGCTCTACATACTCGGTAAGAATATTGACCCCAAAGACCTCACCAACATTATTCTGAATTGATTGGACTAGGAAGCATACAAGTCTACCATTGATGTTGTTCATGCCAGGGATAACCCCATATCCTTCAACAAACTCCACGAAAAACTTATCAACCAAGAGCTTGCTCTTGCCCAAGCCACAAATACCTCCGGGTGCACCAACCGGCTGCTATTTTCGTAGCCATAACCGTCCCATAAATACTGGTTAAGCCGTTCTTCACAGCCCCTCTCCTGCCGAACCCATCAAACATGGGCCCATACAATGGGAATAGACCATTTATTGGTCGTTGCCAGTGCTGTCACACCATTTCCAATTGTAACTCCTTTTAAAAGGTGTTTCCTAACGTGGCTATACCGCCTTTTACTCGAAATGTGCAGGTTTCTAACACATTCCCACAGGTGAACATGTTAGGATTTCAAAACAAAAAAATGGACAAATATTATCGTCTACATTAATATTTTACTAGTGGGTTGCCCCACGCAAAGCGTCGGGTATCACCGAGGCTCTGTTGAACAGCGTAGTCTAACCCGAACTGTCTTAAACATTGATTATATTTGGGTAGTTTTATTCTTATTCTTATTATTATTATTATTATAACTATGTAAATATTTAGTAATTATATACTTAAGCATTTAAATAATTATAATTAATTAACATCCAATATTTTAGCTTCATTTCATTTCCGCAATAAGTGAAGATCCATAGTTTCAACTCAAGTTCGTGACTTGATTTAAGCCGTAAAAACTTAACCGTTATTTCCCGTTTGGTTGGCCAGTCGTTCCGACCAACCTGACGGGTTTGGTGTGAAGATTTTTAAAACGGTAATTAACGGTTTGTCTCTAAAATTTTATATTTTTAATATTTATACACTCTATTAAAAATGGATGACAATGAACAATAAACCCAACCAATGGGGTGCTGCCACGTGAAATTTTTTATCTACGCATGTACATGTGTGTATATATATATATATATATATATATATATGAAATTGATTGAGAGCAAGAGTGTGCGTTAGCGCAATTGGTTCGCGTGCCACACACCCACACGTAGGTGACGCTGGTTCGAGCCCAAACCACAACCCCATCCCCCACGGGCGCGGCCGGTTCTTCCCTTTTCCAAGTTGCTTTTATTTATTTATTTATTTGTTATATACATATACGCGAAAGCGGATGTAGAACAGAAATGGGCGCCGACCCAGGTGGTTCTACCCTTCATTCTCTTGTCGTCACTACCTTGCCGATGAAGCAGTTGCATTATCGCCTTTATCGCCCTGTCATGTCAGCCTCCTTGCTGTTCTGTTCACTCCCTCACTCACATTTTCTTGGTATCTTCGGCACAACCCTACCATTGGACCTTATAACACACTGGAACCGAGCATGGTGGGCGGTTTTCTCAGTCGAGGAGGCGTACCTGATCGGGGTTGTTGAGATGGTACCCTTGCCACACCTTCCCACATCGACACCCACCCCCTAACGTGCAATGTAAACTTTACATCAATATTAAATCAAGAGTAAACTGCAGTTTTCGTCCATGAGGTTTGATGGTCATAACAGGTTTAGCAACTTCACGCATACTTTACAACAGATCCTTTCCTTCATCCTCTACTCCATCCTCCCCCTCCATGTGACTCACGTTCTTTCTCCTTCAACAACCACTTCATAACTTCCATCACACATGTTTGTTATCTGCGGAGAGTGCTTCCTCGCCATAGGCTGCCTCCGATGGATCTGGAAACGTTGCACTTACATTGGCGACGAAGACAGCGCCACCTGGCCACCCGCCATCGCCGAGGAGTTCGAATCCGTCCCCCAGCTCTGCCACATCATCCTCGCCATTTACCTGGATCATGCACATCGTGAGATTGTATTAGCAATTAGAAGGTTGAATTTGAATAAAGATAGCGATTACAAGGTGTTGTTGAACAATTGGTTTGGGTACACAAATGTTTGATGGGGGTATGTGCATCACGGATTACTGAAGTGGTCGATTTGGTTGTTGAATCAGGAGTCGAAGGGTTTGAAACGGTTGTGGTTGGAAGCCATCGGTGTGAATTTAGGGCTTTAAGGAAGAAGCCTGATGTATATATAGGCTAGTTGTGGCAGGTGGGGGTCGCAGCTGGTGGTGGCAGGTGGGGATGGTGGTCGGTGTGGGTGGTTTCCGGTGGTGGTGGTGCTGGCGGCGGCTAGGGCTGTAATTGAACCGAACCTAACAAAGCCTTGTTCGTGTTCGTTCGTTCGCTAAACGTTCGGTTCATTTACAGCCGTAGCGGCGACGGTTGGTGGTGGTGGAGTGAAGAAGAGGGTGAAGTGAGTGTTTAAAGAGTATTTTGGTCATTTGACAAAAGTTAACATAAAAAATTGAACGGAGTTAGTAATTTGGATTAAAAGTGTTAAGAATTTAAACGTTAGGGAACCAGAATGTTAAGGGTGCTATGAAACTGTTAAAACTTGTAACCCTCATGTATGAAAACTATAGTTTACTCTTAAATCAATGTAATTTTATTTACTTTTTAACAACTAAATGTTATATTTTTTTTCGGGGTCAAAACATGAATTCTAACTACCTTAAAAACTAAGGTCGGTGGCTACTCACAAGCCACCGACCAAAGCTTAACAATGCACCATTCATTTTATCAATTTTCCTATTCGTCCCCTCAACTTTATAAATTTTCAAAAATACCTCTCAAGTTATTAAAGATTCAAGTTTTCCCCTACATATAATTCTAAACTCTACTTTTAAATTTTAAACTCTCAAGTTTATTCCTCAATTTTTTTTCTTTTTTCTTAAACTTTTTTTATTCGTTTGTAAAAATTACTTTTTTCTATTTTTGTTTTGTTTTTTTACTTTATTACTGATTTCTTTTACGAATATGTCGTTTCAATGTTAACTCTTATTCGCGCCGTAATTTATCTATTTTTCAATCACCATGACTGAATCGTGACAACTTCATATGCTTTTTTTATGTACTTAGTCACGTTAGTGTTGTCGCCGCAATGCGTGGGCTTTAAATATGTACTTAAATACATTCAGTTGCGAATCTAGAACAAAAATTCAGGGTAACAAAATTTTTTTTACCGTACTTTCATGTAAACATTTTTTTATAGTAACATGCGACTATCGAGGCAGACTACGGAGGCGGAGGACTAGGGTTTGGGAGAGGCGGTGCGGGGCGATGGTCGGTCTCTGGCCCTCACAGTTTCCACTCTCTCTGTCTTTCTTCTTGGACGGCTGCTTAGATATGTTGAGTTTGAGAATTGAGACTTTGAGATATTAATTATTAATAAAACATTTGTGCTGGCTAAAGCACAAATGTTTTATTAAAATCCAATACCTCAAAACCTTTAATAAAATGTGAGGACCTTTTTATAAATTATTGGGTTTTTTATAAAATTTTGGACTTTTTATGAAGTGTTGAGCTTTTTAAAAAATTTGAGGTGTACCGTAATTTTACTAAGGGATAACCGGATACATAAAACCGTAAAAAAAATTGCACTGTGCGTAAAAAATTGAGTATCCACCCCTGAATACGTTAGTAACATCGTATGGTACTGTCCTAACAGGCGGGTCATATTTAGTTTGATCCTAAGGGTGAGAGGGGCACCCTTGGGTAGTCTTCACGGGTAGGCTCGAGTTCGCGGGTACACAGCCGCCGACGCCTTACCCGAGTTCAATTGTTTCCATATGCGGGTATATGTGCCCGAGTTCAATTGTCACATCTAGCCATTGTCAAACGGCTATATAGCCGTTCCCCTCCTTTTAAACTAAAAAAAAACTTTTTTTCCTATATATATACAATACAATTATACCATTAAAATCACACCCAAAAATATTTCTTTCTACCATTTTTCTACTTAAAAATCATGGACTCCAAAAAGTCAAAAGCCGGTACTCGAAAAAAATCAAAGGTCGGTTCTAGCCAAAACCCGTCAACACAACAACCTACTCAATCAATACAACAACCGGCACCGTACCCATATTATCCGTATGCTCAAATTCCCACTCAAATGCCCGTAATGCCTACCCAAATTGCACCCGGTCAATACACCTATCCATTATATGATCAACTTACTTTTGAGCCTTTTGCACCCCGCTACCATAACCTACCATTCCATCACCCAAATCGAACGATGAAGATCGACCACTCCCGATCTTTAATGACGACGAAGATGAAGTAGTGGTTGGTGAAGAAGAAGAAGAAGAAGATGACGCCGGTCAATACACCTATCAATTACATGATCAACTTACTTTTGAGCCTTTTGCACCCCGCTACCATAACCTACCATTCCGTCACCCAAACCGTAACGATGAAGATCGACCACTCCCGATCTTTAATGACGACGAAGATGAAGTAGTGGTTGGTGAAGAAGAAGAAGAAGAAGAAGATGACGACGTGGAAATAAAGGAAAGTGACGTACCCGGAAAAGAAGAAGAAGAAGAAGAGGAAGAGGATGAGGAACCCGGAAATAAAGGAAAATTTCACGGAAGTGCGGCACGTCAACAATGAACCGATAAACAAAATCTCGCTTTGTGTAAGGCTTGGATTCATATTTTCGAAGACCCGGTATTCGGAAATCAACAAAAGAGATCCGGATTTTGGAAGCGTATCCTTAATCATTACAACGCACAGGTTGGTGGAAGCAAACGAAGTATTCATTGGTTGGTGGAAGCAAACGAAGTATTCACCAACTAAATTCAAAATGGAAGGCTTTAAATACGTAAATGAGTTGTGTACCAACTGCCCCAAAAATGTCCAAGATTTGGCAAATGGTAAACCCTAGGGACTATAAGTATAATAGTACTAAAGTTCAGGGTTTAAATTGGAAAATTGGAGATTCAAGACCTTAGCGGACCGCTAAGGTTAACCATAACGGTCCGCTATGGGTTTTGGGTTGGGTGGCGGACCGCCACCATATAGGGTAACGGTCCGCTACTTGTTGACTAAGTAATGAATCCGGGTAAGCCACGTGTATAGTGATTAATGGTAAAAAAATTTCAACACACGTACTCGTGGCGGACCGCCACGCCAGGTGGTAACGGTCCGCTAGAAACAAAATCGCCAGAATTTGCCACACGTACCGGTGGCGGACCGCTACGCCCAGCGGTAACGGTCCGCTAGCCGCAAATTAAGGTTTGGTCCAATCAGCGATTGACATTTAGGGCTGACACCATCCGAGGCGGTGGCGGACCGCCACCAGCCATCGTAGCGGTCCGCTACGGGTCAGTTTTTCAACCTATAAATAGATGGATGATTTCATTCGGATTCTCACATCCAACTTCGATCCCCACTTCACATTTGCATTCCAAAGCCTCCGTAGACGATCTCGGTTTGATTTCCGCTCCTCGTAGTACCCGGTTAAGAAAGAAACGCTCGTAGAAAGATCGGAACGCTAGAGAAAGCAGGTTATGAAGCTAGAAGTTAAGCTTTGGACTCTAGAGGCTCATTCCCAACAAAAAGGTGAATACTTTATCTCTTTCAAAACTTGTGTCAGATATTTTATTTACGAAAATGGGCAAATAAAAGTTAATGAAGTAATGTTCAACGTTCTTCTACGAACAAGCATTCATGCCATAGGTATACGTAAAACTTGCAAAGGATACACGGGTCTCGCGTGAAATTCCCGGATTGCGACTGGTGCTTCCCTTTATAACAAATGAGGGACATGGATTTCCCGTTGTTATAAAGACATACTGCCAGTGTATACTGTGGTGCGATAGAACAGGACGGACCTGCTGAGTGTGAAGATTGAACATGAAGTTGTGATTATGAAATTAATACTTGTTTATGCCAAAATTATTTTATGTCAAGATATTGTATTCACCGGCGTTTGCGCTGACGTTTTATTTTCAAAATGTTTTCCAGGTAATGATTAAAATATGATGAGAAGGTTATACGGACAGACGTAAGATCTGACCCAAGAAAAAGGATGGAATGCACGTAAGATTCTCAGGCCTCGTGTAAAGGGAAATCCTAATAAAGGAGATAGGACCAGGGAAGTGATCAACCCTGTGTTAGAACTATTTCAAGTGGCTCATCATGTATTTGATTTCAAACTTGTTTTGTAATCAAATGAAAAGGGTATTGAAACCCTCTGTTTATAAAGTAAATACAAGGCTTTTGTTTTCCAACTGAGTTTTGGTATTTACAATTACAACCCTCGAGGTTGAAAGAATGATGAAACAATCCTTTGAAAAGACTTCCGTTGTGTTTTACAAAAACTCTGAAATCAAGTAACACAGAGATACCAATCGGGCTCGCACACGTCCAGGGGGTGCCTGAGGCGGGGTGTGACAGGTTGGTTCAACGGTTGTTGGATTCAAACGGTATATTTATATTTAAATACGTAAATAAGTTTATATTTGTTGTTTATTCAATTTTTTGTTAAGTTATTTATTTTTGTAACCATATAGGACCGTCTATGTGCGAGTGGATCTGCCGACTTAGATGTGATGAAGAAAGGGTTGAAGGATTTCCAAACTAAATACAAAAAAACTTTTGCCCACGTTGAGTGTTGGGAGCTTGTACGCCAACATGATAAATGTGAACAAGTGTCGTTGATGGGGGAGGAGTTTTCCGGTCAATCGGAAAATAAATGAAAGTCTTCGGATTTCGCCAACTACTCAAATGATGAACACTTTACTGCTTGGGCACCCGACCTCAACGAAGACACAACTCCAACTAGACCAAGACGAAAATAAAAGAAATCGGACGAGTCGTCAAGCAAAGGTAGTCTAGCCGAAGCGGTTGCTGAATACGCAACCATGATGGACCAACGGGAGTCTACATGGGAGGATATTTTGAAAGCACTATTGGATTGAAAAAGGTCAAAAGATCAAGATATTAAGGTGATGGTGGAAGAACAACGGACGACTATTCGGGAGGATCGTATGGACCGTGATTTAAAGATGTTTACGGATCCTCACAATCATGTGACCGGACCGATGTTGGAAATAATTCTAAAACGAAAACGTGAAATAGCTAGTCGATATGGGTGGCCTTGTGATTTCTAGATTTATTTTTATGTATTTTTTAAATTTAGTGTTTTTTTTTTATTTTTAATGTACTTTTTTTATCAATGAATTTATTTTAATTATTATTATTATTATTTGTTTTACTTAAAAAAATTAGTTTTTTTAGGGTTGTGCCCCCTTCACTTTAGGGTATTAGGGTAGGAAAATGGTTAAAGTAAGGTGACACAACCTCATTGATTAGTTTTGTGAGGGTAAATTTTTGATGGGTGAAGGGTGCACAACTCTCACTCAAAAAGTATCATAACAAAATCAACCAATCAATGTGTGTCACCTCACTTTTACCCAAATGTTACTCTAATACCCTAAAGTGGTGTGGGCACAACTCTAAAACCCTAATAGTCATTTAAATCCCAACAATTTTCAAGAATGGAACTCGAGTACTTATACCCGCAAAAGCCAACTCGTGGTCGCGGATACTTTATTGGTGGCGGTGTACCCGCACGAACCCGCTTACCCGATAGACTTACCCGCATGCGCCCCTTCACCCCAAGTTTAAAATTCCGTGGATGTAGTTCTTAACTGGCACGTTTGTTTCATCCATGGTCCAAAAAAAATTAACAGAAATTAACTTTTCTATTAAATCTATATAAATTAAACCTACCCATTTACCTATATTTAAAAAAAATAGAAATAAAAAATAAAGCCACTAACGAATCTCCTTCCAAGTTCCATCTCATTGAATTATAATATTCTCCTAAATTTATTTATAATAATTAAGTTTCAGATTTGGAATGACAATAAAAACAAATGGTTCACCTTTAATAACGTTAACCTTTTTTTTTTATCTTTTTATTTTGCTTCAACTTAGGGGCAAGATGTGATTTAGAAAACGACCCCCCAAAAAAATCCTTCGCCGCCCAAACCCGGCGCTGTGGCTGGCTCAACCACCCACCAATAGTAAATACAACCGGTGGTCACGTCACCTCACCTTACCTTTCCCTTTGGTTTGTTTTTACTCATCCTGCGCATTTTAAGCACGGCGCACTTTAGCCCTCTCCACCACCTCACCGCTAGATCCCCAATTCAGCCGCATGCCTCTCTCCCCCACCCCACCTTTATCATCCCAACCTAACCCTATAATTTCATTATGCCCCCTCTCACCACCACCTCCTCCACCACCGCCGCCGGAGCCATGGCAAATTCTAATTCACCGTCTTCCCCTCAAGAACCAACCATCGCCGTCCAACCAACGGCCTCCCGTCGCCTCCCTCCCCCTTGCTGGTCTCACGACGAGACGGTGGCGCTCATCGAGGCTTACCGCGACAAGTGGTATTCTCTCCGGCGAGGGAACCTTCGAGCCACCCACTGGCAGGAGGTCGCTGACGGCGTCGCCGCTCGGTGTCCGTTAGGTAACCCCCCGAAAACATCGATTCAGTGCCGGCATAAGATGGAGAAGCTCAGAAAACGTTACCGTGCGGAGATCCAACGGATCGGAAACATCCCCAACGGCCACCGGTATCCGTCGTCATGGGTGCACTTTAAGATAATGGATTCGATGGAATTAGGGTTGTCGGTTTCAGATCCGAGCAATCAAGACGAGGAAGAAGAAGATGGAATTAGGGATGAGAATGAAGAGGAATTGATGTTATACCCCAAAGGAATCAAACAAGCAATCGCCCTCCCTCTCAATCGACGGTACCCGAACGGTAACGGTCTCGGTGTGAACGGTAACGGAAACGGGGTTCGGATTAAAATCCCGAACTCCGCAACCATGCCACCGCCCCCGCCGATGTACAACAGTACCAGGTCGTTTGACGACTTCCCGCCCCCTGTGAACCCGAACTACGTGTCGGGTAAGGGGGCGAGGGGCGGGTATTTAAACATAAACGAAGGTTTTGGAGATGAAAAGGGTGGGTTGAAGAGGAAGGAGGAGGAAGTGGAGAGGAATGATGGGGTTAATGTGATGGATGCGATGGTGGCGGCGGTTTTGAAATTGGGAGACGGGTTTGTGAAGATGGAGAGGATGAAGATGGATATGGCGAGGGAGCTTGAATCGATGCGGATGAAGATGGAGATGAAGCGGACGGAGATGATTCTCGAGTCGCAGCAGAAGCTTGTGGATTCGTTTTCGAAGACGGTTATGGAGAAGAATAAGAAGGTTAAGAGGATGCCTACACCGGAGTCTTGAGGAGGTTAAGGGATGTGATTTAGGTCAGTGAGGATATGTATGTTGGTTGAATTTGAAATGGATTCCGGTTGGTTTGTTTTGATCTTGTGTTAATAATTTGGTTTTAGTGTTAGTAGTAATATAAATTTGAAACCTTGATGTTTTTGTGTAATGGGAATTGTAGGTTATGTTAAAAGAAAACAGTTCTTGATCTTGAAATTTGACTCTTTTTATTAAGATCATGTAACTCCCCTTTGTTTCGGGGCGTTTGTGAGTTCGGGTGGAGGAAAGATACGTTTGTGGGAAAGAATACCCTCGAACACATTTTCTTGTAAGGGGAGGAGAGAGAAAAAGAGGGGTGTTCGAGGGTGTTTTTGGGGTAACTCTGGCTGTGGTGATGTGGTAGCCGTTTTTGAAACTTACCATCTTTTACAATTCTTGTTCATTTGGTTAAGTTTTTTCTTTCTAAACTATAAGTTGGTCTCTTGTGATAGAAACGAGTTTCCATGGTGTAATTGTAGGGGATCCAGTACTTGTTATGCAGCTACCAAGGTCTTCGTCCTTAGAGGGCCATGGATGCTAATGTGCACCAGACGGATGACGAAGTTACAAACGTAGCTTTGTGCGGGTTTGTCTGTGGCAGAAGGGTGTGACGGATAACTCACGGACGTTGACGGCCCTTTCCGTTTTATTATTTTGTTTATCTTTTTCTCAAGGGTAAAAGTAAATAAAATTTTCATATATGCATAAATATACAAACTTATTACACTTTTATAAAATTAATTTATCAATATATAAGTTACTTTTACATTTCTCTATTAAAATTTAAGTATTTGTATATAAAACTAGTAACATGTTCGCACGGGTTGCGACGCGTTAAACCGCGAAAAAAAATTAATATTCACGAAAGTTTATAAAAGTCTAATGCAAAGCACATAAGGTTACTGCTTTCCGGTTTAAAAAAACAGTTCTCTTAAAAATTCTTGTTTCAAATTTAGAAGCATTTTTATATAATAAAAGAAAAAAACCTAAAAGAAATATTTTGTAACATAATAAAAAAAAATTAAAAAGGTGGCTAAAACCTAAAATAAAAGTAAACGGTAACAAAATACCTCATACATGTAATCAATAGATATGTGAGTTGGTTGCCTCTTGCAACGTTATGGGGCGAGGGTGCCACAGGCCGTTGTGCGAGTCCGATAATACTCGTTTTTAGGTAATCAATAGATAAAAACTATAAATACAGTAAAAAACAAATGACAATACACATGTTTTTCTATTTCTGATTTCCATCCTTTGAATATTTTTCACTTTGATTCACAATTTCTATTTTCACATTCAAGTTAAACTCTTCTTTAATTCTTTCTACCTCTCTTTCACATTCCAGCGACGCTCAAAATGGCAGGTTGTGATATTCTGCGAACAATAACCAGAAGGTGGAGTAAAATGATGTGGGGCCCGACGACGCGTAGAAGGTGATGCTGGTGGGGAAAGTGGCGGATTTGAAGACGTGGATTAGCAGAGGACCGACGCCTGTGAATGAAGTTAAGGTCAGAATGCATGTAGAGATCGGGCCTGTTTGGGCATCACTTGCATTAAGATTCAAAAGAACACAAAAATTTTGAGGGGGGGGGGGGGCTCATAAGTTTGAAATTCTATGTATATATAATTAATTATATAGACTTGTCACGATATAAAATCCAAGTAGGTTATTTTTAGAGTAAATTACACGGATAATCCATGTGGTTTACTCATATTTTGGATTTGGTCCCTAGGTTTGAGAAACTACACAGGCGGTCCCAAACTTTGCATGCGTGTTACACATACAGTCCCCAACTTGGATGGACGTTAGTTTGCTTCGTTAAATACCCTAAGGTGCAATCCACGTGAGGGTATATTTGTCTTTTCGCGTCCATTGCTTTTTAAACCCTAAATACCCTGTCATGTTGCTCAGTTCCCCCCTCAGATCAATGGACGCGAAAAGACAAATATACCCTCACACGTGGATTGCATGTGAGGGTATTTAACGGAGCAAACTAACGTCCATCCAAGTTGGGGACTGTCTGTGTAACACGCGTGTAAAGTTTGGGACTGCATGTGTAGTTTCTCAAACCTATGGACCAAATCCAAAATATGAGTAAACCAGAAGGACTATCCGTGTAATTTACTCTTATTATTATAAACAAGTTGATTATTAAAATAGTATAAAAAGTGATTTTGTGAAGAAAAAAAGGTAAGGATAAATAAATGATTATATTACATTGCAAAAATCGTAATTCTTATTTCAATTTTGAATTCTATTCGAATTTGGGTCAAATTAATAAAAAAATATATATATACAATTTAATTTAAAAAGTCAAACTTCAAAAATTACAAATTTGAATTCGTCAAAAGTGAACGTTCAGTCAACATATCAAAACCAAACATTTTCCACATATAATGTCAAGCTTTTAGTTTAAAGGTTGTAAATTTGTTTTAATATCATAAAAATAATGCTTTTGAAAATTGATTATCGTAGATGTCGTTGTTGCGTCTAAAACCTTTTCAAGTACATGGTTATTTCAGATGGTGCTCTCCCTTTCACAGATAAAGTATGTACATGAATTCAAGATAAGTTTGTAACTTCATCCACTTTTCAAATGAAGTGACAAAATAAATTCTACCTTTTTAATTAAAATGGTCACATATTGTACGGCAAAAATCAGTTTGGAAAATGATAAATTTTCTTTTATATTTTAAATTTTTAATTTGTAAAACGAGTGTATTAACTGGTAACTAAAATTAAGTTTTTTTTTAAAGAGTAAAAGAGTATGTGAATGAATTTTTTTTACCAAAATGAGTGATTTAAAAATTACTTATCAAAATGAATGTCGTTCTCTCTAATTTTAACTAATCTAATATAATTATAACTAGGGTGATATCCGCGCTACGCGGCGGGATAGTAAATAAAAACGTTAAAATGAACGGAAAAAAAAGCTTTCAAACAAAAAGGTAAAAAGAAAATGGTAAAAAAAGAGTTCTAGCCCTAGGGATGGAACCCTCGTTGATGGCTACTAAATGGCTTTTAGGCCTGCGCTCATGACTAGCTCAACCAAAGGTATATTCTGTTACTATTGTGAAATATTATTATTTTAAAGTAAACATAATTTCTTTAAAAAAGAACATAAAATTAAGCCAGTTAAAACCTTTTTGCCGTCAACAACCACCACTAAGAAGGATGTATGTACTCTACATCCTGTTGTGTTTTAGTATAGGTATATAATTGTAACACCATGAGATTTCCCACATAAATTAGGGGTTAAATATGTCAGGAATTGAATTTCAGGGGTTAAATTGTAAATATACCAAAGCTCAAGGGTTAAAATGAAGAATTTTGGAATTTGGTCGATGTATGACCGATATCGTTTACATGTCCGAAAGAAAATATATATAAAATACAAATTTATATAAATAAATGATTCGAGTCGATGTTTTAACGGGTACTCTCACGAACGTCTTCTTGAAATATACTTGACTCGAGTCTTCGACACCTGAGTCTTCAACTTTGTCCTTAGCTACAACAAAAGTTATGCCACGCTTTTTACAAAATGACTAGAATGCCCTCTTTTACTTGAGAACGTTTATATTTTTTCACGTTATTTAAAATTATGCCATTGCATTCTTTTGGGCCTTAAATCCAATCTAATCTACGGCTAGGGGCCCTTCGTACATTTTATTCACTTTTTGGCCTTTGTACGACAACCGACCCCTATATATATAAAACCATCCTATTTGACCGATCTAATTGTTAATAACTAGTCATTCTTGTAAATTGTTTTTTAAATTAGTGTATTTTAGATAAGTTTAAAGACTTTATTATACAAAAAATTAATTTAGTGACTTTTTTAAATTCTTTTTTGAAGTTGATAAACTTTTGTATATTAAAATTAGGTTGATGGATTTTAATAAAAAAAATAAGAAAGTATATAGTTTTTTTTTATATCAACCTGAACTAATATGTAAGTTTCACATTTGTTACCTATTGTTTGTATTTTATAATGTTAGTCGCAAAAATTAAAACCATTTACATCAACCTAAACTAATATGTAAGTTTCACATTTGTTACTTTTGTATATGCCTTGGAACACCCAAAACCAATGTTATGTCGCAAAAATCAACATTCGATCCCGGGAAATGATTATCTGGCCGCCTTTAATCTACATAGAGAAATTTTGTCAAGTGGTTTGCATTTGCACTAGTAGTTACCCAAAGGATGGGTGTAGATAGATGGTACCTACTTTTGGGCCCGATCAAGTGGGCTCTGACCCACACTAGCCATTTATCTTAAGGGGATTTTTTTCTTGAAAAGCAATTTGGTTATTTGGATAATTGACGGGCCACTGGCCCACCTGATCATCTTTACCACCATCATGAGGAAACCCATATAGGTGAGAAAACTCATTGGCCCAACCTGAAACTCTTTTTTTTTGTCACAAATAAGACTTAAACCCAAAACCTCTCTATTTTAATGAAGTTTTGGGTACCTCACCTCAACCACTTAGGCCGAAGATTCCATCATATGACCATATTGCTGGGTTGTTGGCTCTTCTCCTACTTATCATTCTTATTATGTTAGAGCAGCCTTTTATATCTTAACCTAAATATACATCTTACGTATTTACATACATATGACCACTATTGACACTTGTATATATGGCTGACTTGGCCTTCAAAGTGTCTGGAGGCTCTGACGCTATGGATATTCTAATGGGTTTCTCATTTTACAAACTCTAATCCGGCTCGAGAGATGAAGAGCGACATTAACACAATCACTGAGACAACTTCGAATGCTTGTTCGATATCCTTTCTTGTCTATTCCTGAGCTTTTTTTAAACAACATCGTCTTTTAGCATCTTCTTGTAGACATGCAAATGATTTGACAAATGTAGCATATTTCAGGATAAATACCGCCGGCAAGATAATATTGTGCTAGTACTCCGTTCCATTGACAAATAAACGAAGACATGGTTGCAACTCCGCCTATGATGTCGTTGAAAATAGACGATTGATTTAAAACATTGATATCAATGTTTGATTGCGCAACACCAAAGAACGCATTCCAAAACCAAAGATTTTGTAACACATGCCTAAAAAATTATGGTGGGATGCGGATGGTCTCCTCGTTGGTGTTGACCAAACAGTGGGACAGTTTCTCATTCCCAATGTGTGCAATCAATGCTACCAAGCATCCTTAGAAGCCATGTACGGATTGATGTACACCGTATATTTGTTGAATGTCAGTCCAGTCAGCTTCCTTAAATATCTCTTTAGTAGAAGATGTAAATAATAAGTTGGCAAAATAATATATAATTGTAAATAAAGGTTTATTCAAAAAATAGTAATTGATACCTTCATAAAAATTGTAAAGACTATATCGTGAGGTTTTTTTCGCCATCTTCAAATAATTATCCCATGAATTGCTACTAGTCTTGTACGCTAGTTGACGAATTACAGATGTATACTTTTGTAAAGCAGTGAAACCTCTTCTACGTATTGCGTCATATCTTTGTTGAAAGTATTCAAACTCTGCCTCCATATCTTCAACAATTCAAATGAACAGTGGACAACTCATGCGAAAACGACGTTTAAATGCTTTCTCATCATATAATGGATTCTTAAAGAAATAATCTCATAGATGAAGATTAGTAACATCCTTATGATCCTAGTTAATTGCTGCTCGTCGTGAAATTGGACGTGAATGTTCGATATGGTGAGTTATAAATCAGACAGTGGCTTAAACCACACTAATGAAATCTCATCGCCCTCAGATGAATCCGATGATGACGCATACGAAGATGAAAACTCCATCTGAATAGAAGGTTTTTAAGAATTTTGTGTGTATGATTTGAGACATGTGAAAAAAATAGAAGTTGTTTAAGGTTTTTATAAGAGTTGTTGAAAAAATGGTTAAAGTTTATTATATTTATAATTATAATTTTAAATATTAATTTTAAAAAAAAGCCCTTCAACGATCAGCCCTCACCCTCGTTGCCAATCTCAGGAGAATGTTCCAACGCCCATATGGTGACGCCACCCTCTCACGCTTTTTGGCTCATGCCTCCTCTCACAAGACACTAATACACATTACCTAAACAACATAAAAAAATCAACGAATTCATAAACTTATTAATTTCGGAGTTTAAAAGTAATTAATAACCTTGAATTTGATTTAATCCTTCGCTAACCAAGTTTTTAGATCCCAATTTAATTCAAATAAAAAATAAACATTACATCCAGCTATGCTATAATAATATAAAACAACCGTCAAACCCAACTCTCGATGCTTCAGGCGGTGCGGTGCTCAACAACCCAATAATAAACACTGCCGGACCGCGTCACCTCACCTCAGCCTTCCTATTTTGTTCGTACTCTCAAGGTGCGCACTTTACTCACGGCGCAGGTTAGTCCCCCCCACCACCTCACCGCCAGATCCCCAAGTCAGCCGCACACCTCCACCCCACCTTTATCATCCTCCAACCTAACCCCAATTTCTCATTATGCCCCTTCACCCCATCCCCCCATCTCCGCCGTCATGGCCACCTCCTTCTCAACCTCCTCCAAATCCACTTCTCGCCGCCAACCTCCTCCCTGCTGGTCCCTCTACGAGACGGTGGCGCTCATCGAAGTCTACCGTGATAAATGGTACTCTCTCCGGCGAGGAAACCTTCGCGCGCCGGACTGGCAGGAAGTGGCCGACGGCGTCGCCGGCCGGTGTAACGGACAGCCGCCGAAAACCTCGATTCAGTGCCGGCACAAGATGGAGAAGCTCAGAAAACGGTACCGGTCGGAGATGCAACGGATCGGAAACAGGTATCCGTCGTCATGGGTTCACTTTAAACTAATGGATTGTATGGAATCAGGTACTTCTTCTTCGGATCCATCCGTCAATCCTAATGACGAGGACGCGGATGAGAACGAAGAAGAAGATACGTTGTTACATCCCAAACGGGTCAATAAAGCAACCGCCCGATTGTATCCGGGTTCGGTTGCGACAGGGGTTCGGATTAAAATCCCTAATTTTGCAGCGTTGCCATCGGCTGCGATGAACGCGCGATACGGGCTGGGGAAGGGGTTGGGAGGGGGGAAGAGGAAGGAGGAGGAATTGGAGAAGAATGATGGGAGTGTGACGGACGCGATGGTTGCGGCGATTTTGAAATTGGGAGATGGGTTTGTGAGGATGGAGAGGATGAAGATGGATATGGCGAGGGAGCTTGAGTCGATGAGGATGAAAGCAGAGATTAAGCAGACGGAGATGATCCTCGAGGTGCATCAGAAGATGTGGGAGTCGTTTGCGGAAAGGGTTACGGAGAAGAAGAGCAAGAAGGTGAAGAGGATGGCGACACCGGAGTCTTGAACAAGGGTTTTGGTGATGTGGGTTTAGGGTTTTAAGAACTTGTTAATAATTTGGTGTAGTAGTTTTTAAAAGTTGGGACCTTGATGTTTGTTGTGGGATTGAGAACAGAGATCTTGATCATGAAATTGGCTTGTTGGCTATCAGATATCTTATATCTAACAATTTAGGTTTATTGATGTTTATGCCTTGAATATTCATATCCTGCAAGCTTTTTGATGAATTGCAATCCCCTCGGTTTCTACATAAATGCCGTTTGCAGGGGCGTTTTTACTGCTTAAAAAAACCCTCACTTTAGCCCCCAAACTTTTTAGTGATTAGGGTTCTGGCACTGAGTGGCAACGTTCACGTCTTTGATCTGTTTATTTGGGGTGTTATAGGCGTAGATTCGTGGAGGTTGAATTAAATTCAATGAATTTATTTGATAAATGTCACATAATTTTTTTTTAAATTAGAGTTTATATATACGTATATCTTTAAACATCAACTTTAGATACTATATTTTTGGTCAAAGATATCCATAAACATCAACTTTAGATGCTATATGTTTGCTGAGGAACCTAATATCTTTCAAATATTAAGTGGATTTGTAACATTTTTATGATTTTTCTTCATGTTAATTGTTTTAAGTATTTTTTGAATACAAATATTGATTTGTAATCCTTTCTATGTTTAGAATAAAATTCTTTAAAAAATAGTAGCAATTTAAGAAAAAAGTACCAGGATCTGTTTTTGTATTAAGGAAAGATAAGAATAAGAATATAGAAATGGAATACTGGTTTCTTCAATCTTTGCTGCAATTAATGCCGTTTTTATTTCCTGTATTTATTTTGTCACAAATATAAGCAAAGGCGACAAAAATTGATCTCCACACGGTGGAATCACGGGAACCAAGTTAAGTTATCAATCGTCTCTTGAAGTTTAATATTTACTTAATTTTACTTCAAATACATAATGGATAATAATTTGGCTAAAAAGTCTAAGAGGCAATCTCATTTATTGAATTAGATGATTAATGGTAGAGATTTAAATGTAGGAAAAATGAAGGGTGAAGGGGTATTCTTGAAAAACCCACAATTATTGACCTTTTTCAAATTTCTCCACTTTTTTTAAACATACATAATTTTTTCATACGACCTTATTTTTTTTTAAAAATTACACCATAAAATCGAGCGTTTTTTAACTTTAATTTGAGTATCGTATTGCTATATTTTTTTTGTAAAAACAAGATCGACACTTAATGAAATTGTGTTACTTTACGTAAATGTGTTGGTTTCTAGTAAAACAACACAATTAACTGTGATGTGTTGTAAAACAGCACTATTAATTGTGTTGTTTTAAAACAACACCAAACATAACAATTAATTATGCTATTTTACTATAAAACATCACCAAAACAACACGGTTTATTGGTGACTTGCTCTTTTTAGCTAACCCAGCACAAACAAAACCAGCACAACAAAATTAAGTTTTTAAGATTGTATATCAAACCAGCACAAAACAAAGAACACAATTGGAAGTAACAGGTTTTAATCCTAAAATCAACACAAACATAACCCAACACAAGCAAAACCAGCACAGGTAGGCCCATCACAAAAATGAACAAAACCCAACACAACAAAACTAAGTTTTTAAGATTGTATTATATATAAAACATTTGCAAATTAGATTTTGGGTTCTAGCCCAAGTTTTATAGCATTCACATGAATTTTTTTTAGTTCACTTTCTTGTGTTTTATGAAGAAAAAAAATTTCTCTAAAACAATAGTTACCGAAAAACGCAAAGATAAAGTACATTATTCTTTTTATATTGTTGAATGTCAAAATTTAGTTACTTACATTCTTCTTTTAAGATGATAACTTTTATTTCATAAAATCCAACACAACAAAACTAAATTTTAAGATTGTATTATATATAAAACAATTGCCTATGTTGTTTTTGTTATTGTGTTGTTTTATGTTGTACTGATTTGTTTGTTGTTGTGATATTTTCATGTGATGGTTTACTGTTGTTTACTAGAAAACAGCACAAATTCCATTATCAGTGCTGTTTTATCGAAAATCAACAAAAATTTAGATTTGTTTTAAATCTTTGTTTTATATCAACATTATACTCAAATTAAAGAGAAAAAAATGCTCGATTTTATGGTGTAACTTTTTTCAAAAAATAACGTCGTATAAAAAAGTTATGGAAGTTTAAAAAATGAGGGGGAACTTGAAAAAGTCAACAAAAATGTCTATTTCAAAGATACTACTCCAACCTTATTTTTTTCCCTACTTAAATCTCATCCTTATTAAGAAATGGATGGCTAAGATTACTTCTTAGGCTTTTTAACCAAATTACACTTCTTAGTTGATTCTCCTCCTAATCACGCATTTGTTATGTTTTTGCAACAAAAAAAATCGAATAAAAAATAAAAATATTGCATAGGTATATTTATGAGTGAATCGAATGTGATTCTTGAGCTTAAATTATTTTGAGGATTGCATCAAGTATGAATGCTAATAATAGTTCATAATGTCAAAAATCGGGTTATGATGTTTTTTTTATTATTTTTTCTTTTTCATTCACAATTTTTTTTACATAATACTGGTTTCTTTGATCTCTGAACAATATAAAACAATATTTCTAAGAAACACCTTTAGCTAGCGGAGTTGGTACTGCATTGGGCAGGGGCGGACCTAAGGCTAGGGGAGGGGTAACTCCTGCTACCTCTCAACTTTTTACGCGTAGTGGAATTTTTTCTTTTTACGATTTTATGTATCCCGTTACCTCTGAGCAAAAATTACGTTACCCCTGAGAAAAAATTACGTTATCCCTCAAACTTTTTTAAAAGTTTAACATTTAATAAAAAGTTCAAAATTTTATTAAAAAAACCCACTACTTAAAACATTTAGGCTTTAGACTCTAACATCTAATTAAAACTATTTAATTTTTAGGCTTTTGACTAATTATATTGTGTGGGCTTTTGACTAATTATACTGTGTGGGCTTTAGAAGAAATAGCAGCAGCATAGCATCAGTCGATCGAGTAGTAGCGCACAGCAGCAGCAGCAGCCCCCAGCCACTGCCAGCACCGGCCTCCGCCCCTCCCTTCGCCTACTGCCTCCGCGCCGCGGCTCCGCCATCGTCGGCTCTGCCACTGTGGGCCGGTCACTGCCCTCTCTCGACTCCTGGATCTCACAAAGAAATTGCAAAGGTAAATTTCAAATTACTAGTTACTTTAATAATGAAATTAGGCTTGTATAAAATTAGTAATTGTTAGGGATTTGTTATAATATTGGAATATCAAAATTAGGGGATTTGATTTTGTTTTGTTTTGTTTGTTATAAAATTAGGGATTTGTTATAATATTAGAATATGAAAATCAGGGGATTTGATTTTGTTTTGTTTGTTATAAAATTAGGGGTTTGATTTTGTTTTATTTGTTATAAAATTAGGGGTTTGATTATGTTTTGTTTTGGAAGATGAAAAAACAAGCTCTTCTTGTAAAAATTCTTAAAAGAAAATTTCAAGAGGATGATAACAATGACATTGATGCAACTCAATCAACTCATGGAAGTTCTAATATTGATAAGGATGTTAACAATGACATTGATAGAACTCAATCAAGTCATGAAATTGATGATATTAGTCCAAGTATTCATTCGGCTTCAATTCCTACAATCCCAAATATAATTGATTTGAATGATCTTCCTTCGGATCCCTTTGACAGACCACCTATAGCTAGTTATCATCCTAATCAAATGGATGACGTAAGAAGACATTATCTTATCAAAAATGCCTTTCAACCACGAAGTCATAAATTTCCATTCAAAGACTATTATGGTGGAAAGAGACGTTTTAATGTAAAATGGTTTGATACTTATCTGTTGTTAGAGTATAGCATTAAAGTAGACAAAATATATTGCTTATGTTGTTACTTGTTTAAAGAAACCTTTGGTAATCAAGGTGGAAAGATACTTTTTCAAGTTCAACCGAAGGCTATTGTAATTGGAGTAAACCGGGTGCCCTAAAAGAGCATATTGGGTTAGTTAACAGTCATCATAAGGCGATGCAAAAATGTGACGATCTCTTGAAACAGCGCACATATGTTTCTTTTAATCGTACCGGCCCGCCACAGCGCACATACGTTTCTTTTAATCGTACCGTGCCGCCGTAATGCGCGGGTACCGTGAAAAGTGAGACTGACTAAAAATATCGGGTTCGTTATATAACTGTCTTTTATCATATTTACATCGGAACGTTAATTTTATACTTTTTTTTGTGATTAACCACGTTAATGTCACCGTCTTAACCATTTAACATATATAATTCGCGAACTCATCTAACTAGTTGACAACTAGATTGCATTAATCCCTCAACAACCGGTTTAGAAATTTATAAAATAAAAAAATATATAAAGAAGAATAAACTTTTTGGACGAAACTGATAAAAATGAATAAATCATAGGGACGACAAAAATAAGAGTTTACTCTACTAAAAATATCAAAATTTGATGATATCCAATAAAAGCTATTTCGAAGCTGTGGTGGAAATTTTTAGTAATCCTTCGTTTCTTTCCTCAAAGCCTCGTGTCCACACCTCGGCTTCCAATCTCACCATCATAGAATGTGGTCCTATGAAGTGAGGAGACTTTTCAACTAGTTTTCCAATATCCTTTCAATTTACGACCATTTTTTCTGGTGGTCAGATTTTTATGTAAAGGTGAGTGAAACTGAGAATTTTAATTTTATTCGTCATTCTATTTGATTTCTTTAACCTTTTTTTCGTACTTCTATACATTTATGTTTAGGTACTTTCACTTCAAACTATTAAATTATTATAGATAAAAGTGATAAAATTGTTATTTAATTTCTTTGTTATTTTTTTTATAGTTATCTATTTCATAATTAGGAGATCATAATTATCTATTTCATAACTAGGAGATTGTAATTATCTATTTTCTAATTACGAGATTGTATTTGATTAAATTTTCTTTGTATTTATCGTTATTGTATCCTTATATATAGTTAATAAAAAATACAACATAAATTGACATGAATTTTCACAAACCCAACAAACTGAAAGCCATGAACTACTGCTGCCTTTACTACCCATCATCCTCGACCTGGCTCCTCTAATCATGGATCTTACAATCGCAGTGGAGGCCGCTATGGTTGCTCCAACATGGATGGCTATTCAGTGCCCGTGGCCGAGGCCAACGTCTGCCTCACTATCAACTTTACCAAACTGATGGACACTCTGCAGATGCTTGCCCAAATCTTGCCAGTGTTGCTCAAGGTTGTTCGTCTATTGATTCCAACTTGGCACATGCCTTTTATGACAAGTGTCATGTCACCGACACCTCCCCGAACTGGTATATTGACTCCGCGGCCACTGCACACATGACATCATCTCATGTTTACCTAGACTCTTCCACCGAGTACTTGAGAAAAGATAGTCACTTTTGGCAATTGTAGAAACTAGGGGGTTGAATTCTTTAAAAATATCTTATTTTAGTTGATTAAGTATGAAAGAACACTTGTTATATATAAGAAATAAATAAACAAATAAGTATTTTAGAGATAGAAAGATAAAACTGATTTATAAAGGTTCAAGTGGATATATATATATATATATATATATATATATATATATATATATATATATATATATATATATATATATATAGGGGAGGGTTTCAGAGAAAACCACAAGTTAGGCGAAAACCGAGAAAACCACTAAAAAAACCAATTTTACCTAATCATATAATAATTTTTATTTTTTGTTTTAGTTTATTTTTATTTATTTATAAGAGTATCAATGAAATATTAAACATTTTTACCAAAAAACATTTTTACACTTAGTGTTACGTATACGTAAACATAAAACAAAAAAATTGCGGTTACATATACGTAAATCAAAAAAATTGTTTTTGGATACGTATACGTAAACAAAAAAATTGTCTAAAATGATGTGGTTTTCTTGGTTTTCGCCTAACTTTGTGGTTTTCTCTTGATCCTTCCCCTATATATATATATATATATATATATATATATATATATATATATATATATATATATAGGGGTATGTTCTTTTGAGAACCAACAATATGTTAAGAACCGTGAGAACCGCATTAACTCTTCCTCTATTTATAATATAAATTGACTAGAATTCATGTACATTTCAATATGTTTAAGGTTTGGTTTTAAAAGACCTCGAATTTATAGTCGTTTTTTTAAATGCATATATGCACTCACACTATATGCACAAATGAATGCATATATGCATATTTTTATACTTTTCTTAAAAAAATTCAGGAGAGAGGAGATAAACTCAAACTAAGAGTGGGAAGAGATAAATAAAACATTGTTGTTGAATTTTACTTTTTTCACTAAAGCGATATGTACACGTTTTGTGCGGTTCTCAACATATGGTTGGTTCTCAAAAGAACATGCCCCTATATATATATATATATATAGGGGAGAGTTCCAAAAAAAACCATAAGTTAGGCGAAAACCAAGAAAATCACTTTTAAACCATTGATCAAATTTGATCAATGGTTGAAATCCATCAATGGCAAATATGTAAATATTTAATGCATAATAAGTTTAATTAAATGTTGCAAGGCATATTCGGTAGATTGTAACTTTTTTTTATTTTGGAAATAAATAAAATTACTTAAATCCCTCCCTCCCTCTCTCTCTTCACACGAAAAATCAAGTTCTTTCAAAATCAAAACTCATTTTTTTTGTAGAAGAATTTTGTTTTGCATGTTTTCAATGCTTACATATATGTAAACATGTACACATATATGCTTACGTATATGTAAACATGCTTACGTATATGTAAACTTGTTTACATATTTGTAAACACGTGTCAACAAAAACAATATAATGAAAAAGAACTCCGTTATCACACATCGTTTCCATCGTGTGTTTACGTATATGTAAACAATAAACTAAACGAAAAACAAAAGAAATATATATGTAAACATGGGTCAAAAAAACCGAAAAAGGGAAAGAAGAATCGAATTACATATACGTAGCTCTTACGAGTTACGTATACATAGGCCATACGAGTTACGTATACATAGGCCATACGAGTTACATCAATGTAGCTCAACATTGTTCTCTAGACTTCTTGGTGTTCATCCACATTGTTCTCTCGACTTGGTGGCGTTCATCCGGGATTGGGTATTCACATCAGCCACATCCAACTAATTATTCCTAATCCGTCTGGTAAAAAAAATTCCATTGGAATCGAAATACATTAGAAACCATGTTGTGATAATGGTGTTGTATACGAAGATCATTTCTTTATATACTACCATTGTATTCTTCGATGATGGTGTGTGAATCTAATTAACCTGCAGAAGTCCAGATAGCCAATTGAAATGTCATATATTACAAAAGAAATATATGGACCATTTGTTTGTGAACTAAAGTTTGAAGCAATAATTGAAAAACAAAGTAAAATAAATACAAATGCCATTACATACTTACACTACTAAAGCTTGTACAAATTGGTGGTTGTACATAGTGATGAACCATTATCTTAAAAGGTGGAATCCAGCAAAGAGTGGTGGCACAACAACCGGAGGACTCGTCAGTTAACCTTGTTTTCCGGTTCATACAATTGTTTTTCCGGCAGCCTCCATCGTTGCCTCTAAACAATGAGTCATTGAAGGTTGCTCTTGGTGAACTCCACCGGCCTCCACCGCTAACTACCGCCTGAAATCCTTCTGACATAAGAACTTATCCACCAATATTAATCGTAAACCTAAACATATACATATATCTATAAATCAAGGGTTTGGGGGGAAAATCGGTAATAATATATGTTCTTGAATGAGATAAATCTCAAAGAATTTGAGGTAAGGCAACATTGCAAAAAGAATAGGATATGTAATGATCTTAATTTTTGAAATTTCAATAGAAAATTAGAATTGAATAGAAACGTAAATTTAGGAGAAAAAGAAGGGATTTGGATGAAAAAAAACAATAAAATTAAATATGAATTAATATGCATTTACTAAAATACCCTTTTATATAAAAAGAAAATTGTTAATATGTAAATTATTTGATTGGTTGAGACTGGTTTTCTTGGTTTTTGCCTAACTTTGTGGTTTTCTTTTTATCCTCTCCCTATATATATATATATATATATATATATATATATATATATATATATATATATATATATATATAGGGTGAGGGTGAGGATCATTTGTAAACTCGTAAACCTAAAAACCAAATTCTGACCACACATTTATTTTCATCTTATTTTAATTTATTCGCCAAAAGTCAAACACTCAATTAATTATAATAAACATGTGGCCAAGATTTAGTTTTTTGGTTTACACATTTAAAAGTGGTTTACAATTGATCCTTTTCCTATATATATATATATATATATATATAGATATAGAGAGAGAGATAGATAGATAGATAGATAGAGATAGAGAGAGAGAGATAGATAGAGAGTGGTGGTGGAAACGTGTTACTAAATGTTTTGTCAAAATAAGTTTAAGAAGCGTTTACGAACGAAATGTTATTTAATAAAACGTATTATGCTTTAACTAAAGTGAAGTAAATGTTTTTATGAAAGTCACTAAAATGAACGAATCTGTCATGGTTCATTTGGGAATCGAAGTATGTATGTTATAAAAAGGCTTTACCTTTATAGGGGTCTTTGTGGCTGGCCAACAGTTGTACAACTGGGTGGGAAGGGTTACGACGGTCATCAAGAGGATTACCGTGATCCTTGAAGTGGGTATCGTTCTCTGCGAGGGAACGGTGCTTGAAGTTTGTTACGTGCTATCCTTTGGGACGTCGTGCTTGAAGGGATTTGACGTTAATGTATGGTTACATATGGTAAGGGGTACGAATGGTTTATGTTGGTGCGTGTGCTCTATTGAGCGTCGTGCTTCAAGTTGGAATTGATGGTTATGAGAAGGCGCATATTCGGTTTATTGTTGACTTATGTGTTATGTTATGTTAATGCATTATTTACATACGTTTTTATTAAATGAAGTATGACGTTATGGTTTTGGCAAAATATTTAAAGTTAATGTTTTATGTAAAGATAGAACTCACTAGCGTAGCTGACTTTTAGTATGCACATTCAGGTTAAGGACAAGTATGAAGGTTGAACGGTGATGCTTGGCTAGCGAAAGGAGTTACCCGGCTAATCATGAAGACTGACATCCTGTTATGTTTTGATTATTTTAGGTTTACGTTTTAGAAAATGTTACGTTTCCGGTTACGAGAGTATTTTTGTGAGTTCAGAAAAAATAACTGTTACATCTATTGACGTTAGCCATTTGGACTCAAATAGATGCAAAAATGTAAAGTCGGGGTTCAGAGCGACGACTTTAAACATAAGAGAATTAACTAGTTAAAATGAACAAAGGTCAGATACCCAAATAGTAATTTACTCTACTTTGTCATTTTTTGTTAAAAAAAATCTAGCGACCATAGAAAGTTAAGTTGTATATATATGTAAAGTTGTACTTGGTATTCTCTACATATTCCATTAAGCTAAAATGGAAACGGAAGGAAGGCCAATCAATGCAGACACATCTTCAACAGACTGCCTTTTTCTTACTTCAAGTTCGACAAACAAAGGGATTCTCCTGACCAAGTCCGCAACTCCATTCTAGTGGTTGCAGCGCTCGTCGCTGCTGCCAGCTATCAAGCAATGATTAGCCCTCATGATGTTTTTAAACACCGTTACCAACGACTTATGTTCATTTATGCCAATACGCTAGCTTTGTCATCTTCACTCACCATCATCTAAAATGCTCACCAGTTCTTTCCCATTTCAAAGAGAGATCTGATTATCATACCTGTCCATGTGTTTCGCCTATGGGTTCGTTGCATCGGCACAAGCAGATCTAACCTTTGGTGTTTCGTTTATACTATTGATGTTGTGTGTCTTTCTACCAGTCCTTATTCGTGTGGTACCTACCTATATAATAAACAAGTGTTCGGGACGACGATGAATAGTGGTCCTGTTTGTTTTCGTAAAAATTAAACTATCTGTTGTGAAGTGAAGCTATACATCGCATTCACTTTGTATAATCTATTAGTTAAAAAGATATATGTGCATGTTTCTCCTTCCAGTTTCTTATAAAACGCGTATGTTTAAACATCAACTATCTTAGAGCAAGGGATATACCCAAGTGATAAGGGTGTGGTGTGTTCATTATCACACCATTCATAATTTGACAGGGAAAATACCCAAGTGATTGAGATGGTGTGATAATTAAATGAGTATGTCAGTGTGGTGTGTGTGAGAGAGAAGGTAACAACCCAGGGAATTCTCGTCCTTTTCTCCCGTGAAAAAAACCATGAGAGATCATCACGGCGTAAATTTTTTTCGAGGGGGCGGTGTGGCTTTGGCTTCACGGCGTGATTAAAATGTCCACATAGGACCATGGCGTGAAATTTTAGTGTATACCGGCAGAGGCGTACCCACATGCATAGGATGGAGGTCGGAAAAAAAATTTTGTTTGTTATACGATCTAATCCCGAGCGACCCCCATGAAATTTTGACACCGATCCAAATAAAATTTCTTTTCGACCAAAATGACACCCAAAAAAATTAATTTAAAACTTTTACAAACATAAACGTATTAATTATTATAAACTAATTAACAAATATAAACTTATTATAATTTAATTGGTTACTCGGGCATACCCATTAATTAGCTTTATAAACATTTGTAACACCTCGAAAAAAAAATTCCGATGGAAATAGAGGATTAAACTTGCCAAATTTCAGAGTTGAGGGTTGGATGTGTAAATAATCAAAGTCCAAGGACTTAAAAGGATAATTCTGAAAATCGAAGGGGTAGCAGACCGCTACCCAAGACCTTAGCGGTCCGCTACGTAAGGAACACCCCGGGAGCTGACACGTGTCCCTGTGACTCGCCGATGGAAATCTGACGCGTGGATGGATGGCGGACCGCTAGCCAGACCATAACGGTCCGCTACGTGTGCCCCAATCCAGATACACCGCCACAAGGGTGGCGGACCGCTACCACCTAGCGTAGCGGTCCGCTACGGGTGCAATGTTGGCCCTATAAATACTTGATCGATCTCAGCACTTTACACACACTTCACACACTCAACTACACACACACACGCTCTCTGATAATCCGGTTCCGAGCCCTGGTTCGTGTACGAGAGTCCGGTTTCTAAGCATTTGGCTTCAAAAGTTCCGTAGATAGTGCTGAGGTAAGGTTCCGACCTCACATTAAGCTTTGATTATAAACCATTAAACTAGGAACATGTTATTAAGTAATGTTATGAATATCTAGGAACTCTGCCCGAGGTGATTGTCATATTACTAAACAGAAATACTGTCGAGGTGAGTTCTTAAACTGTGATGCACGAACCCTTTCATGACCTTGTGTGGCATGATTGATTTATGAAACATTTTGAGTATCTTGAAACAATTGTACCGATTGTTTATATATAACGTATTCTAAGCGCTTATTGTATTTCACTTGCCCGTGGAATGGCATGTTGGACAGGACCCGTGGAACGGTCTTTGGTTAATATATACTGATGATTGTTCATAATTATATATGAATTTGGGGGGTGGAACCCCATGGATGTGTTCAAGATACTTTGGCGGATCATTTTAGTTTATGAATTCACCAGCTTTATGCTGACCCATGTTTTATCAAATGTTTTTGACCGCATCACAGGTAGCCATTAGACATGGCATTCCAGGACTAGAATGAATTGATGAACGATCCGGATGATGGGCATGCCAGGAACTATAAGTCCCGATTGAGACGTTCCTTGTTAGGAACAAGTGATGTAACTTTCGTTAAACGTAATGTAAACAATGTTTTAATATTAATAGAAGTTATATTTTAGTCTTCCGCTGTGTGTTTTTGATATCATCGTCACAGTAACTAGAAGGCGACCTTCTGACTAGTATGTAGTTATCTGACGAATGGAATGTTCTGTCAAGGAAAGAGCGGTGTATAAATCTCTCCTAGACCTGTCGCTCTTACGTGTGAATATATCTGTTGGAGGTACTACTCTAGTTAGATAACTGTCCTGTGTTACGGGTGTAACAAGTTGGTATTAGAGCCTCAGTTTAAGAGATTTAGGTACTACATGAATAGTATCCAGACCTAAACTAGGACTCTGAAATTAGTCTGGAATGCACAGGATAAGTTTGATATATACATTCAGTACGACCTATAACGGGAAATACCTAGAAATCAGATAATTAAAGGCATTTTTGGCCAAGTGTTGTTAATTTCTGAATTTCTGGATTATAAACGGTTATACGAATTCTGATATTATATATATGTATGTAGGTACCAGATGGCAGGACGTGGTAGAGGAAGAGGTAGGGGTAGAATGCCCAATACTAGATCCCGTACTCGAGATACGACAAACACATATACTGATCCAAACGAGAACGTGAATATGAGTACTGAACCCGAACAACCTGTGGAAGAAGTCATTATGACTGAAGCTCAGTTCCAGGGAGCGGTGGCATCTAAGGTCACCCGTATGCTTCAAACAACTCTACCTGGAATGCTTGACGATGCTCTTAGAAGAAGAGAGAATCACAATAGTTTAGGAAACCGAAACGAAGGTACTAGTGGTGCTGTTCCTCAAACATAAGATATTCTTCATACTACTCCGCTAGTAAACAATATAGGCACAACCCGAACTCATGAAACAGTTGGAATGACAAACCAGAGCACTGGAATACACGGCCATGGATGCAACTATTAGAATTTTAGTGACTGTCATCCCAAACCTTTCAATGGAAAGAAAGATTCCATTGCAGCCTTGCAGTGGATCACTTCCATGGAAGCTGTTATAAAGGTGAGTGAGTGTAGAGCAGACCAAGCTGTAAAGTTTGTTGCACATTAATTTGAAGAGGAGGCTCTTGACTGGTGGGAGTCAGTCAAGCAGACAATGGGTGAAGCTATAATAGATAGGATGACTTAGGAGGATCTCAAGTCTTTGATGTTGAAAAGACACTGTCCACAAAATGCCGTGGACAAGATCGAAGCTGAATTTTTACGGTTCGAAGCTGGAACCTTGACTCACCAGGAGTACACAACTAAATTTAACGAGATAGCCAAGTTAGTGCCACATCTAGTTACTCCTAAATCACGAAGAGTAAAATGTTATATTCAGGGTTTACCTCCTAAGGTTCGTACCTTAGTGAAATCCATCGCACCTGAGACAATTGATCTGCCTGTTGAGAAGAGTGCGGTGATGTTTGATGAGGTGGCAGCCCAAGAGCCACCAAAGATTGATCACAAAAGGAAACTTGAAGAGGTTGTTTATAAGTTTAAACAAGGGAACAATAAGTTCCCAAGGAGAGGAGGATTCAATTCTAACCCTAATAGAGCCAATCAGGGAATGAAGTGCCAGACTTTTCAGAAGTTTGGCCATTTTGCAACCCAATGCCCAAATGTTAAATGCTTTAACTACGGAGAGATAGGGCATTATAAGACTTCTTGTCCCAAACCACTTAAACCCAGAATGAGTGGTCAAAATAAAGGAACCAGACGAGTATTCGTCTTAGGAAGTGGAGAAGAACCAAAAGGTGAAGCTAAGGAGGTGTCAGGTACTTTCTTAGTTAATAATATTTACGCCAAGATTCTATTCGATACAGGGGCAAATAAAAGTTTCGTTTCATGTGCATTCACTCCATATTTAGGCGTAAAACCGATCCCACTTATTAATGCCTATGTCATTGAAACGGCTAGTGGTGAACAAATTAGGATAACCGAATCATACCCTGATTGTGTCATCAGTTTTGGAGACGATAAGGTATTAGTTGCACTAATGCCTATGAATTTGAATGAATATGAGGTTATCCTAGGAATGGATTAGTTAAACCAATACCAGGCCCAGATTGATTGTGACCAGAGAACGATCAAGATTAAGAAACCAGATGAAACTAGTTTGATGATTCAAGGAGATACTGAGTCTAGTAAGATTGAAATTATTTCAATAGTAAAGGCTAAGAAAGAATTGATTAAGGGAGACGGTATATTCTTACTCCATGCTTTAAACGTTAAAACCGAAGGACAAATTGCTGATATTCCCGTAGTCTGTGATCACCCGGATGTCTTTCCGGAAGAATTACCTGGTCTTCCACCTGATCGTCAAATCGAATTTTGAATCGAACTCATTCCTGGAGCTAAGCCTGTTGCAAAATCCCCTTATCGTCTAGCTTCTTCCGAATTAAAAGAACTCATGAAACAAATTCAATATACAAGGGGTTCATTCGCCCGAGTACTTCCCCTTGGAGAGCTGTAAGACCCTAACCCGGGCATCCTACTGTTGGTTCTCATAACGGGTCATTTCCATTAAAAACGCATTTATTGCAATTCAAACTACAGTGGAAGTCTTTCATAACTCATTTATTACTATTTAAAGTTATTATGCTTACGTTGCGAATGCCTGCACACCAATCCGAGTAACACCGCCTCCAAGCCAAGATACATTAACTCTACGCTTACCTGCAAAACAATCTAACGTACACACAAAGTCAGCTACGCTGAGTGAGTTCTATTAGTTTAATTTAGACAAAAACCATCAAGTCATATTTCTTAGTTTAACCCACTCCTGACCCTTCGGTCCTTACAAAATAGTTTTACGATTTATTAACGAATAGTTAACCCTCTGTCATCCCACGACATCCCATAACCGATCATCACCTGGGACTCAGCCCGTGCCAATAATAATAATAATTAATAATAGTAATGGTAACAACATTACCACTAGTTGACATAGACTTATCTCACTATACGAACCACTCATATCAAAGGACACGTACTAGCTCAACTCTTGGATAACACAACAAACTCTAGACATTAAGACACCCGACCTTAACCAAGGCGCTCACAATTAACTGGCACGACACTTATACATGTCATGTCACAAATCCTGACTCAACGGTCAGTCTAACTCTACATGTCACATAACTATCATCAACACATCACATTAACACTATCTCACACACAATAAATATAACTCATTACTAGCATGCAAATTAACACATATATACGCATGCAAACACATACCTTATCACTGCACCATCGTCAGGGTTACCCTCGTCAGGGCGTTCAACACACCCCGAGCTCATCATTAACCGGTTAAATAAATGTCACCTTTGGTGACATCCCGAAGGACCTCATCCTTCACAATCCCGTTTTCCGTGCCATAACGACAACGAGGCAAACCCGACACATAAATATAAACACATAATATCACACATCATATACAAGACTCATTAACTACACATGCACCTCACACACGACACTAGAACAACATATCCCACATGCAATCATAACTATTTAATTTTAAGCCCGACTCTCCCTAACCAACCCTTAACACGTCACACATTAATAACCCATCTCTCTCTAGCTCACACATTTCTATGAACACACCATAAACCCTACGACTCTTAAATAAGCATTTTATACTCAAAGCATATTGGGTTAGAACCCGAAACCCTTAACAAGATTGATTATATTAACGCCTCATGAAAGTATGTACGATAGCCCCAAAACAGTAAAACATTTAAAAGAGGGGGATTAGAAACTCACAGGTTACGCTGAACCCCAATCCTTGCTTTGCACCCCAACCACTTGCTCGAATCCCGAACCTGTATGATCACATGATCAGAATACGTTCTACGAATGCATAAAATATAAAATCTAACGCCGTCTCGTCAGCTCGTCCTTTCTTTCTGCGGAACCTTTGTCCCACGTGTTCACACGAACCGGATCGTCCTCGACCCGTTGATCGAGGGGTAAAAACCCGAGCGTTAAATGATACAAATATATGGGTTTTAATGTGTTTTGTGTGTTTATACCATTTGAATTGATTAACTACAAGAACTTGTGGTTTTGTAGGTAAATCACACAAACCGAAGGTGTTAAGGCAAGTAGGAACGCAGGTTACGAGAATCGGAACGAAGAAGTGAAAAAGGGCTGGCAGTAACTTACGGCCAGGCCACAGTAACTTACGGTGGCCGTAAGTTACGGTGAATCGAGCGTAACTTACGGTGGACAGGGGAGAAAAATGGACCGTAAACCAGAACCTAAAGACCGTAAGCTAGAAATTAGTTAAGGCTCACCGTAACTTACGGTTACAGCACCGTAACTTACGGCTCCTATGCCACAAAAGTCAATTTGCCGCCCCCCACTTGCTCCCACTTGATATATCATCTATCACCTTATCTTTTATACATTATCTCGGGCCAAGGAACTCGTTTTTAAAAGAAGAGAAAAAGAAGGAAGCTTGCAAGAGAAGAAGAGCCACCAAAATCATCATCCAACACCATGAAATCCTTTGATTTGAAGAAGATGGAGACCACATTGGAAGAAATGAGAGGCTAAATCCTTGATGGTTCTCCTAGGTAATGGGTTTGTTAATCTTGCTTGTACTTCTTGATTTGTAACTGATTGTGGGATTAGATTGTAAACCATTTAAGTTTTATCTAATTCATTATGATGTATTTGCTAGAAATCTGATTATGTTATGTGTTGTGATTAAACCCGTTAAGATTAATCCGTCATATATATGTTATTGGATTGTTTGTTGTGATAATCAAAAACCTGTTAAGTTTTGTTTGCAACACTGGTTAGATTCATCATTTGTAAATCTCCATTTAAGAGATTCCCACTAAGTTATTATCTGAAATGCTTGTGATTGGCAAACCCGGATCCGAAAGAGAACCATTGCTTTCTTTAATATTTTACAAAATCCGATTTTTAAGTATTGTGACAATTTCTTATGCGCAACTTTGATAATAGATTAACGCTAGATCACGATTCCCTTGGATCGACCCCTTACTACCGCTGTCTACTTAAGAAGTGATTAAGGGTTTATAAATTACTTTTTGACCGAACCGACGACATTCGATCAAAAATGGCGCCGTTGCCGGGGACTCTGTGCATTTAGTGTTAATCTCTGATTTGTATTTCACTGTTTTCAAAAATTTTCCAAGTTGATTTCTTAGTTATTTTTCATCCTTATTGTTCGGATTTACGTGTACGTTGTTGTTTTTTTTTTTTTGTCATTGCAGGTTAATTACAGGTTGATGCATCACACCCGTCGATCGGGAAAGACATCGCCTCTTATTTTCAATCCAGAAATTGAAAGAACTGCACGACATAATCGTGCCAATCAACGATCACTCAGAAAACCAACAACAAATTCAAAAATGGAACCCAACAATCCAAACACTCCCGTAAATCCAAATGTGACATCTCATGTCGCAACCACCAGTATCCCACCACAACCACCACCTGTACCGCCAATACCACCACCATTCAACCAACCACCAACACAACCTCCTCCACTACAACCAAATCCACCTTTTCCGCCCAATCCAAATTACCAATATCCATCGGTATTTGACGAAGGGGAACCGAACATGAACTATGATCCCCCACCCTTCGCAACTAACCAGCATGCCTATTATCAAAGAACCAGAGCTCACACAGATGACTGGAATGATGATTATAACGGCAGCGAGAGCTATGAAGAATATTCAGATGGATATATGGACGAAGAGGGTCCTGACCCACATTATGGGGGAAATCAGAGAGCTTATCACAGAAGAGTCAGACATGGTCGACAAGGCCCACGAATGTACAATGGGGTACCACATATGGGCGCTCCAAATCCTCCACTTCGGGAACCTCGAGCTGGATTTTATGCAGATGGAGTACCGAGAAGAAATTATCATCGGCCAGCTCAAGGTGTTACCACCCATTTCAGACCCATGGTCGCTCAAAGTACTTCACCTATTGTTCCACCCAATCAGGACGGAAGGACATTTGAGGTAAGACCTCAGTATTTGGGTTATCTACCCACGTTTTATGGCAAGCCAAACGAAGAGCCATATCTACATCTTGCTGAGTTTGAAAACATCTGTGGAACAATTGGAGGACACGGATTCTCCCTTGATGAAGTTAAATTGATGATGTTCCAGTTTACTCTGAAAGATCGGGCAAAACAATGGTTTCTCACATTGCCCGCAGGAAGTATTAGAACTTGGGAACAAATGCAGCAGGTCTTTCTGGAAGAGTATTATACAATGAATCGAACAACAGAAGCTCGAGAAGCCATCCGAGCTTTCCAACAACACATGGGTGAACCTTTTCATGAAGCATTCACACGTTTCAAAGACTTGTTAAGAAGATGTCCACATCATGGCATCCCGAAATGGGAACTGATTAAAGCATTCTACGATGGACTACTTCCCGAGGATGTTAGGGAAGTAAACTCTACAAGCAATGGCACGTTCTTAACAAACCATGAAGATGTTGATTGGGAATTCTTGGAGAGAATGAGCGTGATTTCTAAAAGATTAGCTTCTAACAGGAAAACCAGGGGGTGTCGGCTAAAGTTGTTGATGTAGAAGCCGAAAAGCGAATCAAGAGTTTGGAAAGGCAGGTAGCTCAGTTAACTGTAGGCAGGGGCGATGAAGCAAAAGCTGTAAGTTCATTTCCCATTTGTTCTGCTTGTGGTGATTTGGGGCATTCGGATCTAGAATGCCCGGGAGATTCAAATAGAACTGCTGAGGTAAATCAGGTTTATGGTGATAGAAGACCGTTTGACATGAACTCAAATACTTATCACCCAGGTTTGAGGAACCACCCAAATTTCAGATACGGTAATGCCTCCAACCAGATGAATCCCAACTTTCAAGCACCAATTCAAGGGCAACAACAACAAAACAACCCCCAACCTTATCAAAATCGTCAACAGGGTTGTAACCAAGGGTACAATCAAGGCTACAATCAAGCTGGTTATAACCGAGGACCTCAAAGGAACTTCAACAACCAACAAGGTGTTTCTTCTTCCAACAATGAAGCATCAAAGACGGATGCCATTTTCGAAATGCTAAAAGAACTGAAGAAGGACAATGATGAAATGAAGAAGAATTTTGAGGAGATCAGAAAGAACAATCAAGTGAGGGACAAAAGCCATGAAGCTCTATCCAGACAAGTAGGTCAATTGGCTGAAGAGATAGCAACCGGAAGGCGAGACCCGGGAAAGCTGCCTAGTGATACAAGAAGGAACCCGAGTCATCCGTCCTCAAGTTTTCAACAGACATCCAATCCCTCAGTAAATCAGGTAACAATCCTCCGATCAGGTAAAACTTATGATAATAATGTTAGTACACCACTTCAGGGACGAGATGGTGAGGTGGAAGACTTAACGGGTCGGGAGGATAGTGATAGTGAGTCAGAAGTTAAAATTTCTGAAAAACCCGTTACCAAGAAAAAGGTAACTTTTCAAAATAAACCTGAAATTTTGGAAAATGATATGGAGGGTAATACCATTCCTTTTCCACAAGCTTTATTGAAATCAACATCAGGTTCAAAGGGTAATAAACGGGGGCCTCAACAAGAGGAAATCTGGGAAGTCTTTAAACAAGTTAAAATCAACATTCCTCTGATTGATGCCATTAAACAAATTCCGGCTTACGCCAAATATATGAAAGAAATGTGCACCCAGAAACGACATAACAAAGTCCCAAATAAAATTGATTTAACCGGACAAGTTAGTGCCGTTTTGTCGGGTGAAATCCCACCAAAAATGGAAGATCCAGGAACGCCTGTTATTTCTATACAAGTAGGTGACTTTGAAATCAACAGGGCGTTATTGGATCTCGGGGCGAGTGTTAGCATTCTTCCAGGGAGCTTATATGATCAATATGATTTTGGACCTTTAAAGAAAGCCGATACTACTGTAGTATTGGCTGATTTGACATCGAAGCTCCCTAGGGGAATTGTTGAAAATGTGATAGTGCGGGTAGAGAATTTCTATTATCCCGTAGACTTTTTGGTTCTTGATCATGTATCGGCTGGTTCTTTAAAACAACCCATGGTCATCCTTGGAAGACCATTTTTAGCTACAGCCAATGCAGTGATCGATTGCAGAACCGGCATATTAGATCTTGCTTTCGGAAACCGCAAGTTAAGATTGAATGTATTTTCCCATGCTCCTAATTCGCCGTTCAACAGTGATTGCTTTATGGTAGACATTGTTGAAGGGTGCCCACTTCATGAAAATGAGGAGGTCGCCACGGAGACGTGCTTTATGTGTGACAGGAACAGGTATGATCTGGAGTGGAGAATAAAGAAGAGAAAGAAGAAGAAGAAGAGAATGAAGAAGAAGAAGAAGAAGAAGAAGAAAGAAGAAGGAGAAGTCGAAATCGAGGACTTCGATGATCATTTGAGGCAAACTGTGAACGGACATCGCCTAAAACCATATCTAGAGGCGAATGATATAAACGGAGTCGATAAGCAGTCTGAATGCCTTTTTGTGGAAACGGTTGTGTATGACCCAGTTTAGAGAGTCGAGGGGACTACGTCTGGCTGAAGACGTGTAAACTTAGCGCTTTTTGGGAGGCAACCCAAATGGAAGTAAAATTCCGGTTTTTTGATAGCGTGTGCAACACCCAAGTGTGGGGAAGCCTTTTGAAAGGTCAAACACACGATTTTTGGTAGAGATGGTAGAAAGAAGAATTCAGTGATCTTGACCCGTTCATACTCAATATCCATTTGGACGTGGCCGATTGAATCCAACTTTCTCAAGCATCTCGGATTTTTGGCTGGTGTTTTGAAGCTGCGACAGAAATGCTATACAGTCACAAACACCACGCGACGGAGCTTGGAACTTCAATTAATGAAAGAAACCCGGTTAGTTTGTTCCAACTTATGCTTTACCTTTTGTCGATAGTCGTTTAGTCACTTGTTGATCTACATTGAGGGCAATGTAATTCTCAAGTGTGGGGAGGGAGACTAGCGTCTATCTGTTGTCTATCTGTGTGTATATAGTTCATATATAATAGAGAAAAATCTGAAAATTTTGAAAAATTTTGTGTTACAAGGGTGAGAACAAGCAAAAACGTCCTCAAGATTAAACAACCGAAAGCGGATTTTCCAATTCATCACATAATTCCTTACTTGACAAACAGATATAGGTCCTTAATCATCCTTGTCTCTTGTAGCATTGGGATAGTATTGTGACAAGTGTTTTTGAAGAAAACGGATATAAATGCCTAACAAAAGTTAGCATGCTTTAGATAGTCACATACACTGCATGTCGGTAACCCTATTACTCCGTGTGTGAGATTTTGAAGCCCCATTCAACTAGATGGTTAGATCACATATAGATGAATTCATTTGTTGAGTGTGACTATTATGTGTTGATTGTGGTAGAACTTGTTTTGGTTGATTCGTGCTGAAACTTAGTATGATGTGTGAAACAGAAATGAGAAGGCATTAGGACACCCAATTATCCCGTATTAACCCTAATTATCAAAAGAATTTTCCCTTAGTTGCCCATTTTGAGCCTACAATTCTCCTTTTCATTTCTAAACCCGAAAACCGAGCATCAAAGACATATTTTTCTGAAAGTGAGAATCCAATAGTTTTGTTACAAATATAGCTGTGATAAATCTCTATATGTATATATATGATAAAAAAAAAGATAAAAAAAAAAAAGAGAAAAATCATTGAAAAAAGTCAAAAATAGAATGAAAAGAACAAACGGGTCAAAATGATTCGTGTATTCAAGATTTGATATAGAATGCTATCAATTGGATTTCTCATATTGTTAAAGCCACTAAATAAAGCCTAATCCCTACCTTTAGCCAAAGCCTAAAACCGAAAAAGTCCTTTGATCTGTGAACTATTCTGCAGCAGTGGAGGTATGATCGCTTTACAAGCTTATGCTTACATGATAACACATCTGGTCTTGAGTGAATACACTAGTACATTTTCTACTAGTTCAGATATAGCCGAGAGGAGAGTATCATTGTGAGGGGTATGCTGTGTTTGTGCAAGTTTAAAGCATGGTAGGTTTAGTTAGGCAGGTCTTGATTTGGCATATAATTAACTGTCTTGTCATTATCAAACCCGACTGTGATCATTTGTAGGACTTGGATGACTTTGGATCTTAATTCTAAAAGTTGATACGGATGTTGAGGTGTTTTGTTGAAAATTTGTTTATTAACTTTGAAATGGTTTGCTTGTGGACAAGCAAAAGACAAGTGTGGGGATGTGATCGAGGGGTAAAAACCCGAGCGTTAAATGATACAAATATATGGGTTTTAATGTGTTTTGTGTGTTTATACCATTTGAATTGATTAACTACAAGAACTTGTGGTTTTGTAGGTAAATCACACAAACCGAAGGTGTTAAGGCAAGTAGGAACGCAGGTTACGGGAATCGGAACGAAGAAACAAAGAAGTGAAAAAGGGCTGGCAGTAACTTACGGCCAGGCCACAGTAACTTACGGTGGCCGTAAGTTACGGTGAATCGAGCGTAACTTACGGTGGACAGGGGAGAAAAATGGACCGTAAACCAGAACCTAAAGACCGTAAGCTAGAAATTAGTTAAGGCTCACCGTAACTTACGGTTACAGCACCGTAACTTACGGCTCCTATGCCACAAAAGTCAATCTGCCGCCCCCCACTTGCTCCCACTTGATATATCATCTATCACCTTATCTTTTATACATTATCTCGGGCCAAGGAACTCGTTTTTAGAAGAAGAGAAAAAGAAGGAAGCTTGCAAGAGAAGAAGAGCCACCAAAATCATCATCCAACACCATGAAATCCTTTGATTTGAAGAAGATGGAGACCACATTGGAAGAAATGAGAGGCTAAATCCTTGATGGTTCTCCTAGGTAATGGGTTTGTTAATCTTGCTTGTACTTCTTGATTTGTAACTGATTGTGGGATTAGATTGTAAACCATTTAAGTTTTATCTAATTCATTATGATGTATTTGCTAGAAATCTGATTATGTTATGTGTTGTGATTAAACCCGTTAAGATTAATCCGTCATATATATGTTATTGGATTGTTTGTTGTGATAATCAAAAACCTGTTAAGTTTTGTTTGCAACACTGGTTAGATTCATCATTTGTAAATCTCCATTTAAGAGATTCCCACTAAGTTATTATCTGAAATGCTTGTGATTGGCAAACCCGGATCCGAAAGAGAACCATTGCTTTCTTTAATATTTTACAAAATCCGATTTTTAAGTATTGTGACAATTTCTTATGCGCAACTCTGATAATAGATTAACGCTAGATCACGATTCCCTTGGATCGACCCCTTACTACCGCTGTCTACTTAAGAAGTGATTAAGGGTTTATAAATTACTTTTTGACCGAACCGACGACATTCGATCACCCGTCTAGAAACTCAATGCCCGGACCGGGTTCATCCCATGCATGCACGATCAAGACCATGCGAAATGTATAAACTTGTGTCGGGTTCCCATGCATGTATGCCATGCAAAAACCCTAGTCGAGTTCACCATTACCGTCGCCCGAGTCCATCCCGTACCCCACCATCTCCGTCGTCCTCACCATTTTGCGTCGCTAACCAGCCACCGCCAAGCAACATCATCACGCTCCACCACCATGCATCATCATCGTCTTCCTCGTCTAGCCATCATTTTAATCAGACATACACCATCCTCCTCGTCGCCAGCCCTAGCCGACCCTCCACCGTGCACCACCAGGTTGCCCGCCACCGTGAACCACCCTAGTCGCCGGACCACCATAGCCCATCACCTTCTACTTCCCTGCCGCGTCACACTACCATCCACCCCCCACCGTGCTCCACCTCATGCCGCAGCCACCCTCCACCATCACTTACACCCTGCTCCTGCCGACACCAACATCATACCTCTAACAGGAGCATTACCACAGTAGCCTCCGTCAATCGCCGTGCCTTGTCGTCACCCCCTCATAACAAATCTGTAACATCCACTGCGCCACTCGATCACCGCCGGTCACCGCTGCCCTTGCCGACCACAGCCGTGGTCATCTTCTCCGGCAATCATATCTGAAGCCCGCACCCGTTTTCGCTGTTGATTTCCTCTGCCGTGAACCAAGCACCCCCGTCGGACCATCGTCCGCTCCTTCTTCTCCGATTCACCGCAAACATAAAAACTCTAACCGGGTCTTCTTGTAAAAATCAGTACGAAAAGGAAAATAATAAGGATTGGTGTTACCTGATGTAGCATCCCAATTTTTAAAAGAATTAAAAGTCCAGGGACTGAAGCATAAATAGCCCAAAGTTAAGGGACTTAAAAATAGAAGACATTGAAAAGATGAGTTGGTAGCGGACCGCTACTAAGTCTTTAGCGGTCCGCTAGCCGCAAAAGGCACGGGCAACGAGCAAAAGACACGTGTATGGTGACTCGCCAGAAGAGATTGGGTAGCGGACCGCTACCCAGAACCTTTGCGGTCCGCTAGGTGTTCAACACGTTGGATAGCTGGAACAAGGCGGTAGCGGACCGCCACCGCCAAGCTTAGCGGTCCGCTACGGTTAGCAGTTTCACCCTATAAATAGATGGCAATTGCCATTCAAAAGGAAAAACAACAAATCCAACACCATCATACACACACACTCATGAATATCGAGGAGCTAGAACGACGGTTACGAGCGTGGAGGTTACGAGTACGGTTCGAGTCGGAGAAACGTTTAAAGCGAGGAACAAACTTAGGAACTACCTGAAGATAATGTAAGTACACTGGACCCGTACCCTAGACACGTTTACGTGAATTACGTGCTTATATGATATGATTATGTGATACGTGATATATGATGATGAGGATACGGGGTAATGACAGATTAGTCTAAACACTAAACGAGAATAATGGAATAGTCACGACGTATCCAAGGGGTGGTGGATACACCGCTGGTACTTCCTATATGTAAACCTCTTGTGTACTTCGTGGTGAAACCATTATGAATATTTAGGAGTATAGACTAATAAAGAATAAAGAAATATAGTAAACGTATGGGAGAACATCCAACCGGTATGTAGTTATCTGACAAACGGAATGTCTTGTCTAGGAAAGAGCGGTGTATAAATCTCTCCTAGACTCGTCGCTCTTTCCTGTGGACATCTCTATTAGAGGTACTACTCTGGAAGGAAGATCACCTCAGTTTACAATAGATGACAAATACGAATATGAGATGAAAGTATGCCATGCATAATGAATGTGAACACGTGATGAATATGAATACGTGAAATGCATGATGAATACGTGAATGCATGATGATATGTGCAAACATGAATGAATATGATGGAACGAGTCTAAACCCTAAAATGGAATAACGAAGTACTCACGAAGTGTTAGAGGGGTGGTGGATACGCCGCTAGTACTTCCTATATATAAACACTTCTAATGCGTCGTGGAGAAACTGTTACGAAGTTTTAAGGTAAGGACCGGTTGGTGAATAAATCAAGCATATACATGAAATGAAAACAAATGCTTGATACATTTGGGAGGCTGTGAGTCAAAGATACTCAAGGTCCCAAATGAAATGAGATACTCGGCCAGAGAGGTGGATCTCAATAAGAGAAAAGGAAACTCTAGGCCTTCGGGCTGAAAGAGTAAAAGCCTACGTGGCTAAGGAATGAATGAGTCTTCGTGACAAATGCAAGGATGCCTATACTGACGAGTATAAGGACCTTGCCAATTCTTGGACCGGAGGCAGAGGCCTGTGATGGTTGCGAGGGGGTTAGTATACCCATAAATATACTAAAAGTGTGGCCGGAGGTACGTCCGGAGATGGTCACGTGGGCACGAGGCCCCAAAAAACTTGAAAAATAAGAACCTAAAGGGTTCATAATAAAATGAACGATGCAGTGTACTTACTTAGCATAAGCTAATTCAAAAACATTTTCCAAATACTGCATGAAAGAAGCACGTGGAATAGAGCTTCCTGTGGACGAGGCTGATCGAAGTTGAAATATACCTATGTAGGATAATGTAAATATTATTATTATCCTTTGTAAAACAATATTATTATAAATGAAAAGTTACCTTAGCCTTTATGGCAAGGTTTTTAATGAGCCGGGATATGTTTTCCGCAATAAACTTTGATAAAATAATAATAAAATAAGTAGGGTGTTTCACCTGAACGCGCCCCGGGAACCATATCGCCGTATGACCGTCGTCGCATCGTTCGGCCATCAGCCTCTCTTCTTCTTCTTCAGCCGCTCCTCCTACTCTAGGCTTCCTTTCTGTCGTTACACAGGTCCAAGCCATGAAATGGCTAGGGTTTTTCTCAAGAGTTGATTATAAACATCCCATAATTACATACAGGTCCTTGTAGTTCAACTCTTGTGTGTTTTGATCCCGACTCTCTTTAACGGCCAAACCGTCACTTAACTCAAGTTGAAACACATCATAATAACAAACCTTGCTCCTTATTTCATGTACTAGCGGTTCGGGTCGTCAGCTAACCCGAGTCACTAGTTTACGGATTTTCAGGATGTTACACGAGCACCAGTGCTATTCGTAAATAAGAAAGATGGAAGCATGAGAATGTGCATTAACTATCGGGAGTTGAACAAGTTGACTATAAAGAACATATATCCATAGCCTAGAATAGACGATCTATTCGATCAGCTACAAGGAGCCAAATACTTTTCAAAGATCGATCTTAGATCAGGATATCATCAATTAAAGGTACAAGAAGAGGACATACCTAAGACTGCTTTTAGAACCCGATATGGTCACTATGAATTCCTGGTTATGTCATTGGGTCTAACGAATGCCCCTGCAACATTTATGGACCTGATGAACAGGGTTTGTAAACCATTCCTTGACAAGTTTGTCATTGTTTTTATCGATGATATTCTCATCTACTCCCGAAGCAAGGAAGAGCATGCTGAGCATCTTAGGGTCATTTTAGAAACCCTGAGAAAATAAAAAGTGCACGCTAAGTTTTCCAAATGCGAATTTTGGATAAAGAAGTACAATTTCTTGGGCACGTGGTGAACGAACAAGGAATACAAGTAGACCCAAGCAAAATCGAAGTTGTCATGAAATGGGAAGCCCCAAAGACTCCAACAGAGATTAGAAGCTTTCTTAGATTAGCTGGCTATTATAGAAGATTCATTAAGGACTTCTCCAAGATTGCTACACCTTTGACTGCTTTAACTCATAAAGCAGCAAAATTTGAATGGGGCACAAGACAGGAAGAAGCTTTTAACACTCTCAAAGATAAGCTTAGTCCTGCACCAATCTTAGCACTACCTGAAGGAAATGTTGATTTTATCATCTACTGTGACGCTTCCCGAACTGGTCTGGGTTGTGTGTTGATGCAGCGAGACAAGGTTATTGCCTACGCATCACGCCAACTTAAAGTTCATGAGAAGAACTATACTACGCATGATCTTGAACTTGGTGCCATAGTGTTTGCTTTAAAGATTTGGAGACACTATTTACATGGTACTAAATGCGTAATATATTCAGACCATAAAAGCCTCCAACAAATTTTTACTCAGAAGGATTTAAATATGAGGCAAAGGAGGTGGATGGAACTTATCAACGATTATGACTGTGAAATCAAATACCATCCCGGGAAGGCAAACGTAGTAGCAGATGCTTTAAGTCGGAAAGAACGAAGCCAACCGATTAAAGTAAAAGCACTACGATTAGATCTGAAGTTAGACTTGATGGAGCAGATTAAGGAAGTCCAACCAAAAGCATTAGAAGAAGGAAACATCAAGAAAGAACGTATGGTTGGTAAAAAAAGTTACTATCTAGAGGAGATGATGGAATTATGAGATTTGAGCAAAGAATCTGGATTCCTAAGTTTGGAGATATTCAAGAAAAAAATATTAGATGAAGCACATAAATCAAGATATTCTATGCATCCTGGTGCAAATAAAATGTACAAAGATCTGAAGTCTCATTACTAGTGGCCAAACATGAAGAGATCAATAGCCCAGTATATAGATAAATGCTTGCTTGTCTCCAAATTAAGATTGAGCATCAGAAACCAGCAGGGCAGTTACAACAAATAGAATTACCTGTCTGGAAATGGGATCGAATTACAATGGACTTCGTAACTAAACTCCCCATAACTCAGAAAGGACATAATACCATATGGGTCGTGGTCGATAGACTGACCAAGTCAGCCCATTTTATACCCATCAATGAAATATACTCTATAGACAAGTTAGCTATAATCTATATCAATGAATTTGTGAGCCATCATGGCATATCATTGTCTATTATTTCTGATAGAGACAGTCAGTTCACATCTAGATTCTGGACGAGTTTTCAGAAAGAACTGGGAACTCGACTTACCATGAGTACTGCCTACCATCCTCAGACTGACGAACAGAGTGAGCGTACAATTCAAACTCTAGAAGATATACTAAGAGCCTGTGTTATAGATTTCAGTGGTAATTGGGATAATCACCTTCCGTTAATCGAATTCTCCTGTAACAATAGTTATCACTCTAGCATCAAAGCAGCACCATTCGAAGCATTATATGGAAGAAAATATAGAACTCCTATCTGTTGGACCGAGGTAGGAGATAGTCAGTTATCTGGACCTGAAGTTATACATGAAACAACAGATAAGATAGTCTAGATTAGACAACAATTAAAGGCTGCTCAAGATCTTCAGAAAAGTTATGCTGACAAACGACGTCGACCGTTAGAATTCCAAGTTGGGGATTATGTGATGTTAAAAGTTTCACCTTGGAAAGGTGTGGTAAGGTTCAGGAAATGAGGAAAGTTAGGACCAAGGTACATCGGACCTTACAAGATCATTGAAAGAATCGGAGCAGTAGCCTACAAATTAGATCTACTCGAAGCTTTACAAGGGATTCATAATATATTTCATATATCATGTTTACGCAAATGTTTAGCTGACCCAACTCAGGCAATTGCACTAGATGATGTACACATAGACAACAAACTTCACTTTACTGAACAAACGATCAAGATTTTAGATACTCAGGAACGAAAACTAAGAAAGAAAATTATACCAATGGTATTAGTTCAATGGCAAGGCCTGATCGGAGCCGACAAGACTTGGGAATTAGAAGAACATATGAGAGTCAAATATCCTCATCTATTCACATCTTAATTTCGAGGACAAAATTTCTTTAAAGAATGGGAGATTTGTAACACCTCGAAAAAAACAATTCCGATGGAAATAAAGGATTAAACTTGCCAAATTTCAGAGTTGAGGGTTGGATATGTAAATAATCAAAGTCCAGGGACTTAAAAGGGAAATTCTGAAAATCAAAGGGGTAGCGGACCGCTACCCAAGACCTTAGCGGTCCGCTACGTGTGGACTAAGGAACACCCCGGGAGCTGACACGTGTCCCTGTGACTCACCGATGGAAATCTGACACGTGGATGGATGGCGGAACGCTAGCCAGACCATAACGGTCAGCTACGTGTGCCCCAATCCAGATACACCGCCACAAGGGGTGGCGGACCGCTACACCTAGCGTAGCGGTCCGCCACGGGTGCAATGTTGGCCCTATAAATACTTGATCGATCTCAGCACTTTACACACACTTCACACACTCAACTACACACACACACACTCTCTGATAATCCAGTTCCGAGCCCCGGTTCGTGTACAAGAGTCCGGTTTCTAAGCATTTGGCTTCAAAAGTTTCGTAGATAGTGTTGAGGTAAGGTTCCGACCTCTCATTAAGCTTTGATTGTAAACCATTAAACTAGGAACATGTTATTAAGTAATGTTATGAATATCTAGGAACTCTGCCTAAGGTGATTGTCACATTACTAAACAGAAATACTATCGAGGTGAGTTCTTAAACTGTGATGCACGAACCCTTTCATGAGCTTGTGTGGTATGATTGATTTATGAAACATTTTGAGTATCTTGAAACGATTGTACCGATTGTTTATATATAACGTATTCTAAGCACTTATTGTATTTCACTTGCCCGTGGAACGGCATGTTGAACTGGACCCGTGGAACGGTCTTTGGTTATATATATATTGATGATTGTTCATAGTTATCTATGAATTTGGGGGTGGAACCCCATGGATGAGTTCAAGATACTTTGTCGGGTCATTTTAATAAACTATTTTAGTTTATGAATTCACCAGCTTTATGCTGACCCATGTTTTATCAAATGTTTTTGACCACATCACAGGTAGCAATTAGACAGGGCAATCCAGGACTAGAATGAATTGACGAACGATCCAGATGATAGGCATGCCAAGAACTATAAGTCCCGATTGACACGTTCCTTGTTAGGAACAAGTGATGTAACTTCTGTTGAACGTAATGTAAACAATGTTTTAATATTAATAGAAGTTATATTTTAGTCTTCCGCTGTGTGTTTTTGATATCAACGTCACAGTAACTTGAAGGCGACCTTCTGACTTGTATGTAGTTATCTGACGAACGGAATGTTCTGTCTAGGAAAGAGCGATGTATAAATCTCTCCTAGACTCGTCGCTCTTACCTAGGAACATATCTGTTGGAGGAACTACTCTAGTTAGATAACTGTCTTGTGTTACGGGTGTGACAACATTTAACATCACTAGGCCACTAACCATTTACCTAAATAACCTTTTACCTTAAGCCATGTAATCCTTTTTAAACAATTAACCGGTTTGCCATACCTTACCCATCTTCATCGAACATGATTAAGTGAAACGGCCCCTCAAACCTAATTGAAAATCACACGCCGCTGTCGTCTGCGTGAATCAGTGTGTGTTAGAGATTGCCACTTAACTCTCCCGAATCTTGTATCAAAAGACCAAACAACCCTAATTTAGATATTTGTTGAACTTTTCTCAATTAGATTAAGTAATTTTTGAACTTTTACTCTAAATTGCACTTTATTATTTGAATATTTGCTATATTATTTATTAGAATATTAGATTACCGACATCCAAACACCGAAAAAAGTTTAGTGACCTGACTTTTGACAAAATAGTTCGATAACCTGAGTTTTGGCAACAAAAAAAAGTTTCAATGACCCAACCCGGCAAAGAAAATATATTTTAATAAACATCCGAACATCAAAAAATTTCCGACACCCATAAAAATTTTTTTTGGGTCCGCCACTGTATACCGAATGACATGCAAGCCAAATAAAATTAAAATAATTTATATAAAAGCTATTATATGTATGTACACATGCTACTTCCTTTTCCATATAAACATGTTTGATGTTTCATTCGTATAATCAAGAGATACATGAATATTTGATCACATAATTACTTTACTCGCTTATGAGCTTTTATATATGATATAGATATAGATATTACACGTTCTGTTCTCATATATTTAATCAGGATACTTTTAGGACCCTAGTTTTAATAATTAGATATTTTTGGAATAAATATGTTCCACGAAAGGTTCGTATTTTTGGAATAAAAAATTGGTTGATAAAGGGATAGATGTTACATCTTTATGTCCTTGTTGTTTCAAAGAGGTGGAATCTACTCTACATGTGTTTGGTTCTTGTGAGATTGCTTCAAAGATTTGGTCATCTATTGAGAAATGAATGGATGTTGATTTTCCTGTTTTGAAATAATCAAGCATTTTAATGGATGACACGGTAGGTTTATCTAATGATAAAAGACGGATGGTAGAGGCTATTGTGATGACTTCTTGGTGGATTATTTGGAAATTCCTGAATGATGAGTTGGTTTTTGGAGATGTGAACAAGAAAAGAGAGTTGTTGTTTGATTCTATTGTTATTTGTTCATTTTTATGGTATGTTAATTGGGATCGGAAATGTCATACTTGTTGGGTTAGTTGGTTACAAAACCGCCTCATGACTTTGTGTTGGAATTTTTTTTTGTGAAAATAAAATATAAATTATATTTACTTGAATTATTTTTTAGTTGAAAGACCTTATTTGACTAATTCAAATTCATTCATGTTTTAGTCAAAAATCTTAAAGGTTTTAAGATATTTTAACTCATAAGTTTATGGAGCATGGAGTGTTTTAACACATGAGTTGATGGTGAATGTGGAGTTTCAACTTCTTTTTCAAGTATAAATACCAAAGTATTCCTTGGTTGAAAAATGCACCAAACAACACAATCTCTCAAGTGTTCTCTTCCTCTTTCTCGCTAAAGAATTCCAAAAATTCTTTGATCATCTTAATCATTTTCTTTAAGGTACAATTCAGGTGCTAGAGCCTTACCCGGTAGTACATATTGCTTAGACCGTTGTACCCAGGGAAACAAAACGGGGAGAGACCCGGAATTTGTTTTAAGGGCCCCGTGTCAAACACGATGCTCGGTCAAAATCGGAATTTTGTTCTTGTATTTTCTGATTTTTCAGTTGTATTCGTATTTGTAATTTACTTGCTTTCCTAGATAGGTTTGATTTTTTGTATTGTAATCGTAATATTAAAAGTGCTTTATTTTTATACGCGAACGGATTCATACAATATTAAAATAAATTTTTAAAACACCGTTCGTGTATCCAAAACCATCTCGTGTGGTACAAACAAGTTTTGTATTCACGCGGTTTGTGTTTAAAATTTTTTTTTTCTTCCCGTTTCTATTCAAAGGAGCGACTTTATTGAAACGAGAATTTGGTTACAATTCGGATTTTTAACGCTAAGTTCTTGAAAAACCCCATTGTTTGGTCCCTTCAAAGTTGGACTTAGAACACCTTCGGTGTGTTAATTCAAGAAGTTGGATTAAATTTTTTGTGTAACTTTAATTTAGTGGGAGCGTCCACTATTAATATTTCTGAATTCTTACTTAGCACAGTTTATTTTTCAGGAAAATGGCATCACCATCTAACGTCGTTAATGCCATTCCCTTGACAAATGCCATGGTGGGAGCGACCACAATGACCAATCACGCTGAAAAACCTGAAAAGTTCTCGGGTATTCACTTTAAAATGTGGCAACAAAAAATGTTCTTTTACTTAACCACCTTGAACCTTGCGAGGTTCTTAACGGAATCCGCTCCCCTCGCCGTGAACACGGAAGGGAGACCGACGCTCAAGCTTTGAGCACAGTAGAAGCGTAGAAGCATTCAGAATTCCTTTGTCGAACCCATGGGCGGCCCTAAGGGGGGGCGGGGAGGGCGACCGTCCGAGGCCCGGTCTCCTAAGGGGCCCATAGTTTTTAAAAAAAAATTTACTTGAGTTTGACCCTCTAGATTGTCTACACCAGTTATATATTTCATGTTTTAGAATATTACAAAAGCTTGAGTTAAATGGGTTGGTTTTAAATTACCTGTTAATGCTCTTCCACTCAAGGAGGTTGCAGGTTTGATTCATGCAGCTCTTCTTTTTATTTTTCTTATTTTTAAAATAGATTATTGTTTCCCCTAACTTTAGTTAAATTACAAAAGTCACCCACAACTTTGTAATTATTAATCTGACACCCTTGACTTTGCAAAAATGACATAACTAACCCTAACTTTATAAATTGATAATTTGACACTTCTCCCCCACTTTGGTAAAATGGAAAAACTCACCCCTAGCTTTGTAAATTGTTAATTTTATCACCTGAAGTTTAACGAATTTATCGTTTCAATGTTAACTCCTATTCGTGCCACAATTTATCTATTATTCGAACTCCATGACTGATTCTTGGTAACTTCATACGTTTCTTTTATGTAGTTAGTGACGTTATTGTTCTCGCCGCATGCGCCGCAACGCGCGGGTCATATTTTCTAGTATATACATATTTATAAAAGGTCCAACTTGTATTATCCATTTATACTATTAACCCACTTAGAAATAAAAAAAATGTTCACTACTTGTATTATCCATTTATCTTATTAATCCACTTAGAAATTAAAAACAAAGCCCAATATATTTTCAAACTTATTAAAAAATAACAAAATAATCGGTATTCGTTTGTTATAGTTTTTTATTATGTCATTATAAGTTTATATTATGGGGCCTGTTTTTTTTTAATGTCCCGGGCCCAAAACATTTTGAGTAATCTCAGGACCGGCCTTTGTCTAAACTATGTCATTCAGATTCCTACACTTTGTAATTTTTTCTATCTAGTTTCTTGCTAGTAAGTTTTGTTATGATATGTCGGTTGTTCTAAAAAAAATAATTAGATATTTTTACTTATTTAAAAAGTTTTAGTTGCTACGAAAACTATCAAACCGTACGTGCGAGTAACTAAGCCTGAAAGGTACGAATGCTCTCTTGTAATGTGTGGTTATTATTATTTATGATTCAATCAATATTTTATTGAAAATAGAAAATAAATAAGTTAATAATTAAGAAAAAAAAAGTAATATTGTAGTTAAATACTTAAATAAAAACAAAATTTTATAAAGGATATAAAAGTAAAAAAAACAACATTTTCTAGTTGGCATGTATTGGTGATATCTGAGTCATATTGGCACGGATATGAATTTCTAATACAACATGAATTATGCACGCGGAGACAAAATCAAATGGCCATAAGCTTGCTGCTTCAAATCAAATTGAAAGGTTCAAGAACTAATGTTCTTTACAATGAAAATTAATCAAAAATAAATCCCTATAGAAACAACCTAAAGATCCTAATCTATAATGACTAACAAGAAATTCAATTCCCTACAAAATATGACAAAATAGTTAGGAAAATAATAGATCATAACAATCTTCTAAAAAATAACCCTATAAAAATGAGTGTGGATCGAGTCAAAGCTGGCGCCACCTTCAATTGCACTTCATGTGTCTAAGGGTCGGGTCTAATGCTTTTACATCATACTCCTCGGGTTAAAAGAAAACTCGTCCTCTGGTTTTTCTGTAAGCTTGATAATAGATAATATTGGCATCTCCACTAATCCCTCCTAGTCTTCATCCTACATTTACGTGTAATTCAATGTATTCAATTATGTTTATAATTCTGTTATTGACTTTCCTTACTTTGAGGATTGTAATTTTGTATATAATAGAAATTATATCTCTCGCATTGATCAAGAGAGAATTACCATTATCACATGGTATCAGCCACAAATTGATCCTCCCTTCTCCTCCCTTCCACTGCCGACAGCTCTTTCTGCCTCCATGTCAACTGTTTCCTCCGCTTCCATGTCGACAGCCTCTTCCACCTCCTCCACCACTGCCGATTCCTCCCTCCCCATGGCAACCATTCTTCACATGCTTACTATTAAGCTTTCTTCCACCAACTACCTCTATTGGCTTAATCAAATCACTCCTCTTCTTGCCAATCAAAAGCTTCTCGGTTATGTCACTGGGTCTATTCCCCAACCTCCTCAAACCATAACCGTAAATTCAACCGAACAGCCAAACCCGGAGTATACCGAATGGTTCCTTCGTGATCAACAGGCGGTTCTCATTCTCAACTCCTCTTTAACGGAGGAGGCTGTGGCCGAAATTCTTAGCCTTTCTACCTCTCGTTAGATCTGGACCAGCTTAGAAGCGGCGTATAGCAATGCGTCACTCGAACGAATGCACTTGCTTCGTGATAATCTTCGTCAGTTAACGCGTGGTTCATCCACGGTTGCTGATTTCGGCCGAAAGTTTAAGGCTGTCTGCGATCAGCTTTCTGCCATAGGGCATCCGGTAAGCGACATCGACAAAACTCATTGGTTTTTGTGCGGTCTCGGTCCCGCATTTGAGAGTTGGTCAACTGCCATTCGTACCAACCGGGACTGCTTCTCGTTCCGTGTTCTACTCACCAAGGCTGAAAGTCAGGAGCAATTTCTCAACACCTTGCACCCTCCGACACCCGCCCCTGTCGCTTTTGTTGCAAGCCAACAACCCGCTCGCTCCCGTGTTTCATCCTCAAACAAGTCTCGGACTACTCAGGGGTCGTCAACTCGTCCCAACACTCACTCCGGTAATTCTCGCAGACCCCCTCACTGTCAGTTATGTCGCACCAATGGCCACTATGCAAATAAGTGTCCAAAACTCTCATCGTTTGTGGCCGCCGCTGCCATTGATGATAGTCTCGTCCGAGCTTTTCATGCTCAGTGTCATGTGACCAATGATGGCCCAGATTGGACTGCGGATACAGGAGCCGACTTGCACATGACCGATGACACCGGTAAGCTTCATTCTTCCTCCCCCTACACCGGTTCATCTTCTGTCGTTTTTGGTAATGGCCTTTCCCTTCCAATCACACACAAAGGACATGTTCAAATCCATAAGCATTGTCCCTCAATGATGTTGTGGTGGTTCCTTCTCTAACCAAAAATTTATTATTAATTAGCAAGTTGACTAAGGATTATCCCATTGATGTTCTCTTCCCAAATACTTTTTTCATTATTCAGGACCGAAGAACGAGTCAGCCCCTAGCTCAAGGTCGATGTGAGAACGGTCTTTACGTGCTTCGGGATAACTCCTTTGCTTTAGTTGCTTCTGTTTCTCCGAATAAAGCTTCATTTGAGTTGTGGCATAATCGTTTAGGACACGTTTCCTATGATACTATTTCTATTTTAAAGAAACATGGTTATTTATCGTTTACGTCAATTTTGCCTAATCCTAATGTTTGCTCACCTTGTCAACTTGCTAAGGCCCGTAAATTACCATTTAATTTAAACGACAAACGTGCCTCCCACCCTCTTGATCTTGTGCATTGTGATCTATGGGGACCCTCTCCTATAACAAGTTCGGATGGATACAAATATTACGTTGTGTTTGTAGACGATTATTCACGTTTTTCATGGTTATATCCACTTAAAGCAAAATCTGAATTTTACTCCATATTGGCATCTTTTTTGCGTTTTGTTCAAACACAATTTTCACGAAAAGTTAAAATCTTCCAAAGTGATGGTGGCACTGAGTTTGTGAATCAACATGTTCGCAAGATTTTTGATGATAATGGCACGTTTCATCGTCTTTCTTGCCCGTACAGTCCGCCACAAAATGGCCGAGCCGAACGTAAACATCGGCACATCGTTGAAACCGGCTTAGCCATGCTCTTTCATGCTCACATTCCCACCACCCATTGGATCGATGCGTTTAGCACGGCCACCTACATCATAAATCGGTTACCGTCCAAAGTCTTAAATAACAAATCTCCTTTTGAGATGCTTTTTTCGACCAAACCCATCTACACTAACCTACGTGTTTTTGGGTGTTGTGTGTATCCATACTTACGCGACTATGCTCCTCATAAACTTGCACCGCGTAGTATAGTATCTTTATGGGATATGCATCTCAATACAAAGGTTATAAGTGTTTCGATCCGGCATCATCTCGTATGTATGTCACTCGTCATGCCCGTTTCGATGAGTCTTTCTTTCCGTTTAACAATACCTCCTTCCACACCAACCTAACCAACCTTCCATTATCATACTTTCATGAATCTACTAATTTTTCTACACACACCCAATCGGCTACCCCATCTCCTAACGATTCCATTACTGAGCCTCTCTCTCCACCTTGCCAATTATGCCCACATACCATTTCCTCTTCCGCTAACGAGCTACCCACGCCACCCTCACCCGGTCTCTCCGCACCCGACCCACCTCCTCCTTCCGCTCCGGCCTCACCAACCCAACCCACCCTACCCGACCAATCCATTGCAACCGTGTCTCATCCAATGGTCACTCGTTCCAAAGTTGGAACATTCAAACCAAACCCAAAACACACTTCATACCTTGCTCAAATCATGCATTCAAACCTTCATGCAGCCCTCTTAACTGCCACTGCTCCTAGAGGCTTTAAAAGTGCCTCTAAACATGATCATTGGATGGATGCTCTGAATGCCGAACTCCTCGCTCTTAGTCGGAACAACACATGGACTTTGGTACCACGGCCTATCTCTACCAATGTTGTCGGTTCGAAGTGGGTATATCGCACAAAATATCATTCTGATGGGTCATTGGATCGCTACAAAGCACGTCTTGTAGCACAAGGCTTTACGCAAATACCGGGACTTGACTTCACTCACACCTTTAGCCCCGTTGTTAAAGCCTCCACAATCCGTGTTGTTCTCTCCCTCGCTATTATCAATGGTTGGCATCTCCATCAACTAGATGTAAATAATGCCTTTCTCAATGGTTCTCTTACTGAAACCGTATACATGGAGTAACCTCCAGGTTTCGTTTACCCAAAATTCCCCTCTCATGTGTGCAAGCTTAACAAGGCCCTCTATGGACTCAAGCAAGCCCCTAGAGCTTGGTTCCATCGACTGAGTTCGTTTCTTTTGTCCTTCGGCTTCTCATGCGGTCGTGCCGATCAATCGCTGTTTGTGTTTCATCAAGGTGACTCGCTCATGTACCTTCTCGTTTATGTAGACGATCTCATTCTTACAGGAAACAAGCCTCCTCTTCTTTCTACATTTACCAATCGTCTTCATAAAGAGTTTGCAATCAAAGACCTTGGATCTTTGAGCTATTTTCTTGGTCTTGAGGTTGTTCGGTCCGATTCCACCCTCTTTCTCACTCAAGCAAAATATGCTAACGACATCCTCACCCGTGCCGGTTTATGCCATGCTAAGCCCGCTCCTACCCCTTTATCGACCACCGATATCTTCACTTCGGATGGTCCATTGTACTCCGATCCCACTGCCTACCGCTCCATTGTTGGAGCTCTCCAATATTTGACGATCACCCGACCGGATTTATCCTATGCCGTCAACCAAGCTTGTCAACACTTACATGCCCCAACAGAGAAACATTTTCAGTTAGTCAAGCGAATTTTACGATATGTTAAAGGTACTTTGTTTCACGGTCTCTTGTTTACTCATCCTAAATCCTCATCCATTTTGGGCTACTCGGATGCGGATTGGGCTCGCTGTATTGAGACTCGCAGGTCTACATATGGGTACTCGATTATTTTGGGGGGTAACTTAGTTTCTTGGAGCGCCAAGAAACAACCGACGGTCTCTCGATCCAGTTGTGAGTCGGAGTACAGGGCTATGGCAAATGCTGCTGCTGAGATTGTTTGGCTTACTCATCTTCTAAAAGAGCTTCATGCTCTACCGAATTCACGACCAACTCTTTTGTGTGATAACCGTAGTGCTCTATTCATGAGTCAAAATCCGGTTTCTCACAAACGAGCCAAGCACATCGATTTGGATTATCATTTTATTCGTGAACTGGTTATGTCCGGGAAGTTGCATACTAAATTTATTCCTACCAAGCTTCAACTTGCGGATATCTTTACTAAGAGCCTACCGCGCCCACAGTTTGAACATTTTCGTGACTTGCTTCGCGTTTGTTCACCGCCGTTTTGCTTGCAGGGGGATAATAGATAATATTGGCATCTCCACTAATCCCTCCTAGTCTTCATCCTACATTTACGTATAATTCAATGTATTCAATTATGTTTATAATTCTGTTATTGACTTTCCTTACTTTGAGGATTGTAATTTTGTATATAATAGAAATTATATCTCTCTCATTGATCAAGAGAGAATTACCCTTATCACACTTGACAACTCGAATCCGGACCACAACCACCTATATCGAAAGAAATATCAACACGATTCCTATTCATTATTATCATGACCTGCCTAAACAGTTCAACTCTTCGGCTCGTCTCTCTGCCTCTGGACCTGTATCACCTGGGTTGAAGGGGCATTGGGTCATTTCCTGTTTATTATCAATTTGATCCGCTCAAATAACTCAGCTCCAACTAGATAGCCATAGAGTTTTTTCTTTTTTTTTCACCATCACTACTTAAATTCAGCCCATCAAACTTGTGTGAGATACTTAAAAACAATGACGAATATTTCGAAGAAGTCAAAGACATTTATATTTGTGCATATCCATCTCGTCAAGATGATAATTTTCATAACCTAAATTAAAACGTCACTCGCTACTTGCAAATAATTCATCATTTTTTGTTAAAGAAATCTATCGACCACATAAAGTTGTATACATGTAAAGTTCTGTTTGGTATTATCTACATATTCCACTAAGATAAGCAAGCTAAAATGGAAATGGAAGGAAAGCCAATAAATTCCATACGATTCTTATTTTAAGTTCGTATATAATTTTTGTTAATAAAAATGATAATACAAGTTGCGTCGCAAACGTGTCGAAAATATGCGACGCGTTTCCGACACAAACTTTTAATTTCGTATTTTTATTTTTGTTAATACGTTAATAAGAATGATAATACAAGTTGCGTCGCAATTGTGTCGGAAATTTGTGACGTGTTTCCGACGCAAACTTTTAATTTTCTTTTTTTATTTTTGTTAATACATATTTTATTTAGCTCGATCATCCATAGTGGGTAATTATATAATACGAATGGAATACAACGAAAAATGTAGCTAAGATCAAATCTAAACGATTCTTATTGGTTGCTCCAAACGATTACAAACAGAAAAGGAATTGAAGAACTAGTACAAGAAACTCGCAAGAATGAATTAAACCTAATATGAGGGATTAACTAACTAATAGCTGCAAGTAACATCCAAACTTTCTAATTGCTACATTCAGTCCCTTAGTTTCACAAGTAGTGCAAATACATAACAAACTTCAACTTCCAGCAATTGACAACTTTAGCCCTTGAACTTTAATGAAACATTCAAATCAGTCAAAACTTTTACGTACCACACCGTCTTGTTGACTTTTGTAACTGACTTTTATTGACTTCCCCTGATTGTATTTGGACATAACATCCAACAACTCCACCTTTATGTCCAAAAACATAAACAGAAATAGAGGGACTGATTTGAAGTTCTTCTACAAACTGGCCTTTTTCTTACTTCAAGTTCCACAAACAAAGGGATTCTCCTAACCAAGTTCGCAACTCCATGCTGGTGGTTGCAACGCTCATTGCCGCTGCCAGCTATGAAGCAATGATGAGCCCTCTTGATGTTTTTAAACACCATTACACACGACTCGTGTTCATTTTAGCTTGGTCATCTTCAATCACCACCATCTCTATGTTCACTATTAAAATTATCAAGTTCAATGGTATTGAAAGTTGGTTTTATGTTTTCTTATTTTTAGTAAATTTATCTAATAAATGTGTATCTTTTTTATTTTTTACATGTGTGAGTTGTCTCTTAACTAGAGGGACTGATTTGAAACTTTCTGGAAATATCAAGGACTGTTCGTGTGAGTTAGCATTCCGTGGGCACGTGTATTTACGCCCCTCTCCGGCTTAGGGTTTGGAACACACAAGAATACGTATGGTTGGTTCTCCTACTTGTTTGATCTCTTTACCTCCGATGCTTTCTTAATCTTTGCAACCAGTTGGTTGCAGGTACATCTAAAACCTTCTCACCATGAAACTTGCATTACGGATTTAGGAAACTGGGATGATATATTAGTATCTTTGCATTTATGACTTTAATGTAAATTGGGGACAATGTATGGTTTAAATGAGGGGATGGGGATATATATGAAAAATGATAAGTTTGAGAATTTTGAAAATTTAAAGTCCCATGTAAATTCAATTGTGCTTGAAGATTGGATTTTTTAATGTAAATCACCAAGTTTTTACCAACTGAAACACAAGTCTAAGTCTTTATCATGGTCAAACTCTTAAAGTTGCACGATAAAGTAGCCTAGCAGACGTTTTTAGAAAAAAAAGTGTTAGAAATGTCTAATCGGGGATAACAATCAAGATAGTGGACTTACATGCATGCTTTCACATCTGTAACCCTTTACTACTGTTTTAGTGAGATTTTGAGCCTTGATATCGAGCATAGAACATAATTAGTTGATTGTTCATTTTCTTTTCATGTGTGTTTACCATAACGTTGCATCATTTTAGAACCTGCGTATATGATACATTTCGAGATCATGAACCAAATTGTTGCATGAATATGATAGAGACATTATGATGAGCCAATTTGTTTAAACCTTTTTCATTTGCTCTCCCTACCATAACATTATCCCTTAGAAGCCAAGTTTGAGCCTAATCCTTTTCATTTGTTAAACCCATAACATTAACCCCTTAAACCTTATAGCCCTTTTATTTTTAAACTCATGAGTTGGAACTTGATTATGTTAGTGTTAGTATAATAGTTTTGCTTAAGATATATTATCAGAAGGAAAAAATTGAAAAAATGTAAAAATGAAATATATATATATATATAGGGGAAGGCAGAGAAAACTACATAGTTAGTCGAAAACCGAGAAAACCACTAAAAAACCAATTTTAACCGATAATATAATAATATTTTTTTTATTTTTTTTATAAGAGTATCAATGTAATATTACACATTTTTACCAAAAAATCATTTAAATATTGGTTTACGTATACGTAACTCATAGTGTTACATATACGCAAATAGAAAACAAAAAAATCGCGGTTACGTATACGTAACCCATAGTATTACACATTGTTTTAGTGGTTTTCTTGGTTTTCGCCTAACTTTGTGATTTTCTCTTTATCCCTCCCCTATATATATATATATATATATATATATATATATATATATATATATATATATATATAAACCACAAAAAACCAATTTTAATCAATCATATAATAATATTAATTATTTATTTTATTTTTATTTATTTATAAGAGTACCAATGTAATACTATACATTTTTACCAAAAAATAATTTAAGAATTGGCTTACGTATAGGTAACACATAGTGTTACGTATACGTAAACAGAAAACAAAAAAAATTTGGTTACGTATACGTAAAATATTTTTATGCTAAATTTTGAATATTATATTAATACACTTAAAAATAAATTAAAAAAATAACAAATTTATAAATTATTTGTTTGGCTTTTAACGGTTTTCGCATAACTATGTGGTTTTCTCTTGATTCTTCCCCTATATATATAAATATAGAAAGAAAACACAAAAACATGTTATTGGGTTCACTACAAGAAATTGGGGTGTTTATGTTAGGCCCCTTTCCTGGGTAACCTCACTTGTTGGATTTACTCATAAACATAGTCGTAATTACTGAACTTAAATTTAAAACATTCGAATTCAATCATTACATAACATGACAGCGGAAGTCTTAACAATTAAAAACATAACATTGTCTTAACACATATACTAAAGTGGGATGCCAGTCTCGTGCCGGGTAACCTTCACGCCATCGCACGACCCTTTCTTCCTTTACCTGAAATGTATACTAAAAGTCAGCTAAAGCTGGTGAGTTCTAGTTTAGAGACAATCATACATATTATTTATCTTATCATGAGTATTATATATATATATATAATATACTTAACATTCGAGCCTTTACATATTATTTGCTTTACTATTCTCACATAACATTCATACTGAGTACATACATATGTACATACATACTTACTTGGGGTGAACATTCATTTGGCCATAAACATAAGGGTGATCAACCCATCATACTTGTCGCGAATGTCACAAAGACATCGCAGTGAGAGCTACCGTCGTCGCCCTTTTCATAAACCGTCCGGCTCTAGAAAACCGTTCGTCGATACATAAATCCGTCCGGCAACCTTTGTCCGTCCGCTTTTAACCTGTTCTACCGTCGTAGTACGGTCATTCGCCCGTCTGCCCTAGGGCATCCGTTTCCCACGTGGTTATTATGTATGCAACCGTTCTACATGTAATAAGGCATTTGCTTCGACCGTCCATGAGTACCTTTCTTATACGTCCTAGCTTGCGAAGGAACGTTTTTGTCCCGGTTGCAAAATAGTCACGTGGTCGTCCGTCTACTGAAGTAGCCGTTTTCATAGAAGCATTCATAACGTTTACATACATTCATAACATGCAATATATATATATATATATATATATATATATATATATATAATATAAAGCAAGACTTCACTTGATTACGTTATGTCATTCTTTCATTCATTCTTCATAATCATATAATTCATTTTCATATATAGGTGTATATATATATTTGTATACCACGTATGATCACATTGACATTCATAGCATTTATTCATTTAGTGTATACACTTCAGCCCCAAAACATTTAAATTGATTTGCAGATAACATAGAAGGGGGCACATAGAACTCACCTGATAAGCTAATCTGGGTTGTCCTAAACAAGGGTCCAACAACGTCACTTCCGATCTGAATTAGGTAATTAATTACACATCAGACCCAATCCCGACTCTAACGGTTTAATCATTCTAAACATATTGACTTTACTTAACCAGCATCTTGCCTGCGCACTTAGTAAGTGCGCAGGGCCTTGCTCATGCGTACTTGACAAGTGCGCAGAGCATTCTTCCTGCGTACTTGGTAAGTACGCAGGATCTTCCTCCTACGTACTTGGTAAGTACGCAGGACGTCCTTCTTGCGTACTTGATAAGTACGCAATACCTGTTTCCTAGACAAAAATCCGAAATTCTTGCATGCTAACCCGATCATGCCAATCTTACAATTTTCTTTGATCAAAACGTGCGATTTTCATTCTAGATGCTAGTTCTAAGCTTATTATCAGTTTCCATCCATAAAAACGTCTCTTATTTAACTAAAACCCGAGAAACCTCAAAACGAACAAAAACTCAGATTATGGTCGAATCGTTACCTGGATTGGAATTCTGATTCGGAGGTTTTGCTCACGAGCTCAGCAGTAACATGCTCCTTCAAACTCGTGTCGATCCGTCGACTTTCTCTCTCTAGACCCGAGCTTCCCTTTCTCTCTTTAGAGTGATGAAATGAGGTTGAAATGGCGAGGTGGGCTGCCTTGCCCCTTATATACTCGGGCTTCCATCGGCCCGTTGGAGCCGAGCCCAAGCCCATCCGTTTTTCTTTTGTTTTATGACGATTAAGTCTCTATCGTTTTATTATTTACTTATTTATTATTTTTGGGATGTTACAGTTTACCTACACATGTAAATGTGTGGGTAATATACCTACACATGTTTGTATATGTGTGGGTAATATCTTTTAGGCACACTTGACGTTGGTGGGAAAATTTCCCCCCAAATTTGACAATCAATTAAATTTAAATTACCTACACATGTGGTAAATTTTCGTTATGTTTAGGTAAAATATCTACACATATATAAAAAACTAAAATATGTGTGGGTAAAGTATTATGCTTTACCAATACATAATATTTGTAAATAAATATATTGATAAATTAAGTAAATAATTTTTTATTTTATTTTTTGAAAATGACGTGGCAAATATAATACCTACACATATGTATAAATGTACAATATGTGTAGATATTGGATACATATTACATACACAAAATAAGTTAAATTAAATTGTAGATAAAAGTAGAATGACATGAAATTAATTATTTTAAACAAAAGCTAAAACCTAGATAAAATAAGTAATTACCCACATATAAAATAAGTGATCACTCCTTTCTCAAATTGTTTTCAACACCCATTTACCTAAATTTTCTATTGCAAGTATTTTCTCAATCAATCGAATCGCAACTCTTAGTTTTACTTTTAATTGTCTAGTTAAACCATAAGTTACAAATAGCATTCTCCACGAATTCCTTATGCATATGACAACCCTACTTTCTATACTACAGTGTAAGGTAGCTAAGAACCAGATTTTAACTACATTTTTTATAGCTTTCAACACACGATCAATAGGTGTATCGACCGGGTGCAATTTCAATAGGCATAGTTGGTATTTGAGAATACGGATAATGTTTGTATTGAAACGATTTTTGTTCAAATGTCTGTTGATGTATCGGTTGTTGTATCCGTTATTGTCTTGCTTGACTTTAGCTAGAACCACCTCTCGATTTAGATACTTTTTTTTTCTAATTACGGGCCTTATGATTTTTTGGAATCCATGGAGAGTAAAAATAGTGTATTTTTTGTGTAGAAATAGTGTGTTTTTGATGATTTGAGTAGAAAAATAAATAAGGTTTATGTATTTATAGTTTTTAAATTCAATTTATAATAACGACCTCACGGGTACTTATACCTGAATGTCATGCGACCGTGTACCCACCTGATCTCCATATCCGCATGATGCCCCTAGTACCCTAACTAAGTAAAGTATATTTTTTTTCTGTACATATGCATTTTTTGTGTTGATTTAAAGTATTAGTATGCCAAACATAAAATAATTTCTAGTTAAGTTGGTCATGTTCGTGTAAATCAGCGAATATCAATGTCATGTTCGAATTCATATGTCTGACATGATTTTCGGTTTGGACCCACGAACACGACCTATTTAGCACACCTAACTCAAGGCATCAAGCAAAAGACCAAATATCACGGTCCCATGGTGCGACCGTGTAATGACCACCTGGTAAAAAATAAATCCAACATCAAGCTCACGATCAGCACCACAGTTGTAACATTGTGCCTCACTTTGCACAAGACCTCATTGATTTATTTTTATTCACCCGAGTGAAAACTTTGAAGGAGGTCACCTAGCTATTCCAGGATTGCTTCCACCCAAACACGTTTATTTATGAAGTTCTCTCAACCAAAGCTAATGAGATCAAAATGTGTTGGTGATATTTGAGGAGATGAATTTCTTATAACTCGGGAATGGAACAGAATGATGTGGCCTAAAATCATAACAACTACCCGTGAATAGAACAGAATGGTATGGCCTACAATCAAAACAACCATTTGCTTAAAAAAGATCTCCAAGACGTCTTTGGGATTCATGTTATATTTTTTTGATTATATAAAATGTTTATGATGGTTAGATTTTTATATAATAGTCGATAAAATGTAACAATTTTTAATACCCAAATATCATCTAATCTTATACTTGTAAGGACTTGAGCCAACATCATTTTTATAGTGGTAAACACCATACCACTATACGACAATGTAATAGATAAAACATACCCAAAAAAATTACACTAATAGACTAACAGCAAAGGCTATTCGTGGTTAATGTAGACACAATCCTCATATTTTACTGTTTGAATCGGAGCTTCGTGAAGGGTCAATCGTGTTAGGAGGAGTCTTAATTCGAACCATTAATAAGCCCTGCTAGTGTTATTAAAGAAGGGTCCCATTACCGGTTGAATGTGTTACACCCCCGTAGACTTGTGATTGACTTTTCACATTTTCTTCAAACAAAAATCACTACAATGGTCTAAATGTATGAGGTCGCCATGTCACATCGTCACATCATTACATGGACAACCATCACTAACAATCACCAAGATGCGTAGTAGTTTTACGTTCAACATTTAATTTTTAGTTATTAACTAATCATTTAACTAAAACACAAATATTTGTTTAAAATAAAGACAACAAAATACAAATTTATTTAGTTAAAAAACAAACATATTAAAATATAAAAATCAATCGTCACTTGGACGGTTCCTCCAAATATGCTCTGCCAAATCACCGTAGGCTTAGATGTGTGTCTCTGTCGTGTATTGCGTGTTTTTCTTCGGAGCTTAGTTGTGCCGGCGGCGTTTTCGGGTTATCATCATAGTTTTGGCAAATGGTTGAGCCCTTGTCTTCTAATATCATGTTATGTAATATTATGCAAGTATACATAATATTCATTATTTTATCTTTCAAATCGCCGTGTTACCTATTGTGAACTCTCGGCTTCTTTGGCTAGCTCGTACACGTCACGGATCGTTTCAATTATCACTTTATCTTCTTCCGATGAACCCACCGACGAAGATGACCATTCCCTTTTTAATTGGTTAAGAGAGAACAAAATTTTATTGGTTAAGAGAATAGAATTTTATTGGTTGAAAGAATAGAGAGTAGTGTGTTATTGGTTGAGAAAATATGGCATATATTTATATATTAAAATTAAAAATTATTTTTTTTATGTTTGTAGCCATTAAACAACGGATAGTTTAACCAAATTGAACACCATCGCCCGTAAATGTCCCCATGCCACGCCCATTCACACCAAAGGGGGCGGTGTTTCACCTCTCTTCCCCATTTCACGCTACCATCACTGATACTCTAATATTCAAGCAATCACGCCCCCACTGTTTAATAAACGTATGTAGACTCTATTATCGACAATGTCCTTCATCCTAACAAGTCAATTGAACTAATGAGATATCAAGTATTTCAAACAACTAAAAGAAATAAATAAACGAACCAAGTAAAATCTCACTCAATCATAGCTAAAGCTGTTTGTAGTATTTGGAGAGGATTAGACGAGTACAAACCTTTCCTCTATCCTAGGAAGATAAAGAGGCTGCTCCTTCCGAGACCCAGTTCAAGTAACTAAAGAAACTGATCATAACACGGTTTTTGGTATATAAGAAAAAAAGGAGCTTTTGACTAACTGGGTTTCACGTGACATCAAAACGTCACACTACGTCCATCACATAAAATAGCACACATTTTTTTACAAACATCTTTTTACTCCGAAATACAATCTAATCAACGTGCATTTAAAGGGATTCGTACCACACCACTTTTGTGGGGAGCAGTCACCAACGCCACTAGACTACAAGTGGCATTGCACCAAACATATAAAATAGCACAAAAAAAGGCGTCCGAGTACTTTACTTAACTCTCGCATATGTGCAAAAGACGACGATCTGATGTACGTAGCCTTCCCTTACATTTTGTGTGTGCCTTATAGTAACTCTTAAGATTGATGCTATGTGATCTTGAGGTCATGGAATTTAAGTCGCCACTTGGTTTCTCTTTATAACACAACCAATTCTATTAAATTTCCACACCTATCCCATTGAGTTACAGAAACTAAAATAAGAAGGCAGTCGGATGAGCAACCAATAAATCCAACCTCTTCTACAGACTGGCCTTTTTCTTACTTCAAGTTTAACAAAGAAAGGGATTCTGCAGATCAAGTTCGCAGCGCCATTCTGGTGGTCGCAGGGCTTGTCGCTACTGCTAGCTATCAAGCCGTGATGAGCCCTCCTAATTATTTTAACAGAAGAAAACCGTTATGCACAACGTGTGTTTGTGTTTGCAAACACGCTAGCTTGGTCATCGAAATGCTCACGAGTTCTTTCCCATTTCAAAGAGAGATCCGACTATCTTACCTGTCCATGTCTTTTGCCTATGGGTTCGTAGCAGCCGCACAAGATCATATAACCTCTCGTCTCACGTATATACTACTCATTCTGTGTTTCTTCGCACCATACCTAATTCGTTGGGTACCGACATATATAAAAAAGAAGCGTGCACAATGAATGACTTTCGTTTAATAATTAGTATACTTGGTTAATGTGTATGTGCAAGAATAGCTATCTTATGCATGTAGTTTAATTTTATGACATATGATCATTGTGTTGCAAGAGTTCAAAAGCTGAAAACAGGCATGGACAACAATTTCTGGTTTTAGTATTATTTGATCCTAGTCTTGAATGATATTAACTATGAACTATTGGTGTCCAAGAATTCAAATTCGTCATTTTCGAAATTGAAATTCAAATTGTATATATAACTAGTATTAAACTCAAGCGCGCTATGGCGCGCCAAAACGAAAAAAATTTACTCCGTAGAAATTTTATAACATAAATCAAAACCTATAAGTCGAAAATAATTATGAAGAAAAACGTAATAAAGAAACTAAGATTAAAAAAAAGTTAACCCGTACACTTATCCTCTCAGAAAAAATTGACGTCTAGAAAAAATCAACAACCAACTTTTAAAATTTAAAGCTTAAAGTTAAATATAAAGAATTAAATTACTAAAAAAATTAAAAAATATTATTAAGGAAAGAAATTTTTGAAAAGTAAAAAATTAAAAATTGGCTGATGTCAGCAAGGATGGTGCTGACGTCAATTGAACTGGAAAGGGGGGGCGGATCGAACCCGTGTTTATCGGGTGTACTATGAGAATTGTTGCTGAGAGAATGAGCGAATTGTATTGTTGAGGGGGAGCTTTGTATTTGATTGCTTATCATGAATGAAAATATGTGATGACTTTCTACATTTTTGTTATTGAAGTTCTACCTTGTTCTTTATATCTTTTTATTCGAATTACTATGTTTATTCCGCTACTCATGTTACTCTATTTGATTCAAATTAATTGAATACGATTAAGTATCGATCCCAATATTTGGTATCAGAGCAGGTTACATTGATTGATGCCAAAGCCTTTGGGCTATTGGTTGAACAATTTGGAGGAACACCTACCTATGGTTGTCGCCAATAATCGAGAAGTTTTGGCTCAGCAATATGGCACATTCTGTTTTTGCAAGGGTGAATCATTGACCCAACACTATGAGTGTTTCTATACTTTGGTGAGTGAACTAAAGATGTGTGGCCAAACATATCAAACCGAGCAAATGTAATACAAATTTCTCAGGTCATTTCCATATCTTTGGGGCACACATACTTTAGTTATTAGAATCTTAGCTGATTCAAAAAAAGTTTACTCTCACTCAATTACATGGCACTTTTGACATTTGAAAGAGAAATTAATCAAAAGAAGAAGCTCATGAATATTGGAAAAGTTGTTGATGAGTACTTCTGAACCCATTGTGAAGCTTGAAGGTTGATTATCACCACTTTCTCTCTCTAGTTTCTCTCATTTTATCTCTCTAGGTTGAAGATGGTGAAGTTGTGAATGAGGGGAGATCGGTGGTGGCGTCAAATCTTTATCAGACACATACATGGGATTTTGTTCCACTCCCACCTAGTAAGCATGCAATCAGTTATCGTTGGGTATATAAGATTAAAACAAAGTATGATGGTCTCTTGAGCGATACAAGGTCAGACTTGTTGTAAAAGGGTACTCGTAAAAGTATGTTATAGATTATGAGGAGACTTTTGCCCCAATAGCAAAAATGACGACAGTCAGTACTCTCGTTGCAGTTGCATCCGTTCGTCAGTGGAAGATTTTTTAAATGGATGTCAAGAATGCTTTTCTGAATAGTGATTTTCATGAGAAGATTTACATGACTTCTCCCCCGAGTATTGCTCACCGAACATCTGAAGTTTGAAAAAATATTCTGTATTTCTTTCCTTTTTTTAAACCAAAAAATAACAAATACCAAATAATAAATATTATGATCGAATTTATTTTTGTATAACTAAATCACACAAAATTATTAATATTTTTTAAGGTTAAAAACCAATAGCAATTATTATCTTTAGGATGTTTGGATAATAAGATAATCAAATTATAGTATATTTTGTTATGAAAAATTGATGTATTTTTTAAAGATATTAAACTAGTTATAACGTCATTCGGTTTTTTAGCTCTATTTCTAAATCTCGAGCTCGGCTCATGAGTAATTTTTATAGCTCGATTCGGGCTCGGCTCGATTATTATTTAATACTTAATTATATATAATTATTATATATTTTTATTATAATTTTTATATATGACATAATATATAGTATTTAGTTTTTTTTTATTTTAATTTTATATCTATAAATATTATTTTATAAATGTATATTTAATATATTAATTAAAAAAATTTACAAACAATAGGCTCTTTAGGCTCGTAAGCCAGCTTGGGCTCGATAAATGAAGCTTGGGCTCGATAAATGAAGCTTGGGCTCATTTACTCAACGAGCTTATATTTAGGTTTGGGCTCGAGCTCGTTTAAGCGCGGCTCGATTAGAGCTTTTAACGAGCCGATCTCGAGTACCTCGTGAGTCGGCGTCTCGTTTACGTCCCTGGTTCTTGAATCTTGTCCGACCAGTGAAACTCTGAGGCGTCTGGTTGACTATCCGGTCTGGTTTTGAAAACATTGATACTGGGATTGATTGCCACTTCATTCTTCATCATCTACAGCTTTGGACCATCTCGCTTCCATATGTTCCATCAACCTTGTAGAATAGTGATATTTTTACGAGGCTCAATCGGCGTCTCAGATTCATTTCTTGTGTGACAAACTCTTAATTTTTATTACTATTATTGTGAGTTTGGGGGAGGATGCTAGCATAATGAGTTATTGTGTTTTTTTTGTTTACGAGTTAGGGTTTATTTGATGGCTATATGTAGCCCTTATTCTTTTCATTGTAATTGCACTTTTCATTATAATAAAACTGTTGTGGGTTAAAATTCATAACAGGATCCTGAGCAACATGTGATTCAAGATCCAGTATCCCGATAAGGTCAGTATCCTGAATATTACTAACGGTTACTTGTCTATTATTTTAATCGCATGTGAAGTATTTTTAAACTAATACGTGCCTAAAGAATCGTTCAATGGACGTGGATCATGTGTTGAACCTGTGGAATGTGCGTGCAAAAGCTTGCAACGGTCACATGAAGAGGATAGGGTCAAGACCATATTTTTCGGATGGTTAGTTATGTTCATTTTTTGTATTTAATACGCCATAAATCGTTTAGAGACATGCAACACTCGCACTTACAATCATTGTAACACTTAGCATACGATCTCGTTGGCTCTCTTTGTACTCAACAGTTTCCAGTTTTATAAAAATCATCAAGGCAGTCCGACTTTTGTCGGCTCCCGAGGTTTTGTGCCGGAGATCATCAAGGATCAAGGGCTTTCCTCGTAAACACTCGTGTCAATTTTATTATTTTACATTCATAGATTCAACAAGCACGCTACCTCACTATCGAAATTTGGTTACAAGGTTAATTTGTATAATTTTTACCCAAAACAATTTGACGCCCACCGTGAGGCAAGTTGTGTTTTTTATCTTCAAATCTTTATTAAATTTTTTGTTTAATCATTATCTTTCGAAACTGATTTCAAAAATATCGTCCAAATCTAAAAACGTCTCCGTCTCGGCTCCATCTTCAACCTCCGGGCTAGTCAGCCCTATTCCTCCTCCTCCATCATTCCAGAAAAAGAATGATAATCAGCAGAAGAAAACTATTCCTTCGGGTTTTTTGGGATCCGGAATATCCGCTAGCCCATCTGTGCTCGTTTCAAATGATGAACTTCTCAAAGTATTCTCCGAGGTAAAGCAGCACATGGAACAATAGAAAAAGACTAAACATGCAATATTTGAAGAACTTGAAAGGATCAAAGACTCAAAGAAACCGATGGAAGTGACAACTCCATTGCAACCAAGGGCTTTGAACTTTGACTATCCAGGATCTTCAAGGATCCATCATGGAGATTTCCTACCCATGCAGACCGGAGATACAACTCTTGGTCCGACTGTGGCTACCAGGGTTACTACAACTCAAGATCTTAGATTCACCCCGGGATCATCTTTCAGAGATACCGGCATGGGTAACACATTTAATAATTTTTTGAATGCTAACGAATCTGTGCAGGATACATGGATCACTCCTTCCATGGTGAAAGAATTGAAAAGGCAGAGAGAGATGATCTTCTGTGTACCTGGTGTGGTACAACCCATACCCGAGATGTCCGCTACCAGCCACAGGATTTCCAGATTCGCTCCTCGCATTTGTGATGCTGAAATCCCGAAGCATTTTCAAACTCCCAACATGAAGCTATACGATGGGACAACGGATCCTGAGGAGCATGTGGCGCAATATAGAGAAAGAATGGAGATCAACCCCATTCCCTTATATCTGAAAGAGGCTTGCTTATGCAAAGGCTTCGGTTCTACCTTAACAAGATCAATCTTAAAATGGCTACTTAATGTCCCTTCATACTCTATTACTTCATTTGCATATTTAATTAACCTGTTTAACAGTCAATTCTCTTGCAGTAGAACTTTTGAAAGATTGACAAGTGACCTGTACAGGGTAATTCAAAATCCCGGAGAATCCCTCCGAGATTATGTCAGCAAATTTGGCAAAGAATCCTTGGATATCCCGAATCTCGACGTAAGCAGTCCAGGCCTTCAAAATGGGATTGAGGAAAGATTCTCAATTCTATGAAGACCTTGTCATGAACCCTTGCAGGAATCTTGACGAAGTCAGAAATAGAGCACTGATGTTCATCAGACTCAAAGACGATAAAAAGATTCAACAAAGGATGGATGGTCCAACCAGTTATAGTCAATCTAACCGGAAGACCGAGACTGCACCTTTGAAACCATATAGATCCAAGCCATACTCCAAACCTAGTAATCACAGAGTCAATGCTGTGGAAGATGATGAGGAAGAAGAAGAATTGTTGAAGCACTTTTGTGTGACAAACACTCTGGATATTGTCTTAGCTTTTGTACTTGTCTTGTATGTATTAGTCTTTGTATCTTAGTTTCTGTATGTATTAGGTATCGAGTTGTATTTACTATTGTATGTACTCGTTGTCTAAATTCTCTAAGTGTTTTGCGCACTTAGCATGTGCGCAGGAGTTATCTCCTGCATACTTAGCAAGTACGCAAGAACTCTCAGCATACTTGCTAAGTACGCATGAGCAATTTTCCCTGCGCACTTGCTAAGTGCGCAGAGCCCAGGTCTAGTATAAATAGGCAAGGTTAAAAGAAGTTATGTACGCAGTCATTTGCACTCAGTTGTATTCTCTCTGTAACCTTCAAGTTTTATAATAGACGGAGTTTGAGAGTGATTTTGTTGTCGGTTTACTTTGTGTTGCTTGTTTCTCCACCTAGTCATGGGTATTCCGCACCCGTTCCTACTAGTCACACACCCACACGTAACGATCCGAGACACCCGGGGACCTACAAGTGGTATCCGAGCTTAGCTCTTGATTTCGAGTGTTGTAAGTGTGTTAGGAGAATCTTCTACACAATCTACAGAGATTTTGCAAGCAAAAGTATGTGTTTTTGTTGATTTTTGTGATAAAATAGGGTTAGCTCTTGAGCACTATTTTAGAGGCAAAAATCACTCAAAAACCTACCTTTTGTTGTGTGTTTGAGTGTTTTGAGCATCAAAGGTTGGTTAGAAATGAGTTTCTAACCCTTTGGCTCATTTTGTTTGGTCATATCTTCAACTTTTTCTGTCTCCGGTGAGATTCCAATGACCGGAAAAAGTTGGTGAAGGTTGGTGAAAAGTGATCTGCGTACTTACCATTTTTGGAAACAAGTACAGGCTTCCTGCGTACTTACCAAGTACGTAAGACCATTTCTTGTTGTGTACTTAACTCCTTCCTGAGTACTTGTCATTTACTCCTGCGTACTTGTTAAGTACGCAAGAGCAAATCTTAAGTGCGCAAGAACAAGTTCTTAATTGAGCAAGGCCAGAGCTAGGGATGGCAAAATAACCCGAGCTCGACGGGTATACCCGAAACCCGACGAGTTCGGGGCGGGTATACCCGAAGCCCGACGGGTACGGGGCCGGGTATGGGATTAATTTTTAAAAATTTCGCGGGTATGGGACGGGTATGGGATTAGGTGATACCCGACCCGATTACCCGAAATCACATACCCGTTTACCCGAATCATATACCCGAAAATTTGTAATTTATAATTTTATTTTCTCTTAACCCATGACTATTAATGTTTCATTTTAGTAAGTTTATTATGTGAAAAACTACTTTTTCTTTTAAAATATGTATTTATAAATATAAAAAGTAGAGTCATAGAAAAGTACAAGACACATACCCGACGGTTATTGGCCGATACCCGCGGGTATACCCGATACCCGATATCAATGGGTATACCCGTTACCCGCGGGTATACCCGATACCCGACGGGTAATTACCCGACACAAACCCGACGGGTAATGGGCCGGGTATGGGACACAATTTTACAACCGGGTATGGGTTTGGGATTACCAATACCCGGCCCGAACCCGACCCATTGCCATCCCTAGCCAGAGCTTAAATGCGCACGTTGCTTTGATTTTTTAGAAATTTAACTAAGTGTTTCACTATGGCAAATCTTCAGAACCTCGGTAACCTTCTAAATTATGACAACGAGATTGGAACCCCACAAAAACCACCAAAGTTGCTTAATGTAAATGATTACTCAAACTGGAAAGCACGCTTTGAACACTATATTTCTTATACTGATTCTTCATTGTGGATACCCATTCTTGAGGGTTATAAGCATCCCACATATACATATCTTGATGAGGAAGTTCCCAAGCCTATCTCCAAACTTGATGAAGAAGAAAAGAAATTTTATGATAGAGAGAAGAAGGCACACGGATCTATTACAATGGCCTTGAACAGGGAGTTATTTCACAGCTTTAGAGGATACAATAACTCTAAGGATCTCTGGAAGGCTTTGCAGAAGAGATTCGAGGGAAAGAGCGACATCAAGAAGAGTAAGGGGATCTTCTTAGGAAGCAGTATGAGTGCTTCAGATATTTGGAGAATGAATCTATAGATGATCTTATCTCTAGATTCTATCATCTGCAAACTGAGCTGAAAGCTTATGACCTGATCTATCCGAATGAGGAGTTAGTTGAGAAGTTTTTGGATGCCCTACCACCAAAATTTGAGATGTACACCACTCTGATGAGAGAGAACTCAAAATCCTATGAGATGACTATTGATGAAGCAGTTGGAAAGGTTCAAGCACATGATATGAACCTGAAAAAAAAAAGGAGAGCTCAGGGAGGCCTCAAATACAAGACCCTTCAGTGTATTATGGGACGTCTTCCACAACCAAGTCATCAGGTTCTAGAATTGCCCTTTTCTCAGGGAACTCTCATGAGGAGGATAACTCAAATGTCTACGGTGGTCATGCTTGCTATGCAGCATCTGGATCAGGATCTGGATCTCACCACCAGAATTCCTCAGTAAATCTTTCTCCCACATCTTCAGCTAACCAATCAGCAATAGCCAAGATAGCTGAAGATCATGTGGCTTTATTCTCATCATGCATGCTTGCATATGAGAACTTCATTGGCGGTAAGCTCACGGATCCTGAAACCATAGAAGAAGACTTCAATCAGGTGGATCCAGATGATATAGAGGACATGGATATTCAATGGAATATGGCCATGATCTTGAGAAGGGCGAAGCGTTTCCTGAATATAACAGGTAGGAAATTTATTGGTGGACATTCAAATGCCAAGGTGGGATTTGATAAATCCAAGGCCAAGTGCTACAAATGCAATAAATTTGGGCATTTTGCAAGAGAATGTCAAAAGGACAAAGCACCATCCTCGGGGTTCACCAGACATAGCCAAGGAACCGGTCAAGGGTACAACAACTCCAACAACCGCAATCAAGGTCAAGGTGGAACGTCCAACGCTTTGGTAGCACAACAGGACTACAGCTTTGATTGGGGTGTTCATCTGGAGGATGCCCTTATTGCTCAAATGCAAGTTGGTCTCATGGTTGAGATCGTGGAGATGATGGAAGCAGAGGAACGGGAAGCTTCTGTGGCTGACCAAGAAGAGTCTACAACTGCAGTTGCCCTCATGGTTATTGGAGAGGCATCATGTTCATCAGCTGAGGTAGATTCTAATTCTTTTGCTGTCATTTCTTGTTCCAAATGTCTAAGCTTAAAGGATGAAAATTCTAAGCTTCAAGACAAAGTCGAACCCCTTTGTATTGCAGCTTTAAGCTACAAAGAAAATGAAAAACGATACAAAGATTCAATTGAAACGTTGAAGAAAGAAAAAACGTGATTATTCACTTAAAATCAGCGATCAACAGATTCATTTGGATGTTGCATACAAGGGGTTGGAGAAAAGAAACAATGAGATCAACAAGCTACAAAATGAGATCTTGCAGTTAAAAGGCAATATTGAGAAGTTGAAAAACTCTCGTTTTATGGTGGAACACTACGAGTCTGTAATGAGACAAGTGAATGGCTTAGGGTTGGGTACTAATGCCATTCCTCCACCAGTAAGCGGGAAATTTGTCAACGGCTTAATTTATACTGATTTGTCTTGCCTTGATGAGTCCTCGAGTCAGGTTGATTCCTCTGACAAGGATGATTCCTCAAGTAAGGTTGACTCTGCATCCGATGAAGAGTTCTTTACTGCTTCTGATGATGGGTCTGAGAACACCTGCCCTGATGGTGTAGTCTCCGAGGAGTTGCTCGGTGAATAGAAAGTTAAGAAAAACATTGTCACTGATTATGATAATTGTCTTTTGACTGAACCCGATATCGTCGAATCAAATGAAAAATTAAATGTGATGCTTTATGGGGGATATAAAAATATTAATCAAGTTAAGAAAGAAGCCTTTTCAGCTCATTACGGGCTTGGATATCAAGAAAATATGCAAAAGTATTATATTCCCAAAAACCAATCACCATCGGGTCAAACTATTGTTCATCAAACAACTTCTCATGTTCATCATGCTGAGTCATCCAATGTCAAATCAAATGAGCCTTACAGGAGGACTTACAAAGATAAACGAACATGTTTTCATTGTGGTATGGTCGGTCACATCATTGTGAACTGCCCGAATAAGAACCAAGGGAAAAGGCCAGTTGTTGTCCCCAAGTCACCACCAGTGAAACAGACAAAGAGTCCAAAGAAGAATGAGGTGAAACCACCGGTGAAACCGTTGGTGAAGCCAAAGACCACCTCTGAGGCTAAACCTAATGTTCCAAAAAGGGAAAAGCATCATGCTAAACCCTATGTATCTACCTCTGGTAGTGCACCAACTGGTGAGAAACATGTGGTAAAACTCTCCAAACCACAGAGAAGAAGAAGGAACAAGATATTGAGAAAGCTGGAACAGCTAGCTGGAGCTTAATCAGGTGAAGCTTCCATTAGTTCACATGCTGCTATTGAATCTAAGCCTACTGTTCCAGTTAAGAAAAAGAAGAGGTCCTGGAACAAGAAAACAAAAGGTTCTCAATCTCCTGGTCCCAAGTCTTCTACATATTCACCCATTTTTGACAGTCACGACTATGAGTTAATAGAGGTAGTCTATTTTGATAAAGACGGACGACCCAAGACCATTATGGTTTGGGTCTCCAAATCTAACTAACTCGTGTGTGACTCGTGCAGGGACATCCGAAGGGTACTATCTCTAATCGTTGGTATGTAGATAGTGGATGCTCCCGGCACATGACAGGTAACGTGGCCCTGCTTCAATATGTCAAACCATTCAGAGGCGGCTATGTGGCTTTTGCAGGAGAGAAAGGCGGTAGTATCACATGTCAAGGCGTGGTTTCAAATGGTTGTGTTAGCTTCGACAACGTCAACTACTGCGAGCAGCTGAAGCATAACTTGTTGAGTGTCTCTCAGATGTGCGACAAGGAGTACTCGGTTATGTTTGACAAGTCAGAATGCATGATTCTCAAGCCTAGTTTTGAAGTTCTTGAAGACTGGATTCTGATGCAAGCACCAAGGATAAACGACACTTATCAGATCGATATGAGCGTAGCAACAACCACCTCATCAGTTGCTACTTGTTTGCTTACCAAAGCGACAGATCTTGACTCAATCTTGTGGCATAGGAAACTCGGACACATTTCTTATCGAAAAATGAATCATCTTGTCCGAAACGGTTTGGTAATTGGGGTTCCTAAGCTGAGATTTTCCGTTGCAGATGACTGTATGCCTTGTAAAAAGGGCAAACAGCAACCGAAGTCTCACAAGCCCAAGCTCCAAAACTCCATCGATACCCCTTTGGAGCTATTACATATGGATCTGTTTGGCCCCATAAGTATCAGGAGTATTGGAGGTAAGTCATACTGTCTAGTTGTAACCGATGACTTCTCATGTTTTTCTTGGGTGCATTTTTTAGGTAGTAAGGACGTGACTGTTGACATTCTTCAATACCTGATTCTGAGCTTGGAATCCCTTTGCAAGTTGAAGGTTAGAAGAATAAGGAGTGATAACGGAACTGAATTCAAGAAGAATTTGATGGAGCTTTTCTATCTCAAGAAGGGCATTTGTCACGAATTTAGTGCCCAGTACACACCTCAGCAGAACGGAGTTGCAGAAAGGAAAAACAGAACCTTGATCGAGACTGCAAGGACAATGCTGTCAGATGCAAAGCTTCCTGTAACTTTCTGGTCAGAAGCAGTAAACACAGCTTGTCATGTCTTGAACAGAGTTCTGGTTGTTAAGAGGCACAACAAGACTTGCTATGAGTTGATCAACAATCGACCTCCCAATCTTGACTACCTAGTTCCTTTTGGTAGGCCATGTTCCTTATTGCTACAATACAAGGATCAAAAATCTAAATTTCATGCAAAAGCAGTGGAAGGCATCTTCTTAGGATACGTTGCCAACTCTGTAACATCCCAAAACTGGTAATAAATAAATAATGACACGATCGAAATTTATAATTTTTAAATGGCGAAAGAAAAACGGATGGGCTTGGGCTCGGCTCCAACGGGCCGAAGGAAGCCCAAGTATATAAGGGCAAGGGCTGCTCCAAACCCTTCATTTCTACCATTCACAAGTTCTAGAGAGAGAGAAGAGAGCTCGGGTCTAGAGAGAGAAAGTGACGGATCGACTCGGGAATTCAGGAGAACGTTCCTGCTGTGCTCGTGATCATCTCCTCCGAATCAGAAATCCAATCCAGGTAAGCGTTCGATCATAATCTGAGATTTTATGATTTTTAGGATTTTCGGGTTTTAGCTAAAAAGGTAACGATTTTGCGGATGAAACTTGAAAATGAGCTTAGGCATAGCATCTAGAATGAAAACCGAACGTTTTGATCTAAGAAAAATTAAGATATTGACTCGATCAGACTCGCATGCAAAAACTTCAGATTTTTGGGGAAGACGATATATGCAGACCCATCGAAACTACTTAGTTTCGATATGTGCAGACCCATCGAAACTACCCAGTTTCGATATATGCAGGCCCATCGAAACTACCATAGTTTCGATATGAGCCCACTATCCGAAACTAAGATTACACCTAAGTTACTTATCGAAACTACCAAGTTTCGACATAAGCAACCTATCGAAACTACCAAGTTTCGACATAGCAACCTATCGAAACTACTAAGTTTCGACATAAGAAACCTATCGAAACTACCAAGTTTCGACATAAGCAACCTATCGAAACTACCAAGTTTCGACATAAGCAACCTATCGAAACTACCAATTTTCGACATAAGCAACCTATCGAAACTATCAAGTTTCGACATAAGCAAATCCATCGAAACTACTAGGTTCAAGCATAGTAATGTCTAGTGTCATCTAGGAGCACTACCTTACGTGTATGACTTTATTATACAGATTATGAGTGACATTAGTGACGCTCAGTAACCAGCTAAGTGTATCTCAGAAACTACTCATCAGGTGAGTTCTATGTGCCCCCTTCTATGTTATGTGCAAACCTTATTAAATGTTTTAGGGCTGAAATGTATACACTAAATGAATAAAGGATATGAATGCAAATGTGATCATACGTGATGTACTAATATATATGTTATATATATATGAGAATGAATTATAAACAAAGAATGAAACGTATGTTTACAAAGAATGAAGGAAAGAATGGCATAACGTAAATAAATGAAATCTTGCTTTATAATTATTTATATTGCATGTTGTGAATGTATGTATACGTTATGGACGGAAACGAAGCTAACGGCTACTTCTGTAGACGGACGACCACGTGACTATTTTGCAACCGGGAAAGAAACGTTCCTTCGCAAGCTAGGACGTATAAAAAGCATAAAAGGGCGGTCGAAGTAAATGCTAAAATAGTATAACGGTTGCATAAACAATAGTTCGCGTGGGAAACGGATGCCTTATGGCAGACGGGCGAATATGACGGACTACGACGGTAGGACGGGTAAGACGGACGGCCGAAGGTTGGCCGGACCAAGTTAAGGCGGACGGTTTCTAGGACCGGACGAGTAAAAGGGCTATGACGGTAGCTCAAGGGCGTATGTCTTTGTGATATACGTACCGTAAGATGGGTTGATCACCCTTATGTGTATGACTAATGAATGTTAAGGAAAGAAAAGGTGAATACATATCTATGTAATCACATAAGAATAAAGAAAGAAAAGGTGAATACATACATATGTAGTCACATAAGAATAAAGAAAGAAAAGATGAATACATACCTATGTAGTCACATAAGAATAAAGAAAGAAAAGGTGAATACATACATATGTAGTCACATAAGAATAAAGAAAGAAAAGTAAAAGCTATGAATACGTATTTGTAGAAATGTATGTATATAATTATGTATACTTATAAAGAAAAGAATGATCATACTTAATAGTTTTAAACTAGAACTCACCAGCGTTAGCTGACTTTTAGTATACATTTCAGGTAAAGGAAGAAAAGATCGTGCGAAGGCGTGAAGGTTACCCGGCTCAAAACTGACATCCCATATTTATATATGTTAAGACAAATGTTATGTACTTAATTTTAAAAGACTTCCGCTGTTATGTCATGTCATGTTACGTTATGTAATGAATGAATTCGAATGTTTTAAATTTAAGCTCAGTGATTATGACTATGTTTATGAGTAAATCCAACAAGTGAGGTCACCCGGGTTTGAGGGCCTTACAAACTCACCATGCAAGAGAGTGTACAACATAGGAACTCGTACTGTCGAGGAATGGTTCGAAGTGGATTGCAGCAAACACAGCATTCCACCATAACCAACTGGTCCAGCTTGGGGTTTTGATTATGATGTGCTATTCAAGTCTTTCAACCTTCTGGATCTATCTGCCGATGATGCCGCGAATGTGTACGATTTATTTAATGGCGGCGATGACTCCAACTTCTCAACCCGTGCCACTGTACCTATTGTAACTCCCGATTCCAATGCTGCATCTGCATCTGGAACTCATGATAGTGAGGACGTTGAAGTTGTCCGTGTTGATGGCGATGATGCTCAAGCTGATCCTAACACTCGTGTAGGAAATGAAGCTCCAACTGATCCAATCCACTCGTCTTCTTCTGGATCACAGGATATAGTGGAGTTGAGCAGGAATCTAGACACAAATCTCCAGGAACCGCATGTACCAGAGACGATAGTGCATAATAATCATCCAATTGACAACATTATTGGTGATCCTCATGTCGGTGTTCAGACTTGTCATAGAACCATTGTTGAGAACACTAGTTTGTACGCTGAGATACTTGACACTAGTATCATAGAAACATGTTTGCATGTTGCATTCGTGTCCCAGTTGGAGCCAAAGAATGTGAAGGAAGCTCTCGCTGACAACCGCTGATTGAGGCGATGCAAGATGAACTGTCCCAATTCCTAAAATTGCATGTGTGGGATTTAGTTGACTTGCCAAGAGGCGTACAACCAATTGGAACCATATGGGTATTCAAATGCAAAACGGATGATCGTCATGTCGTAGTGAAGAATAAAGCAAGGTTGGTTGTTCAAGGATTTTATCAACAAGAGGGCCTGGATTACACTGAAGTATATGCCTCAGTTACTAGACTTGAGGACATTCGATTGTTTATGGCTTATGCCTCCTATGTCAGCTTCAAGGTCTATCAACTTGATGTGAAGAGTGCTTTCCTGTATGGAAAAGTTCATGAGGAGGTCTATGTCACTCAACCACCCAGCTTTGAAGATCCGCATAATATCAATAAAGTGTATAAGCTCGACAAAGCATTTTATGGTCTTCATAAAGCACCTCGGGCATGGTATGAGACGTTATCAAAACATCTATTTTCCAATGGTTTCGATCGTGGACAAATTGACTCGACCCTCTTCATTTGGAAAGCAGGAGGTGATATTCTATTCGTACAAGTGTATGTCTACGACATTATCTTTGGGTCTACAAATGAAGAGATGTGTAGGGAATTCGAACAGGTGATGAAGTCCAAGTTTGAGATGAGCAACATGGGTGAATTGTCATTCTTCCTAGGTCTACAGGTCAGTCAAAGAGAGGATGGCATCTATCTACATCAAACTAAGTATGTGCAGGACATCTTGTCGAAATACAAGATGAATGATAGCATTACTTATGGCACACCTATTCCTGTCAATCACGGTTTGCATCCAGACAAAGATGGAAAGGATGTGGATTGTAAATTGTACCGGGGGATGCTCGGTTCTCTCATGTATCTCACAGCTTCAAGGCCCGACATAATGTTTGCTGTATGCCTATGCTCAAGGTTTCAATCACAACCTAAGGACTCTCATGTGATAGCTGTCAAGAGGATCTTCATATACTTGAAAGGGAAACCCCGATTAGGTCTTTGGTACTCAAAGCAGTAGTCATTTGATCTCAAAGCCTACACTAATTCAGACTATAGCGGTTGTAACATTGATAGAAAATCAACTTCAGGTGGATGTCACTTCTTGGGAGACAGGCTGGTTTCCTGGCAGTGCAAGAAGCAGTCAACGGTTTCTGTCTCAACATGTGAAGCAGAGTACGTTGCTGTAGCGAGCGGTTGTTCTCAGATATTGTGGATTCAGCAACAGTTGAGAGACTACGGCTTAAACTTCACTGGAACTCCACTGTTCATTGACAACAATGCCACCATGTCCATCACAAACAACCCGATAAAACATTCCAAAACTAAACATATAGAAATTCGCCATCATTTCATTCGTGATTGTGCTGAAAAGCATCTCATTGAACTTGTAAAGGTTCACACGGATGACAAATTTGTTGACCTTTTCACTAAGGCATTTGATCGAACTCGTTTTGAACATCTTGTCAACATAATAGGAATGTTCAATCCGGAGTGAAAACTTGTTTTTCTTAAATCAATTCAATTCATGGAAGTTAAATTTTTTAATTTATTTCTTTTAAATGTTTTCTGTATAGTTCTTTTAATTTTCAAATATTTTACAAAAATACAAACAAAAAAGAAAACCGAGAAAATTTCAAAGTCATTTTGAAAAAAGAGGAAATGATAGTACATCAGAAATGATCTAAACGTCTTAGATTGCACATATGGGAAATGATTGCGTCATGCTTACTTGATTGTTTAAATTGTTGTGTTTTTAATCTGTTTATTTACAAGTAATTCGAATTGTCAGTAGGCTATAAGCGTCTTTGAATCATTAGTAGTGTGGAAATTTAATCAATACTACAACTGTGATTTGAACCTATGTTTGTTAGTGTGTGTGCTTAAAAGAATGCAAAAGATCACTATCAGATATAGGATCTTAGATTTTGGCAATTATTTTCTTCTGAGACCAGTTTCGGGTTAGGTCGTTAGCACAATTAATGCAGTTCATCTCACTGCCCATACTCACAAGTATGCAATGAGAGGTTGAATCAAGATATGTCTTGACATCAACCGTTGAGCATATATTCACCCTTGAATCACTCCTGATTCATTGAAATCAAATCCAGATAAAAGTTGGATCCCCTTACCTAAATCCTCAAACACCATATTCATTATCCTGAATCATCATACCAATATTCACTAAAGAAATCACATGAAACAAAGACAAATGAATCACTCGATTCTGAATCTTATGATTCCTGATAATCCTTATAGATTCTGTTTGATTTTTTCTTGTGCTAATTGATGTAGCCTCATTCTGAAAATTTAGAAAATCATTGGGAAAATCTTATATGCCTTGAGATTAGTGCAAAGTTAAATTCATAGCATAACTGTGAGGCACACGTTGTAGATTTATAACTATTACCTTAACACACAAGAACATGATACTAAGATGCTTATGGTTTCAAATCTTATAATATTGCCAACTTGAATTACTTGTTTATGTGCTTATTACATATGAATAAATTGTAATCCATGACATGATCCCATATTCTTTGATGTTTATCTTGTATCATTTTTGCTATAGTTTAACCTGATATGATCCTCTGCTCGTTTCGTTGAACAAAAATAGCTTGTGTGTGAATATATGTATATCGTTATTCAGAAAAGATCAAAAAGATTTTAAGTTTGTGTAAAGTTCAAATTCCAATCAGAAAAACCAAAAATATTTGTGTTTAACCTTCGTGAATTGACTTTGAATCCTCTTGATTGAATGTGCTTATCATGTTCGTTATTTAACTTTGACTTCTTCATAATTTGAGTTGAAATTTGTGAAACACAAGGGTTTCTGCGTACTTGACAAGTGCGCAGGAATTAAACCTTGCGTACTTGTAAGTACGCAAGACTTAAGTCATGCGTACTTGTCAAGTACGCAAGCTTTAAGTCTTGCGCACTTGCTAAGTATGCAAGACCCAAACGTGTGGGGTATATATACTGCACTTAGAGCATTTTTTCTGAGTTTCATCCCATTTCAAAAGAGTGCACTGTTGTATACCCTGATCACCTTTTTCCTTGAAAATTTCGTGTGTTCTCGAATGGTTTTTCGTCCCGATTCTAGTTTCAACATCATCTAACTAACATTTGATGAGAATCTAGGACCATTTCATCCGTTAAATCTTGAGTTTTGGACCGATTTGTGAACTTTAAGAACTAGTTTTTTGGACTTTGATTTTTGACAAATTTTGGTTGTTTTTGACACACATTATGATTTAAAACTTGTTTAAAATAATTATTCAAGGCTCGATCATCACATATTTGTCCATAACATTAATTGATTTTGAGTTTGACCCTTTGATTGATTGTAATGTTCGTCGGTTAAAATTTAGGTCAAAATGACAGGTTGATAGTGCATTTTTGATGTTGGTCTTAGTTACAATGGTCGTATACATGGTTTTCGACCTACTTGCAACCCACATCATCAGCAAACTTCACAAGTTCTGATTTTTGGATTTTCAAAATTGTGCCCAAGTGTTTTGTCGTGCGTACTTAACAAGTACGCAAAACATAAGTCATGCGTACTTGCTAAGTGCGCAAGACCTAAACCCTGCGCACATGACAAGTACGCAGGAAGGGAATTTCTAAAATTTTTCTAAGTCTGGATTTTTGGTTCTTTGTGAATGTACTATACTTGGTCATGTGTATTCAATTCCAATGAGTCTTCTTGTTCTTATTGTGTTTACTGTTTGTTTGTGCAGTGATGGCTCGTGCGTTTACAAGCGAATTAAATATGTTGGCACTTACACAACCGGAATGGATGGGTGTTGCACTTCAATACAGGGGAATCATCGATTTCTTGAACCGCTCAAAGATAAGCTATGCTATTTCAGCAGACCTTGTCGTATCAAGACCGTACTTGGAGCAGTTCTGGGATACGGCAGAACATGACTGCACAGTAACCCCAAATGTCTTTCGGGCTACTGTGGTAGGTCATGACATTTCCATTTCTAAGGACACAATCAGGAGGGTCTTACAGTTCCGGGATCTTGCAACCGACCCAATTTCCTATCCTGATTATTTTGTGGATGGGTGTTGGAGACAACGTATGGGATACGTTGGTGTGCGAGATTATTCATCTTACAAGAAGATGTGGGTGCTAGATCAGTGGAGGTACTTTGCCCACGTAATGATTATGTGCATTTCTTCCAGGAAGGCAGGGAAGGATGCCATGGGACATGATCTAGCAGCCGCTATGGTTGGATTATCTCTGAATAGGGGCTTTAACTTCTCTCGATACGTCTACAAGGCTATCACTGATCTGATTTACACAACAGGGAGGTTTAGGTTCTTGTTATACCCTAGATTTATGCACCTCTTGATAAATGATGTGTTGCCTAATCTACCTGCTATTGGGGAGAGATTGCAAGTTAAGCGGGTGGCCAAGAGAGTTTTCTCACAGCTCTTAACGTCAGGCAGTGTAGAACCTACCCCTGAGCATACTCCACTCTTTGGCCACCTGATCAATGAAGCGTATGTGGCACCAGCAAATTGAAGATGGTATAGTGCAGAGTCTGAGCCTAAACTCAGTGAACACAGTGATGAACAACAGGAAGAGGAGGAAGTTGAATCTAAGGATGAAGTGTCTGAAGAAGGAGGAGACAAAGAAAAGGGAAATGGGGGTGCTGAAGAATCCGACTCAGAAGAAACCGAGTCATATTCATCAGATTCTGATGATGCACCATCACAGGCACACCCAAGGAGATTGACTAAGGTGACCCTTCCCGAGTCATCTTCCTAGAGAAAGAGACAAGAGAGTAGCAGTGAATATGAGCCCGATTCTGATTCGGACGCTGCTATACAGAGACGCACACATGAAAGTATCAACAAGCGTCGGGGGATAGGCAACACTGTAACAACCCCAAATTTAGGGCCTGATTTTTTTTTTATTTAATTACGTGCTACCTATTTGGATACCTAGATAGTTGAATAGAAAACTTGAACACTTTGTACTATGATTTAGAACCCAATAAACACATTATTATTACACTAATGGGTTAGGCCCATTGAACTCGACCCAACTGTAGATAAAAAGACTCGGCCCATTAAGGGCCCAATTAAAGGCCCAATATACGAACTGAATCCAAAACGAACTAATAAACATGGTTTGACGGATCTTCACATGATTCGATATAATCTATAATAATTACTCACTAAACCATTTACACGGAAAACTATTAGAACGATTAACGCGCTCGTACGGTTATTACCGGTTATCCGACACGATAAAATATTTAGACGACAAGTCTCAAATAAATAATATTAATAAATACTTGTATTTAATTCGGGTGATTGATTAGGAGTTTACACGAGATCTGCGGCGTTGGAAGCGCCTCTGCGACAAATACCGGTGTGGACATCAGCTGGTTTTGCTAGATCCGGTATAATTAAAAAAAATGTAAACAAGTATTTACTTTATACCTCTCAAATTAAATTATTAATCTTATTATTCAGGAACTATTAACTACTTGCGGAACGGGAAACGTTTTACCCGGAACAGACGCGGGTGAGTACGCGGTACAAGAGCGATACCGGCTATTTTAGAAATAGCATAATAAAATTATAACTAGTTATTATTAATAAATAGTAGGAATTATTGGAGTGCGGATCGTTAGTTTGAGCAAACGAGGTTAGACACGTAGTACAGGAGCACTATCCGACTATTTTAGAACTACGTGATCGAGTATATTTATTAAATCACTATTTATATTTATTCGTTATTTTTACTAATAATATCATTTAAACGGAGCGTGAGACGTTTGTTTAGGCGAACGCGTATGAGACACGCGGTATCGATGCATACTAGTTTGGACAGCAGTCGGAACGAAAATTTTCCTAATTAAATATTTAAATTATATTTATTACTACGTCTTGCTATTATAAGAACTATAGAACTAAGATACAAATTTATTGGACATGACGGAGAGACGGTATAATACGTGATATACCGGTAAGCAGTCCAGATTACACTATTATTTTTGCCTACTCCTCACATTTTATTTATTTATTTATTTTATTATGTATCTAATAATAATTATTATTATTCTTTTTCATATCTTTTCAAATCCTACAAAATCTGTCTAAATATTTTTATTTCTAGAAAATTGGATCAAATCACTCTTAAACCAAGAAACCTCTGCAACAAATCTTTGCGTTTACATTCAAATATTTGATTCCTTTTCAAGAACAAGCTCCTCCCCCTTTCAGATACCTTTTCCTTCATTTCCTCTTCATCCCCAAACACACCCACACACACGTATGTGCGCAAGAGAGAGCGTTCGGGAGAGGGAGGGAAGCCGCCAGCCGATGGTGTGCCTAGCCTTTTTTTTCCGACCACCTGCCAACGGTGACAACCAGAGAAGTCGAAGACGGCGGCTTCATGGATAGGCGTCTAGGGTTCCACCATTAGCGGCGGCGGCAGAGATGGTGGCCCAGGGACGACGACCGTGGGTCCAGACGAACCAGAAACAGCGGCTCAAGGGTCCAGATCGGTGGTGGTTCACGGTGGTTAGGGCTCCAAATCTGTTTTTCCGGTAAAACAGTTAGGGTTCCGGCAGAACCCATACTTTCCGGTGAGGGCCGTTTTTTCGTTGAGGATAGCATGAGGCGACTTCAGAGAGGAAGGACGACGACGACGATGGAGCAGGAGCATTCGGTAGTTTTGTCGGCGGGTAGGGTTTCAAACCCGTAACTCCAGTGAACCCTTGTTTTTCCAGTGAGTTATTTTCTTTTACTTATCATTCCTCTTATCATTCCTAGAATAAACCTGCTCATATTGATACCGGTTTTGGTAATTGAGATTCCAGCAAGGTCTCCGGTAAAACGAGTGATTGAGATAGTGTTAAAAGGAGATTTTTGGATAGGATATCGTGATGGTCAAGACAAGTCAACTCTGATCAAAGTCGGTCGACAACAGAAAAGACGGGTCAAGGACACGTACGTGAGGATAGGTACAAACGCCCGTTAAGTTTCTATTTATTTTTTAAATATGTAAAATGTAAACGTGTGTAATAGTTAGTTGAGCTAAACCGGTTCCATCCCGATCACTCAGGATTTAGATGTAAAAACCGAACTTCGTTCGTGTATTTGTAACAACCGGGTCTCCGTCCATACAAAAAGAAACATATAAAATATATATATATATATATATATATATATAATTATAAACCTAAAACATATTACTTAGAAATATAAATCTACATCTATTTACACTTGTATGATTAGTTAGAAACCGATTATATAAACACATGTATATGTAGTTACAAAAATAACGTGCTTTACTTAGAAATATAAAACATATATAAACACATCTATAATTATAAATATATTATCTAGAAAAACTAAGTTTATAAAAACCTTCACAAGTACTATATACAAATGGAAATAAAATCATAAACTAAAGTCGAGTATTTTTAAAACATACGGGATCTATTATAACACCCAATATACAAATATGTACATATAAACATATAAACATATTTACCTCTTACGAGTATTTATATACAAAACTTATATATATGAATATAGTTATAGACATTTCCATATAGTAATTTTCTTAAGTGTATTAATATGTATATATATATATATATTAAAAACATACGATCTCTAAATTTATCTAAACATATTTATAAATATTAGTATTTTGATAACATAATAATAATATTGTTTCATTTAGATTATTTATTATAAAACTATTTTAAAATCTAGTATTACATATAATATAAAAGTCGTTTTATTACTAAGAAAGTAATATTTTTATCATTATTAATAATATTACTAAAAATGCATTTAGGATAAAACTTATAAATCTTTTTGTTACTAACATTATAAATATTTTCATTACAACTTGAAATAGAACAACATTAGTATTATATAAATTGATATTTTTACTAAAAACGTTACACTTATTATTATTACTACTTTTATGATTACGGAAGTTATATTATTATTATTTTTATTAGTTATTATTACAAATATTATTATGATTATCACTAACATTATTTTTAATAAAAACTATAACTATTTATAAGCATCAATATTAATATTAATATTATATTATTCATTTTCAACTACTAAAACTTATATTATGATTTCCATTAATATGATTAAAGTTACAAATAAGTTTTGTCATTATTAGTGTTAGTATTTGTACAACCAGGAAACATATATTTTAAGTAACAATGTTACTTTTATTAATTGTTATAGTTATCAACAATAATACTAATTTTATTATCATTATTAATAATATCATCAAAATACAATATTTTACTTTTGATACATCGTGTTATTACCGTATTACATTTTTATTAGTACCAAACGCACATTTATAGAAATATATATACCTATATCAGGAGTCTTAAACACTTGTTTGAATATAAACGTAATATTCAAGAATACTAAGTACTTACACAATTATACATTACATGATTTTAGGACTTGTTATATAATAATTAAAGTTTCATAAATTATATATTTTCAACATACTAACATATACAACCTTATTTTGCTTACATACGAACCTACATACTTAAGTATAGTTAGTTAGCATTAGTTTACGAAAACGATATTTGACATAATACTTTATACATATACTATGTACATTTATATATACAAACATTTTATAGACTCCAAATATTTATTTTCGATATAAATATATTTGTATGTGGTTTCATGTAAATACAAGTTTAAACAGTTACCAATACTTGCAGACCAAAACCCTATAACTATATATTAATATAAGACGATCATAACTACTTCCTTCAATACTTATGATCCATAATATACAAGTATATATTGATAACCTTTATGCTTAATTATATATATATGCGTAATATATTTAGTTATTTATACATATATTATATATACATCATGTAAGTAAATAATGACTAATGTTACTTTATTTGAATCGAACCACCATTATACAAGAATACTAAGTCGAACCAACACTTTCATAGTACAATTATTATTAGAATAATAAATGGAGGTTTACAGCCCGAGATTTTTATCAAACGACCACAACACTTTAACGAATCGGTCGAGTTCAACCACACGGTTATTGACATTACTCTAGTGCAATATACTAATGTCACAATCATAACTAGGATTTGTCTTAATGCCTACACACACGATAGCAAGCTCTCAACTTTAGCATATTGATTTGGCGTATACAAGATTATCAGGTGAGTTTATGTGTTTTTTCCTCTCTTTTACTTAAACTTTTTGGGGTGATTACATGCTTATGTTTTGTTTACATACTTGGTGTATGAATTAAATAAGGCTATTTTTAGCCGCCATAACGAATCCCCGAACTTTAGCACACAATCATTAACTCCTTTGGAGCTAACGAATATATGGGTAGTACTATCTAGTGAAACCCCCGCACACCATGGGCTCGACGTAACCGGGACAACCTCTCATGGAATGATAATAATATGATGATAATAAATATCTTGTGACATATATTAGTTTAACAGTTTTGAACTTATGTTGGTAGGCATGAGTAATTAGGCCCATAACAATAAGGGATATGGGTTAGGGGAATATTATTATTTCTAGATGTCCACAGGTTGTGGGCACAGGGTTGATTGTGAACTTGTTTAATTTTACACCATACATATTTGGATTCTCAATATAAATGTTCTATTAACTAAACTCGTCACCAACTTTTTAGTTGACACAATATTTTTAAGCATGTATTCAGGTACCTTCTCGAGTTTGGAAATTAGCAACTTAGACAAGAGCTTGCTTGAAGATAGATGATTCCTTTAGAAGACTTATGCCGAGCCATAGATTCCACCCGAGAAAGCTTTGATGAGAAGATAGAATCCATTATTTTATTTTTAGTTAGTGTATAGATGATATGAACTTTTGTAAATGTATATTTTGACTTAGTTGGACCAATGACATTTATAAATTATATGTCACGTTATTTCTGCTGTGTTTTGTTTTGGTATTCGATCATCACGCCTAGCCCCTGGTCGGGTTGTGACAAACACCAACCTGTTCTTCGTGAGGTGGAAGTAAGTGCTAAGAGGCAAGTAATAGTGACAGTTGCGAGCACTGAATCGACTTCTACCTCACCTTTACAACAGCTTTATCGGCGACAGATGAGGAGGCCATTGGTAACATCTGTTGAGGCTACTACTATTATCACAGAGGAGGTTCCTGTGATAGTGACCCTCCCTGTACAGTTTGTCCAGGTGGCGGTGACGACTCCTATTCTCACTGAGTCTATCACCATCACCCCAACCACTATCCAAACAACAACCATCCCTACCTCAATCCCCACAACCACCCTCCAACACATCAGTGAACCCTTTCCTGACTTTGACTTCACCCTGGGGTTTGATTTTGGAGAATTCTTTTCCTTCCCGACTAATCAAGCCGAAGCATCGTCTTCTAGGGGACCTGATCCTCATGATACCCGGATCACTACCCTAGAGACTCAAGTCGCTGGACTTCTTGAAACGCTACGGAAATCGAGAGAAGAATCTGACAAACAACAGGGGCAGATTAACTCTCTAATTGATGAGGTAGCAGCACTAAAGAAACAGCAGGCAGCTGATGACAAGCAGCGTTTAGAGCATGACACTATTGTGAAACTGGTCTGTGATATGGCCAAGACGTTTGCTGCTCAGGGGGAGAAATTGAAATAGATGTTGGAGAAGCAATCAACCAAGCCTAGTAGTGAAGAGGCTTGTCACTTAGTTGACCTAACTAAGGGAGATGATCAGGACAAGGATCCTGAAGTCGGAACGAGTGGAAGTGAGCAGCAACCATCAGCTTTGGCGATTGTTCCCATTTCCGTCGTGCCTATGGTTGAGGGGGAGTCCACTCAGAGTGAGGTGGTAATAAAGGAAAGTCGGTGGCTGACGTTTTGAAAGATCTATCTGACGACGTGTCGGATGATGTGATCTTACTACTAGAGCCGGACTATTCCAAGGAAGCATAGATCGATACTCTCTGCAATTTGGAAGAGGGAGAGATCGAGTCTGGTGATGATTGGGATGAGGAGGATGAGGATGTTGTAATCGACGTTCCCAAGGGCGACGGGGAAGGAGAGTATGAGTTTGAAGATGGAGAGATTTTCGAAGCTCCATCCTTTGAAACTCATCTTGACACAGGTTTAGTCGAGCTTGCTAGTACTGTTGAGGTGTCGACTGAAGCCTCCCTTGCCGACCCTACACCTGTGGATCCAGAGGCACAGAAAGACAAACATATGCCTACAAGTTCATCGAAGGATTCGGCTCCTGTCTGGCAAAAGACATCAATCATAGACAAACATGGAGTGACAGGGATGATCTTAGCTGTGAGGTTCGAAGAGGACAAGAAGTTGTTTGTAGCCAAGCGAGTTGGGGGGGTTCAATACTTGAAACCAACTAGCAAAGCTTTCAACTCCTTGCCAAGATACGACCTCGTGAACCTAGCAAACCGAGAGCTGCCGGGTCACTTAAATCACGTAGTAGCGGTGGGTTTGTGGCAGGTTCTGCAGCAAGAGGGAAGATCAGGGAAGTTCGAGGTGTTTAAGCCTCAAGTGCCCAAGCGAGTCAGGGACAAGAACGTTAGACATCCCGTGACTCATACAAGTTTAAAGAAATTGGTGAACAAGCCAGTGCTATGTGAAACCAGGATTCCCCTGAGCAAGTTATCTCAGGATAACCTCGGTAACATATGGTACTGGTACGTAGATCCTAAATCGGCCGAGGCAGTGGTGATTAGAAAGGTGTGGTCCGAGAGTGGAAGCTTAGTGCCAAGGGAACTGATCAGAGTTTTTGATGAAGTCTGCTTTATAAATTTTTCTGTGAAAGATCTGGAGGCGCGCTAGCTGACAAGTACTGCATGTACACAAACGAGTGGACAAAGTTCCTTGCTTCTAAATACGACAAGGTGGTCAAGTTCTGCCTTAACTACAAGAAGAAGATGGAAGCTAAAGCTGGGGAGCTGTGAAGACCGAAGACTATCCAGAGCTGTTGTCAAGGGGGAGTTTGTTGAAGCACTTTTGTGTGACAAACACTCTGGATATTGTCTTAGCTTTTGTACTTGTCTTGTATGTATTAGTCTTTGTATCTTAGTGTCTGTATGTATTAGGTATCGAGTTGTATTTACTATTGTATGTACTCGTTGTCTAAATTCTCTAAGTGTTTTGCGCACTTAGCATGTGCGCAGGAGTTATCTCCTGCGTACTTAGCAAGTACGCAAGAACTCTCTGCGTACTTGCTAAGTACGCATGAGCAATTTGCCCCGCGCACTTGCTAAGTGCGCAGAGCCCAGGTCTAGTATAAATAGGCAAGGTTAACAGAAGTTATGTACGCAGTCATTTACATTCAGTTGTATTCTCTCTGTAACCTTCAAGTTTTATAATAGACGGAGTTTAAGAGTGATTTCGTTGTCGTTTTACTTTGTGTTGCTTGTGTCTCCACCTAGTCACGGGTATTCCGCACCCGGTCCGACTAGTCACACACCCACAAGAATATCCTAAGTTATCTGAATACTATTTTTCACTTGACACGACTGGTTTGTTATATGCTATGCAGGATCTTGAAGACAAAGCCAGATGGCCCCGTAAATTTGAAAAGAATACCAGGGGCAAAGATAAGTCCAAATGTGTGCCTTCCATGAAGATTTCGGGCATATCACTGAGGATTGCATCGCCCTGCGTAAAGAGATAAGTTATCTCTTAAGCAAGGGATATTTTAAGGAGTTTCTGGGCAAAGGAAAGAAGCAAGTCATGGATCATGACAAAATGCCACAACGAGCCAAATCTCCGCCACCCGATGCTAAGATAATAGGTTTTATTTCTGGTGGTTCTGACATTAGTGGTACTTCTTACTCTGCAACTAAGAGAAATGCCAAAGAAGCTAAAATAGAGAAAGGTGATAGACCCCTCAAAACTTCTAGTCTAACAGAAGAGAAAATAATCTCCTTCAACGAAGACGACCAGGATAACGTGCAAGATCCTCATCATGATGGCCTGGTGATCACCCTATATGTTGCAAATAACTTCATTCGAAGAATACTGATCGATGGAGGAAGCTCGGTTAACATAATCCAACACGATGTCTTGAAAAGAATGGGGATCCCGGATTCCAAAATTATCTCCAAATCTGCAGTGCTAGTGGGGTTCAGCAGAGAAGTCAAAAACACAGTCGGAGAGATAAAGCTTTCGATATATATCGAAGGGGTAAACACTATACAAAAATTTTGCATAATTGATTCGCTATCTTGTTACAATGTTATACTAAGGAGACCTTGGATACATGAAATGAAAGCGGTACCCTCGACATACCACCAATGTGTCAAGATGCCAACTCCTTGGGGAGTAATAAAAATCAACAGTAATCAACAAGATGCAAAAGATTGCTATACTTCCTCAATGAAAGTATCAGTGAAGACTAGACAAGCATAGCAATTAAAGAAACAGGCTAGAGACGTCCTAGAAGCCAAGGAACAGGATGTCAAGGAATTATCCCTAAGTCCAAAGGATCCTGACGTCAAGGTACTTATTGGAACCAGTATCCCCGAGGATATTGAGAAAAGCCTCACAAAATTACTAAAGAGCAGAATTTCAACTTTTGCTTGGAAGCATGAAGACATGACAGGTATTTCTAAAGATATTATTACACATAAATTAGGATTTGATAACAGTTTCAGGCCTATACACCAAAAAAGAAGAAAATTTGCTCCAGAAAGAAATATAGTCATCCAAGAAGAAGTTGAGAGATTATTAAATGCAGGAATGATTAGGGAAGTAAAATTCTCAAGATGGCTAGCCAATGTAGTAGTGCTCCAAAAGAAGAATGGGAAATGGAGAGTCTATGTAGACTTCACAGACTTAAACAAAGCATGTCTGAAATATCCCTTCCCTCTACCACATATAGACTCAATGGTAGATGCCACATCGGGCCACGAAATGTTAACCTTCATGGATGCTTCGTCAGGATTTCAGCAAATCCAGATGGAACCCTCTAACTAAGAGGATACTGCCTTCATGACTCCGACAGGTATCTATTGCTATATTGCCATGCTTTTTGGTCTAAAAAATGCAGGTGCTACATACCAAAGGCTAGTAAACGTGATGTTCAAAGACAAACTTGGGGACACCATAGAAGTCTATATTGATGACATGGTAGTGAAGTCGAAGAAAGCTGAAGATCATCTCAGGGATCTTGAAGAAGCATTGGACATCCTAAATCATTATAACATGAAGCTTAACCCTTCCGAATGCCACTTTGGAGTGGGAGCAGGAAAATTTCTAGGATACATGGTAACCAAAAGAGGGATAGAGGCTAGCCCTGAGCAGATCAAGGCAATAATCAACCTGAAATCACCAGCCAATACCAAAGATGTCCAAAGGCTGACCGGTAGAGTAGCAGCCCTCAATAAATTTATCTCAAGATCCTCAGAGAAGTGTAAAGAATTTTATGATATCCTAAAGAAAAACAAAAGATTCGAATGGGAAGAAAAGCATGAGCAAGCACTACAAACACTAAAAGAGTATTTGTCCACAGCTCCTCTACTGATGAAACTTGAAGATGGCGAACCATTGTCATTATACTTAGCAGTTTCTGGACATTCTGTAAGTGATGTCCTATTTAAAAATCATGAAGGTCAGCAACATCCGGTATACTATGTAAGTAAAAGTCTACTTCCGGCGGAAACCGGGTATTCTCTTTTAGAAAAATTAATATTAGCTTTAATAATGGCATCTACTAAACTTAGACATTATTTTGAAACTCATGCTATACATGTTAAAACTAATTATCCAATTAAGTGCGTTTTGAGAAAGCCGGAAATGTCTGGAAGAATGGCTAAATGGCCAGTCAAACTCAGCGTATATGATCTCAAATATGAGCCCAGGACTGCAATAAAACCTCAAGCACTCGCAGACTTTGTGGCTGATTTCAGCAGTGATATCCAACACGAAACAGATCTCGAAGTTCAACAACTAGAGAAATCAAAGGATAAATGGATTATATTCATAGACGGTGCATCTAATATAAGAGGTACAGGTCTTGTAATCATACTAAAATCAATAAGCTATAAGTTCCATGCGACCAACAACGAGGCAGAGTACGAGACGCTGATAGCAGGATTACAACTTGCTCGTGATATGAAGACCGGGTATCTCCAAGTATATGTAGATTCACTATTGATTACTAACCATTTCAATGGCTCCTATGCAGCAAAAGGTGAAAGGCTAATCAAATACCTTGAGATAGTTAAACAATTATCTATGAAATTTTAAAACTTTAATATAGTACAGGTACCAAGGGAAGACAACGCTGAAGCTGATGCCTTAGCAAATCTTGCCTCAGCACTCAAGATCCCGGAATGAACCACAATACCGATTATACATATCCTAAGTCCAGCAATTGAAAAGAAAAAAGAAGTATCCAATACGGAAGATGAAGAAGTAGATACTCGGGATCCGGAACCAAGCCAAAGATCCTGGATCCCACCTATTATAAAATATTTACATGATGGAGAATTCCCAAAGGATGAGAAAAATCACAGGGTTTTCGTATGAGAATATCTAACTTCATAATATTAGATGGTGTTTTGTACAGAAAGTCTATTGCAGATCCTTATTTAAAATGTTTAGAAGACCCCGAAGCACTTGAGGTCCTCAGAGATATACACGAAGACGACTGTGGAAATCACACTGGGGCAGAGCACTCTTCTCAAAGATCCTAAGGACAGGATACTATTGGCCAACCATGAGGAAAGATGCCATGGAGTATTCCCAAAAGTGTGACGCATGCTAGAGACATAGCAACATCCTTCACCAGCCAGCAGAACCCTTGTATCCAATTATTTCTTCCTGGCCATTTATGAAGTGGGGAATGGATATAGTTGGCAAGCTCCCAAAGGCACCAGGAGGAAAAGTATTTATGTTAGCAATAACAGACTACTTCTCCGAATGGATCGAAGCCGAAGCATTCGTTCAAGTCAAATAAAAGGAAGTTATATCCTTTATCAAGAGCAACATCCTGACAAGATTCGGTATCCCAGCGGAAATAACATGTGATAACGTATCTCAATTCATTGGCAAAAGAACAACCAACTTTTGTGCTAGCTAGGGAATTAAGATGATAACTTCTACCCTTGTGCATCCTTAATCCAACGGACAAGCAGAATCTAGCAACAAGATTATCATCAATAACCTCAAAAAGAGATTGGGAACAAAGAAAGGGAAATAGGCCGAAGAACTGTCATTTGCACTATAGGCGGACAAAACAACTGCAAAAAATGCAACGGGTCAAACCCCTTTTCTCTTTGGTGTTTGGAACTGAAGCTATGATCCCTACAAAGATGGTTATCCCTACAGCCAGAACCAGTCTTCAAACTCATTAAAATAATAGTGAAGCTCTCAAATGATCTAGATACTATTGATGAAATCAGATATCTTGCCAAAGTTCGCATTGCAGCCTATCAACAAAGGATAGCAAGGTCATATAACAAAAATATAATGATCAGGAGATTTCAAGTGGGTGATCTCGTCTTGAGAAAAGCATTCCAAAATACCACTAATCCTAGCGACGGAAAACTCGCGCCAAAGTGGGAAGGCCCATATTTGATTGATTCAGAGGCAGGCAAAGGTGCTTATTGGCTAGCAACTCTGGAAGGGGATATATTACCAAGATCCTGGAACACTATTCATCTAAAAACCTACTTCATATAAGTTAGAATTTATATTTTAACTTAGAACGGTACGTATTCTCTCCATTTCAATTAATTTTATTATCATTTCATATCAATATACTGACTTGAGCGTCGAAAGGGTGTTAGCCTAGCTAACATCCACCTTCACCAAGAGTTAATGTCTTGCAGGAAGTATCTCCAGGGATCCCGACACAAGACAGAGATTGGCCAGCTCTCTAACGTTAAGGTATCTTGCATACCTTCTAAGGTTTAAAGGTTTTCACCTTTATACAAATTGAGTTTAAACACTCCATCAGTTGCGCACAATGTTCGAGTATAGTTCAAGGTGGTGCGACCAGACCATGTAAAAGTGGCTGATAATTTCATCACTGTTGGTTGTAGCTTGTTCTCTACGATAGTAACAAACGTGTTACTCCTAAGATTTTTAGCATTTTCATGCTAACTCAAGTCTGGCTTGGCCCACATTATTCTGGCTTGGCCCACGTTATTCTGGCTTGGCCCACGTTATTCTGGCTTGGTCCATTTTATTCTGGCTTGGCCCACGTTAATCTGGCTTGGCCCACGTTATTCTAGCTTGGCCTACGATAATTTGGCTTTGCCCACGTTATTTTAACTTGATACATTTTATTTGTTTAGCAAATGCTTATCATTGGTATACTAATTCAAGAGTCGCGATCGAATCAAAGACTTATACCAATTCTGAAATTCCACTACTGATCATACAATATGGTTGGCAAACATACACAGGGGACAACTCAAGGTTATAACATTTCTTAAAACATTCATCAAAATTCAGGTATGTCTATCTATATTTTTCAACTTTTATTTCTTGATTCGCCATTAAAGGTAGAATCAAAATTTATTTGACTAAGTCATGATTTACTCTATTTATCGAAACTAACATGTGGTTTTATAAGACTAAGTTTGATAAATTATCCTAGGGGATCCTGAATCCTGAATATATACATAAATATATTTTTCTGTAAACACATTCAAACACAAGAATAATCATGGCATAATAGTCAAAAGCTACTAACATTAGTCATGCAGAAAATAGAAAATGTCACGGGCTTCATCCAAAAAAGGAACTATCCACCTAGGACAGAAGTTATCAAATTGTCTATCCCATACAGGGATCCCATCAGCAAGAAAATTAAATTGTTCAACAGTCAAACACATTAAAACCATAAACACCAGGGCTCGGGCCTAGGCATCAATACCTTCATTGCCCTGGTCAACTACCTTACATGTGCCTGATGCTCCTCAGCTACCATCGCTGAACCTTCAACCTGATCCTCAGCCACCACTTTCCCAACATCCTTCTCCGAAATCAGCTCTCCTCCCAACTCAACCACCAGCCTCTTCCACTCTTCAACATCCTAAGCCCTCCTTTCAAAGTCTTTGTCCTCAGCTTCCTTGGCCATTTTGATTCTAGACTGAAAGATGGAGATAGCAGCGGAAGCCTGGGCCTGCTCATTAGATGCATCAATGTCCCGAGCATGTTGGAGATGTGCCTCTTACAGTTCAGCCTTGATTTGATGGAGCTCTTTGGTGACATCCATCAGCTTTTTGCCTTTAGCAGCCTCACTCTTCAGGGAATCCGCAAGCTTCTGTTTGCATAATTCCATATCCTTAACCAGTTGTTCATGGAATCCCATCAGCTTGTCTAAAGCCTGTTATATATGATATAAATGTTACTTTAAATGCAGGATTATAATCGAATTCCAAGACAGTGAAATATTTTTAATAGATGGTTGAAGTTATGCAACTTCTTGTGAGCATCAAAGAAACCAGTGCAATCCCGGATGTTCAAATCAGCGGTATCCTGGATCTTGCGCTTCTTGCTAGAAGAGGGCTTAATAGTGGAAGTATCAGGATTGGGAGCACTTGGCTTGGCAACGGGAGCGTGAACAGCTTTGGCCTCCTTCTTGACAACCTTACCTTTAGATACCAGGCTATCAATGTCGTCAAGGGCAAATTTGGAGCTTGATTTACGAAGACCTATTTCGAGAGGGCATGTTAGTTTATTCTTATTATTTATAACCAATAAAAGTGAATGTTGCTATTTTTCTTACCAGACATAGTCGATTTGGAGAAAGAGGCTTCTGAATTAACTTCAAGCAGTGGAGCTTTGAATCGAAAGGTCCGCTCGATAGGTTCGAAACTGAAGAAAGCGGCAACCTTTTTAGTTGTGTCCGGAGTAGGAGGAGCAAGTATATCAAACTTCGGCACTAAAACAAAAATAAACATTCGAGTCATTCTTAGTTGTTTTCAAGATCAGATGGGTCATGCCGGATTTGATTTTAAATAGAAATCTGGAAGAACCGTGGCTTCTAAGGTTATAAACGTGAGCTAATTCCGAAGCAGAAAATTCTATCGCAAGGTATTGAATCAGAAACTCAATGGTGTGAAAGGTTCTCCAAACCATGAGCATGATTTGGGCATAACTAAGACCACTTTTCTAGAAGAAATCAGTGGTAAGAGGAGGGAACGGATAAGTGAACCCTAAATAAAAAAGGGAAGAACGAAAAACAAACCCAACTCTCCGAAGTGAAATCGGCTCTGGTTTTGGGATCAAAGGGTCTAAATACAGTATTTTCAGGGAAAAAGCCTCCAGATTTGAGGGATTAGATATCAAGATCCGTGAATGTGCATTTTTCGGAATCTCGGTTAACTATCAAGTTTTGGCTATGGAGATCGTCGGAAGGAGTAGAAGAGCGTGTATGCTTTTTAGCCATTTTTGGAGCAAAAAATCAGAAAAAATTACCTGAAGATAGCAGAGAAAACTTGGAGAAGATGACTTCGGATTAATGAAAAAAGAAAAGTGAATATAGCCCTAATAATAACCGTCTCGGTTCACGATGTTTCGCTCCCTCGTTTCCCGCACCGATTCTTATCAAGCAGGCGTATTAAGTTAAAATTTAAAATTTGAAAATTTCACAGCTGTAAATCATTAGTATAGCTGTCAAATTTTGTGGACAATTGTTGTGGGTTAAAATTCAGAGCAGTATCCTGAGCAACATGTGATTTAAGATCTGGTATCCCGATAAGGTCAGTATCCTGAATATTACTAACGGCTACTTGTCTATTATTTTAATCGCAGGTGAAGTATTTGTAAACTAATACGTGCCTAAAGACTCGTTCAATTGACGTGGATCACGTGTAGAACGTGTGGAATGTGCGTGGAAAAGCTTGCAACGGTCACAAGGAGAGGATAGGGTCAAGACCATATTTTTCGGATAGTTAGTTATGTTCATTTTTTTGTATTTAATACGTCATAGATCGTTTAGAGACACACAACACCCGCACTTACAATCATTGTAACACTTAGCATACGATCTCGTTGGCTCTCTTTGTACTCAACAGTTTCCAGTTTATAAAAATCATCAAGGCAGTCCGACTTTTGTCGGCTCCCGAGGTTTTGTGTCGGAGATCATCAAGGATCAAGGGCTTTCCTCGTAAACACTCGTGTCGATTTTATTGTTTTACATTCATAGATTCAACAAGCACGCTACCTCACTATCGAAATTTGGTTACAAAGTTAATTCGTATAATTTTTACCCAAAACAAAAACCCTAGCTGTTTTTCATCTCTTTTCATCCGTACATGTTAATCAATTAACAAACCAGACCAGACCATACGAACATAAGGATATGGCAGGAGAGGCAGGCCGCCAACACAAGACAAGATATCTTGTCGAATCGGACAACATAGACTTATCGGAACCACCTGGTCCGGTTCACATAGCTTGAACTTCGACGTTGGGGAATGTGCTTGACGTTAACCTGGTTAACATTAAGAAAAAATCACGAAAATAGACACTAACTTTGTTAAACCACCAAGATAGACACCAAAGGTTTAGCCGGCAAAAAACCATCACTGTCGCCGACTAAAAACCTTCAATGCCAGCTGGCTAAGCCTTCAATTTCATTTTTAATGTATGACCAGATCAATGTCGATTTTCGCGCTTTTTACAAACATTAATAATAGCTTTGCCCGCAGAAAAGGTTTTGACTGGCAAATAAACCTGTCTCATGGTCTATGGTGCTACCCACTTCACTTTTACAAATGTCATAAATTTCATTCTTAGAAGAGTGTTTTGGTTTTTTAGACTATTATATACTCATTTAACATAGGTAATCTAAATGCTTGATGTATAATATAAGGAAAAGTACCTCAAGTTGGAAAGAAAGAATATACGAGATCAAAAGTTTAGCTGGTGTTTTGTATCATTGTGATGAGCTTCGAACTTATATACCCTGCCATTTTGTTTTATGAACCATAATAAACACATAGAGTAAGATAGAGATGTACAAAAAAAACAGTTCGGGTTTCTAAACCCGTTTAAAAACTGACCCGACCCTAAAATAAGACCAGTTTGAGACCAGTCCAAACCATCGGCTTGAGATCGGTTTAGGCGTTTCATGAGGTGAACCGGTTTGGGGCGTTAAAAAAACTAGCCGCTTATGACCCTTTTTGGACTTTTTTTTACCATTCTATGGTAGCTTCGGAATCCGATTTTTTTCTTACTGGCAGAGTCTTACCGTATGAACAAGACTCCCTCCTGTGACGATGGAAATTTCATTTGCTTGAAAGCACTTGGGTGCGATACAAGTCTTCAAGAAGAAATATAAGTTGAAGAAATCATACACGAGGGGGAGGTGGCACAAGGAAAGGTGTTGCCACTTTTCGATGAAGCACAATGAAGCACAATGAAGCGGCAATAGTTTCGGTGAAAATTAAACACTAAAAAGTAAACTATGATGACGACAATAAAACATCAAAAATAAAATATTATTTGTAATGTATTCGTAATTTTTTTTTTTAAAGAATTTGTGGTTTGTAATTTCCAAACTTATAAAAATAAAAAAGACGATTGAACTTTAAATTGTTTTTATTTTAGTTTTAATATATACATGTGTGTGTATTGCTTTATATAAAATCAGTTTGAGCCTAAACCGATTTCAAAGCTAACCCAACTGGTTTATTTAAATTTGGGTTTTCATCTCTTTGAACCGCTTTCAAACCAAACCGGTTCAACTCCAAACCGGTTTTGACCTAGTTTACCCAAACCAAAACAGCTTTGGTTTGAGAAAGCAAACAGATTTATGCACCTCTAGAGTAACAACTTAAAATTATTTCTTATTGTTAACAATCTCATTTCACATAACCCTCGAAAACTTTAGTACATCTAAATTGAAGTATTATACTGAATGTTTTAATATTTTGTATTTAAAGCTTATATTAATTTCTTAAAAATAAAAGAGCATATTAATCTACTAAAACATTCAAGTTTTATCAAATAAGAAAGTAAGAAGCCCAAATATCTTTTATAACTAAAAGTTGCAAAACATAGATTCAAGATATTATGAAAAAATGACTTCATTATGAATGTTATAAGTCCTTAAAAAGATACTGGCCTACCAATATTGAACAGTTGTATCTGTTCAACAGACGTTTAACTCAGGCATCCATCTTTCATTCACAAGTAACAAAGGTTATTCAAAACAGTTTATAATAACAATAAATAAACTAAAAAACGACCATTCAAATCAAAAACTTACATTATGAGTTATTACACTAAAACCGTCGATCTAAAAATGTACTTTGCCTAATCATAAAAACAACCCCAGTGATAGAAACAAGAAGATTCCCCAAGATCACATGCTGAAGACATCATCATCATAATGTAACCATTCTGCAGCAAGCAGCATCAAATTAGATATCTGTAACACAAATAATAAATTTAATGAAACCAACATGTTCCATTCTCATCAATGGACCATAATCCTACACCGACCTCAATAGTAAGATCCAGATCCGCCGCCACCGCCCATGTAACCACCACTGCCGCCCATGCTACGACCAGAGTATAGTGATGATGAGTAAGAGCTTCCACCAACCTGCACATACACAATATCAAATCCTTGCTCATTCTTATTTTAAAAATAAATCCATAAATATACTCAAAATGAATGAACTTTGGTGCATACATCACTGCCACGAGATACGTAATCACCGCCATAGCTTGATGAGTACATGCCGCCGCCGCCGCCGCCGCCCTCGCTACCGCTGTAAGAGCCTGCAGAATCAGAAAAATATAAGCAGGCTTATAATTAAGGACCCTAAGAAAATCTACAATAAGTGACAACTTGGTGCATTTTGCAATAAGCAGGAAACTTGACACACCTCCACCATAAGACATGCCCTGACGGCTGCTGCTGCTGTAAAGACCGTGAGAATCCTGACCCGATATTGCACTCCTACTACCACCATATCCTCCTATGTTTGATCTTCCAATTCTGAAAAAACAAATTCATGCAAATCATTATATAACATTGATCTTCCAATTAAAACGATGTTTTAAGACGATAGAAACTACAAAAAATCAAACCTTTCACCGTATGCATCTCCATATTGTGAAGATCCACCTCCCATTTCATAGTCCAAACGGACACGGGATTGGCGTACTTCAGCATCAGCATAGCGAGGCGGAATGTCATCCTTACATATTTTTGTAAGAAAAAACTGATTAATGATGTGATAACAGAATGGCGATATGCACAAAATAAGTAAATCGGTGCTAACTAACCAGTGCAGCGTATGAACGTTTTGAACCAGGAACAGGAGGATCATAATCACGAGGGCGGGTTTCACGGTAGTTCGGTGGCGGTCTTTCATACCTTGCTGAATAGCTGCCAAGATCTGAGTAGGCGGCTCTTCTAGATGAAGAGTGAGAGAGTCCTCTTGGAGGCTCAGCATAGGTGGCGGGTCCACGTGTAGGGTGATAACTGTCTCTGTAAGATGAGTGTCTCTCTGAGGCGGACCTAGGTGGGCCATAGTCAGCAACCGGTCTGCTTCTTGGCGGGAGCTCCTCACGCCGGCTATATTCACGCTTCAAGCTATTCTTGGGGTGTGGAGGAACTGTATGCGAAGGCATGTAAACTTTAATACTATTTTTACACCCAAAAATGAATATGGGTAAATATGGTGAATAAAGCATACCAGGTGGCCTTCTATCATAGGACCTCGGTAAAGGAGCAACTGGCCTTGTGGGCCTTGCGGGTCTTGTGGGCCTTCCCCTTGGTGGCAAGGGCACAATGGGCCGTCTTGCTGTTAACCCAGCGGGCCTCTTAAAACCACGATCAACAACAGGCGGTATACGCCCTCTAGTTCTTATACTGCGTGGGGGTAGACTACGTGGTACGGGCCGGGCCCATGAACCCCTAAAAGAGCTACTAGGAGGACGACTGGGTCGAAAATCACCACGAGAGATGTGTTTTCCTTTGCCTCTTTGAAGTGGTCGTGACAATCGGGCCCTGACTTTAGCCTGATATTCATAACAGTTATAAATGGGAAAAGAATGGGTACTAATAAGTAGATGAATATGCTAAAAACTAACCTTGTTCTCTCCTTCTCCCAGCTCTTCATTATTAATACTTTTAGCACATGTTAGAGCTGCATCATGTGTTCCAAATGTGATAAACCCGTAATCTTTTCTTTTAGCAGCAGGCATGTTACGGGCTAGCTCAATTTTTTCCACCGATCCGTATTTCTTGAGAAGATCCCGCACTCGAACCTCATCCCAAGAAGCAGGCAGACCATCCACAAAAACAGTCTTAACCTGGAAAAACATAGTAAATGTGTTGGTGTAAATAAAGGTCGCAAAATGGGTGGGTTGAGTAATGGGCCAGACAGGTTCAGGTCAAAACAAGTAATACGTAAGTGTGGGTCGAAATGCATTGGACCGACTCAAAATCACATTTTTAATCCACTTCAGAATTTTACAAAACATAATTATTACAAAGATGATCTATCATTTTTCAAATAAAATGATCCAGGATTGTGTGTATACAAGTATATAATGTGCTAAAAAAAGATTACAAAAAACTATATATTTTGTAGAAATATGAGCAATAAAGCAGTAATGGCTTCCTTCACTCCATTACTTGGCCATATCTAGGGTGCACCAGGTTTAAATTTCTTCAGGAGCTCAGATAAAATAATAACAGATTTCTGTTAAATGTGTGACAAAACTAACATAGAAGAGCAAAATATTCAACAAAAACGTCCCCAATTCATGCCCGCTTGAAATTCTTGATCAGATCAGATGAAAGACATAAATCCCAGCATTTTACCTGGGCCATGACCTCATCACCAGGGTCGATGAAAGAATCTGCAAAAGAAACTTTAGCGGGCCTATCAACACCAAATGTCACATTTCTCTTTTGCAGACGCTTAAAAGCATCCATAGCATCTGCCCGTGAAGAGAATTCCAAAAATGCAAAGCCCCGACTGATTCCATCACTCTTATTGTCTTCAACCAATGTCAAATCCTCCATAGTATCAACTCCGTATTTTTTCAACTTTTCTTTTAACTGGAATCACATTTAATATCAGTGAGAGATAGCTGTCAATTAACTTTAACTAAATTACACAAGAGACCCAAGTCTACTTACAGCTTCCTTGGTCCATGTCTTGCATATATTACCCAAAAATAATGTATCACTGTCTTGACTTGGAGAAACACCACATTGTTTCCCATTAACCTGGAATTTGGTGGGTACAAAAGACATCATTTGACTTTTAATATTTTATCAAAATCAGATTTTCCTACAGAACTATAACTAGGTGAAAAGGATGATAAATACCACAGGGTTTTTTAGTTCTACACAAGCGCGTTTTGCTTGTTCTACAGTTGCAAAACGAAGGAATGCAAACCCTTTGTTCTTCTTTGTTTGAGCATTCATCATAAGCCTGACTTCAGTTACTTCTCCAACTCCACTAAACACTTTCCTAAGATCATCCTCAGTAGCATCTTTATCCAATCCACCAACAAAGACTTCAAACTCTTTCCGTTTACGCCTTTCTTTGAACACATCATGATGTTCTTGTTCATCAGCATCCGCCATGTCAGCATGCTCAGCAGCAGCCAATTCATGTTCATGTTCATGTTCGTGTTCGTGTTCGTGTTCTTCATCCTCAGGCTCCACTTCCTCTGTGGGATCGTCCATTTCTCCCTCGTGTATATCACCATCTTCATCCTCACCAACATCTCCATCCTCAACTTCTTCCTCACCAACACCTCCATCCTCAACAACGTCTTTCTCATCATAATCATCACCAGCATATTCCTCGGGTTCGGATTCTTCTGGATCATTATCATCCAAATCCAATCGTTCACCTTTTTCATATTCCTCAACAGGATCTTTCACATCACTGTCTTCTCCTGTCATGCATAAAGGCAATGAGAATACTTACATGTGTCTTAGCGGAATCTTGGTTATCCAGAAACATTCCAACATAATGGAACTAGTCCATGAATGGGTAGGTCCCTTTTTTACCAACTTAAATAGATATGGTGTTAGCTTAAAACAATGTAATAAGCAGTGTGCAGCATCTCCAGTGCTTGATACTTCAAATTTGAGCATGTGATAGTTGCAAGATCTACCATGAAAACAGGTTACTAAAAACAGATACAAATATTGTTCCACCTTGGTAAAAAGCCCATTGCTTTCTTCTCCTCAAGCTGTAAGTTTATACCATATGGTGGTCCTACTTAATATCTATATAAAATATCTAGGTTAATACTTACTTCTTCCAATGTTATAATACTAGCTGACTTAAGATGAAAATTACAGTTATTGTTCAAGAAAGAAAAAACACTGATAAACATTGCATTCCTCAAAAAGGCATCCCCTTGGAGATAGTGAATGCTAAATAGACTTAAATGCCGATCAGCTTTCAAGTTTTACAGTCTCACTAAAGAAGGGATTGATGTGGTGGATTCTTTATCTTTCCATTGTTCTCATGTAGTGTGCCATATGACCAATTCCAGCAATATGAATTCTCTTAATGGTAGTACCTCAAGGGCATATGCGATGAACACATGAGTTCACTCCTTTAACATCATGGATTTCTCTTTATTTGTATCTGATGAATCTAGTTTTATATTATATTGTTTCTCTTCAAGTGTTCTACAAATTTCAAGGTCAGGTCCAATATGAAGTCTCTTAATGGTAGTACCTGAAGGGCATATGCGATGAACACATGAGTTCACTCCTTTAACATCATGATTTCTCTTTATTTGTATCTGATGAATCTAAATATATCATATATTGTTTTCTCTTCAGGTGTTCTACTACAAATTTCAAGGACAGGTCCTTTACAAGGACCACGTGCTATCACAAATGTTGATTCACAACAACAGCATCCATTTTCGTATAAGAAAAGCCTCTGCTTCACGCAGTTATTGTGTTGAAAACACTTAATTCTTTAACAAAAGCGCTCTTTATAGTTAGTTATCTCGATGTCTTCCGATCCAATGTTTCCACGTCCATGTTTGTACTTTTCACATACATATTGGCCGTAGAACAACTTAAGAATTGATATATAAAATCAAAGTCTTGATTCTTTTGAAAAATTGGAAAGTATTTGCATATGCAAACAAATTGGAAAATTCACGTTATCTGTTTAGGTTTCATTAGTTCAGCTCAACAAATCATCCGTCAAACCAAATTATCTTCAACAGCACATTCCCCCAAAATGAATCTAACACCACACTTAATCATGCATTTCTCTTTATTTGTATCTGATAACTTTATCTTATATTGTTTTCTCTTCAGGCGTTCTACTACAAATTTCAAGGTCAGGTCCTCGTAAATGGCCTCATGCTATGAACAATCAGAACAAATGTTGACTCACAACAACAGCAACCATTTTCTTATAAGAAAACCTCTGTTTTACGCAGTTAGTGTATTGAAAACACCTAATATTTAACAATTAACAAAAGCACTCTTTGCAGTTAGTTATCTCCCTGTCTGCTACAGATTCATTTGTAAAAGTGTGCAGTATTGGCATATTCAAACAAAATATAAAATCCATGTTATCTATTCAGGTTTCGTTAGTTCAAATCAATAAATCATCCATCAAACCAAATTTATCTTCAACAGCAGCGAAATTCATATCAGATCTAACACCATATGTAATCAGGTAAGGTCTAATCAGATTAGAACAGCGAAAACTGAATAAACTAAGAGAGTATCATAGTAACTTACTTTTCGAACGACCAGTTTCATCATCAGCAGCTGGTTTCTCCTCAGCCTTCTCCACTTTTTCTTCGTCAACCTTCAACGCGTCCTCCTTTTTAACCACAACCGGCGCCTTCTCTTCTTTAATCTCAATCGGATCCGCCTCTTTTACCGGTATGACGATCTCTTCAGGCACCGGTACCACCTCCGGATCAGGCTGCGCCGCCGCCTTCGGCGTTCCTCTGGTTCTTCCGCCTCTTCTCCCTGGACCGACTGACTTCCGCACCGTTTTCGGAGGCATCGCTCTCTCCTCGAATTTGTGAAATCTATCAGATAATCAAAAGGTTCTGAATTTGATGAATCAGAGAGGAACTACAGATATAGATGCTCTGAAACCCTAGATGAATAAGCCTAGTTTACTTTGAACGAGATTGGGAGGAGTCGGTTCGGGTATGGGGTCAGGTAAGTTGAACCGTTTGATGAGATCCGAATATAAAATACCTTGTTGGCATGGACACGCAATTCTAATGATAAAAAAAAATTATAAATTGATAAGTTCCGTTGAACTGGGGATCGATACACCCTCTTGACCCTCCCCTCTGTTTCTACCCCTAGCGACACGTTAAACAATGGATACTAAACGGCTAGGAACCTTACAAGAAAAGGCTAAACTATTAAATAAATTAAAGTATTTGAAGAGCCATACGTGTTGCGGTGCGTTAACTCGCACGTAGCGGCACGTTAAAAAGATATTATATAGAAAAATGAAACCGTTAAAAAAGCTATTTTGTATGAAATAAATAAACTATTCAAAACTTTATATAAAAAAGCAAAGTCTTTACACATGAACATGCGTTGTAACGAAATAGTTTGTAACATCTCATAAACTTTATAAAAAAAACTAAACCAAAACAAAGTTGTTAAAAATAGTTAACCGTAAAAAAGTTAGAAAACGAAAGCAAAACCGTTCAGAAAAAGTAAGAAGCTAAAAAACATATAATGATGTTGTACGTAAGTATTTAGATAGTTTGTACATTGTCACGCGCTACTTTGTTTTGAACGAAACTTACATCTAAACGTAGATAAAAATAAGAGCGTCGCAATACAATATTTAGAATTTTACATAACATCATACTTTAAAACTTATAAACGGAAAAAAGAGCTCAAAACTATTACATTTTAAAGGATAAGAAAATAAGATTTGACATTAAGATAAGAGCTTGTATCTTAATGTGTTATTAGGCTGCCTCCAACGCACTTCATATATGTCGCCCATGAGTCAACGTGGGCCATCCATCCAGAGGGCACCCATTGAGGGTTCAATGCCCATACGCCTCCGCCCGCCACCATGGGCTGTGTTTGTTTGAATATCTATGGGCCTAACTATTTTTTTATTTTTTTCTTTGTTTCTCTCTTTCCAAACGATAAGAAATTTAATTAAAAATCAGTTGACACTTAATTTAAATTATGATTTAAAACATACTTTTTAACCTAATTTAAAACATAATTAAAACTTAATTTAAATTTAAAACATAATTAAAACCTAGTTTTAAATTATTTCGTAACTAAAATTTAAAACTAAAACACATAATATTAAACAAATTAAAGATGCGCGATTGAATCAAATGAGCAATCCGAATCCGCTGAACGCTGGTCTTCCCATGGGTCATGGTACCTCAAACGCTCGTCATCTGTTTCCTCATCTTCATAATTAGGTTCGTATTCCGCTCTGGGGTCACTGATGTGTCCATCCTCTGAATTAGGTACATGCTCGTCTATTTCCTCGTCCCCAATTTGTAGTTGGCCAAAGACTTGGTCGAATGCCCAGTTTCATTCTTCATCCGTCCATGTCAATGGTTCATCAGTAGGAGGTGAAGGGTTTGCTGGGCGTACAGGTTCAACCGGAGACAGTGGGTTTGCTGGGCGTACAGGTTCAATCGGAAAGGGATACCCTCCACCCATATTTGAGAAGTAAAAATATAATCTTTGGACTGAAAAATTGAAGTTGGTAAATGAGATGAAGACATTGTGGTATTTATAGGGCATTTATATGCATTTGAAACTATATGTTTGGAAAAAAATAGTCGTTGATAACTAGCCGTTAGAAATTCAAATCTAATTTTAACGGTAATATTAATGTTTTGTCCATACCCTAACGGCTAGTTTTATGTTTTGTCCTTATCTTAACGACTAGTTTTATTTTTTTGTCCTTATCTTAAAGATGTGGAGAGAGCCTTCGGTGTCCTTCGAGCAAGGTGGGGAATTATACAAGGTTCAGCAAGATCTTCTACCTTACCTGTGTTAGGTGATATAATGCATACATGTATTATACTACATAATATGATTGTGGAGAATGAAGGTGCGGCCATAACTAATTGGTCACGTGAAGATCACAAACCTGATTTACCAAGCTATAGTAATGGAGCACCGTCATAATTTCAAACACATCTAGAGAGGTTCAGAGACTTACGTAGCCAAGAGGCTCACCAAGCACTACGAAGTGATCTAGTAGAACATATTTGGGCGAACAGTGACTAGCTTATTTATGTTTTCTATTTATTAACTTTGTATTGTTGTTTGATTTTATTGTTTTAGGTTGTTGATGTTTTTACTCAATTTAATGTAATTTTAATTTTTGTTTTATTATTTACTTATTTAATTATTTATTAATTAATTTAAGTTATTTAATAGTAATTTAAATAAATAAATGAAAATAAAAAAAAGATGATGTGGAAATAATAAGGTTGTTTATGTAATGGATGAGTATGGTAGTGTTGGGGGTAAAATGAGTTTGTGAAAAGGATGAGAGATAAGCTGATATAACATGCTGACTAGGACTGTTTATGAGATGGATGACTGTTAGCGTTGCGGGCACTCTTATTAGCAATAGCAATATGACAATTATAGTATTAGTTATCATCAGTAATGTAATTGAGAGTTGTACCTTTTTGGTTTTCAATTGTATAATTTGGCTAATGAACTTTTTATGTTTTTTTTAAGTAAAACTCAATAACATAATGTATTTTATGAGTGTATAAATTATGGGTTTGTTTTATTCAAAAGTCAACAGTAGCTTATGTGGTCAATGACCAATATGACCTATGAATGTTTCAAATCATCATTTATTATAAACACCTAAATTCAAAATAAAATAATAAAAATAATAATAATAATGAATCATAAAATTTTTAAATGTAATTATAGCCATCTTTAAATTTTGATGTTAGCGTAAATTCATATAAAAAAGAAGTCTAGAGATAATCTCGTAATGAGCTTAAATAGGTGTGGTAAGATTATAATCACTCAATTGTCTCTAGTCATATAAAATCAAATTAGCATTGCATATAAATGGAATATTGTTGGATTTGTGGAAGAGGCATGAATTGTTAAATCGCAAACTAGGGTTTACATGTTTTTTATATTAATTGTGTTTGGACTAATTTGCAATGGAAGTATTGAACACAACTAAAATCAATGAATTAATCAAGAACGATTTAAGAATTCAGAAATCGTAAACTATATTCATGAATTGAAAATTACGTTTACCTATAACATATGTTAATGTTTACAGTTTCCTATGCTATGAACATCTTATTTTAACGACGAAAAGTGAATGTTGTGACGTCGTATCCCCGTCACATTAAATGCTATGAACATCTTTGAGTTGCAAGTTGCCTTTGCTAGATTTTGTAATCATCAGTGTGTATTTCCCTAACGGTTAGGTTATGGTAAAAAGAGTTTTAAAAATAATAATGGTAAGAAAGATTCTAGGCTTGACATGTGTCCTTTTATTGTTTTTAAAGGGGAGCATATTGGTCATTATGTCAAATATGTCAGGTCATTGTGTAATGTCAAGTATGGTCGTTGTGTCAAATGTTTTTCATCATTGTGTTTTACGTTTTAGATAGTTTCATGTTATTTTTGTCACTGTTTTTTATGTATTATATATAACATAGTGATGAAAAATATTTGACATATTGACATGACATTAAACACAATGACCAGACCTGACATTACATAATGATCTGTCATATTTGACACAATGACCAATATGTAACAACCCCAATTTTAAGGCTATATTTTTTTTATTTAGTTGGTTATTCTAGAAGACATAAGTGACACAGACATAAACGGGTACCGGTATGAAAATTTATGACACAATTAGTGGTTACAAACGAGGCCCAATGGGCTTGGCCCATGTATGATTTATTAGGCTTACTCCATACATTAGTTATTGGGATTGGCCCAATCGTCCAAAAACCCATTAAATATAGGCACACTTATAAAAACCCGATCGGTTATACGGTTCTAATCATACCCGACTGGATTCCAGTACGGAATCCGGGGACATACCATATGCAATATATTACAATAAGAGTTACCTAAATAAATACTGACTACATGAATTATGAACTTATAATTAAAATCTTACATGTACCTATCACGCGCACACGCGAATCTATAAACCCCGAACACTGATATAAGATGATCCAGTTATAAAAATAAGAACAATAATTAATAATAACTAAGTATATACTTATATAAAAGTGAATACTAATGTCTCACAATTATAAGTACTAAAAAAAATAACTAGTGATACAATTTAAATAAAGGTTACATGATTTATATAAAATCCATGTTTTTATAAAACCTACCATCTAATATATATAAAAATCCCTACATATAACTATATTAAGTATTTATACAAAAGAGTTATTTACCTGGTTATAGTTATTTAATTAAAACCATTAAATCAACCAATTTTATATAAAAGACTAGATAATTTTATAAAATCTCCACATTTATTTAAAATCCCTAAAATCTAGCCATAACCCTTTTATTTCTCTCTTAAATTTCGTCCAAATCAAACCCCCATTACTCACAATTTTTTTTATTCCTATCATATTCCTTTCTTTTAATTATTTAAATTAGATATCTAGAGGAAATCTTGACAAAACCAAAGATCTACCCATATCTTCCTATTATCTCTACAAAATCAACGATCTTTTCAAGGATCTTAGGGTTCCAAGAAAGGATACGGGAAAATCAAAACATCAGGAGCTTGGCCATTCACAAAACATGCAGAGACTTTGTAAAAGCGTTTCTAATATCAAATCCTCTCTAATCTCCAATCCTCCTCTTCCAAACTCAAAAACACTCTCTCAAACTCTAGGGATTTCTAGCCATATTCATCTCTATACCAGACTTAAATTCAAGTTCTTGAAGGCTTCTTAAACAAATTCTAGTGTTGTTCAAGTGTTCTTCAAGAGTTGTCAAGGTAAACCATGGATTCATCCTCAACTTTTGCATAATTCTTACTTTAACTCTTTGATTCTATGATTTCTCATAAACTCTACATTATTACAGCCATCAAACACCACAAAATCCCATTGTTTTTCTACTGAGATTTCAACCCAAGAACATCCAAGGAAGCACGGGCTCGATTCCTACGCATACGTACGGTATTCTTGTAAGTTCTAGTACCTACGTGTGTTTTATCACGTCCTAATCACTCTTACTTGTTTACACAGAGAATAATCAGTACCTAAGGCCTTAATATCATCCTACTACAACCTCATCAAGTGCCAAGAACGAAACACCCGAAAGGTAAACCGAAAACCCACACCGTATTCGATGATTTCATGTGTCAATCAATAGTTTTCTTTAATATTTCTAATCAAATTCTTATTCCTTCAAAACACACAAAATTTACAGCTCAATTGGACCTAGTTGGAACCTCTCATTCGTGCGTATAATCAGCCCATCAAAAAGGTACACAAAGCCTACCCGAAAACCTTACATTTATAAGCATTATTTTCGTTATTTTACACCGTTGTAGGCACGTATGACACCCCTATATGTCCAAACCAATAAAAATGCTAAATTGACAGATTACTAAGTTTCCAACGATGACTCATAACAACTTATGGCTCTAAACTTGAATAGATATAAAAAAAACCATCGAAAAACCGTTGTGAAACCGTCGAAAACGGATTCTACAATCTTATTTATTCAAAAACAACCTTTTCACCAACAAAATTATAAAATCAGAATTTTTCCAGAGAGTATATGTCCCAAATAAATAGTTTTCCAAAAAGAATCACTCGAAACGTTTACAAAGCGACCGTACGATTTTAAAACGAGTTTTAGAGCCGTAAATTGGGAAAAATAGTTAGACACCTCAGAAAATTATGAAATTTTACAGGAAACTTTATAAAACTAATCTAAACCCAAGAAAAATGTTGAATTAGGTGCAGGTCTTCAATTAGTATGATTCTTGTTTAACGTACATAAAATAAACCGATAACAACATGAATTTTTAATAAATATTTTTTCTGACCAAAAACTAAGTTTTATAATTTTTAGAACTACACTTACTGTATTAAGACTTTATAAAATGTAAAATCGAATTTCTAAGTTCATTTAATAATATTTAGGAATTTAGGTCATTTCTAGACAATTAATTTCACTAAAAATAGAAAAATACAGAAAATAATTATATAAAAAATATTTTTATGATTTATAAGTCCTAACCTACTATAGAAAAATATAACTTAGAAATATTGAGGTAATTTTAATTATTAAAGAAAATATATCATTTAAACGCGTTAAAACGATAACTAATTAAGTAAAAGTAACAAAACAATAAAATAGTTATAAACCTCATTTTTCCATAATTTTTGTCTTGTATAATTTAAGTATGACTCTCACTTGAATCTTATAGATAACCTTAAATTATATATTGGTTAATCACTTCAAAAATGAGAGTTTTGGCAAAGCCAATATGTTAGAATTTAACGGTATTACAATATTATTATTTTACTTTTTTTTTGTAAATATAGATAACTCATATAATAACTAAGAACTATAATAATTTAAGTATTAATATGTATACTTAACCTAGTTTATTCGATGATAAATAATATATTAATCAAACTAATAGAACGGGTTCATTTGGACATAGTGTACAATCACCTTAGGACACCAACACGTATGGACTAGTCTATGATATTTGATTTATTAGTAACACATTGTTCTAAACATAGGGGCCCTAGTTTGCACCAACCGACGACTTTTCTTTCAAGCTACTACAAGGTGAGTTCATGTGATCCCTGTTTTACAAATTATTTCTATACAAGTTTTGGGGACATGAGATACATACTCCTAAACTATTTTATACTTGGTGTGATACATAAATAAGGCTATTTTAGCTGCCATAACGAATCCCCGAACTTTTGTACACAATCATTAACTCCTTTGGAGCCAACGAATATATGGGTAGTACTATCTGGTGAAACCCCCGCACACCATGGGCCCGACGTAACCGGGACAACCTCCCATGGAATGGTAATCATATAAGATGATAAATATCTTGTGCCATATATTCGTTTAACAGTTGTAAGCTTATGTTAGCAGACTTGAGCAATTAAACCCATAACAATAAGGGGTATGGGTTAGGGAAAAATTATTATTTCTAGATGTCCACGGGTTGTGGGCACAGGGTTGATTGTGAACTTATTTATTATGCACCAAACTTATTTATTTGTGTTTGTTGTCTAAAACGCATGAATTCACCAACATTTTGTTTACGTATTTTGAGTATGTATTTCAGGTACTAACCAAGAGAAGGAGACTTAGGCACGACACTTAGAGTACAACCATGAAGAAACTAGAAGAATAAATTGTTTAGAAAATAGTACTTTGATTGGTTGTAACTTTGTTTTATTTACTTTCAAGACATGTATTTTTTTTCTAGTTTGGACGTTTAGTCCAACTAAGTAATGTAATTTGTATTTCCGCTGCGTTTGGTTGATATCAATCGTCACGCCTAGCCCCTTGGTCGGGTTGTGACAGATTGGTATCAGAGTCAACGGTTTCAGCAAATTAGGGTCATAGAGGTATAGACTCCTAGGCTTTAACCGCAATATATAAAAACTAAAAACAACGCACACTAATAGGCTTAACATGTAGGACTTAGGGTATTTAGAAAAATAGAGTTTTGAACAACCTTATATTTTATTTTTATTTTTTATTTATTTTTTTATTTGCTTAAATGTTTATACACTAACTCCTTATATACTATAATTGTGCGCCTTAAGATCCAAGAAATAATGGCCATGAACAGAAAAGGCAAAGCAGCGATCGTTTACGTCGACTCTTCAAGCTCGCCTCCTAGGCCCATCTTACCAACATACTCTATGGAATACGGAACCCAGGTGATGGCGCCCCCTTTTGACATGGGCGCTGGACCATCAAGACCCCCGCGACCGAGAGCCGTCAGAGACTTTCCAATGGGATGCGGACCATCGCCAACAATACCCGGACCCGAGAACTGGGCACCGGATGAATCGGAGCCAACTATCAAGACCTACAGGTCTTGGTCGTCTATAGAAACAAGTGATAGGAGCGTGAGCCGGTCACGCTCAGGCGAGGCCTTACGCATTGGCCAATCAGCACGTGTACCACCTTGCCCCACCTGGGGGAATGACTACGCTGGGTGGACAGGGTTACCTGTTCAACCCGAGTTGCCTTCATATCCCGCGCCAACTCCTTTCCCCTTCCCGGAGCAAACTATCTTTGACCCGAGAGCACGCCACAGCGTGCACATGGACTTCAACGAGAGGTACAATGATCCGTACCTCATGGACCCGCGCTACTCGAGCGCTTCCCAGTTCTATCCAACGGAGGAGCCGCAATACTTCTCAGGGCCACTCTACCTAAACGAGCAACCAACGGCCATGGACGAGACTTGGCCCCAACAGATACCGACTATGGAGCCGTTGCACCAACAGTCTAGGCCCTACGAACAGGTAACAACAAGGCGAAGAGAGCCCCCTCCATGAAGGAACAGCTTCAAGAGGTACATGGAGAACTTTGGTGACCAAATGAGGAGCATTGGTGACCAAATGAAGAGCATGGGTGACCAACTGAAGGAAGCTATCAATTCCAGACGACGCCCTTCCCGCCGCCATCGTCGTTATTGAAGAACCTCTCATATCGTACTTCTTATTGTATTTTATTTTATTTTATTTTGTAAACGAAATGAGTAAGTTACACTCGTTTCCTACTATCATGTATTTTTTTTCTACCTTTTCTCTTTCGACATATAGCGTTTAGCTAATGTCAAGTATTGTAAGAGCTTCACGAATTACTTCATTAACAAGCATTTTTTTTCCAAGCGTTTAGTAAAATCCTAATATTGCAACTATAAAGAGTGTGCTAAACTGTCAATATGGCTATATGTCTCTTATATTTCAAAGCTTATTTATCAGTAATGGCAAGAGGAAATGCAGTCTAAACTCAAGCTAACACTCGAAACAACACCAACACTGATGGCAACAACACCAACACCAACACCAACACCGACACCGGTGACAACAACACCAATACCAACACCAACACCGGTGACAACAACACCAATACCAACACCAACACCGGTGACAACAACACCAATACCAACACCAACACCGGTGACAGCAACACCAATACCAACACCAACGCCGATGACATCGATAACACCAATGATAACAACACCAACACCAATAACACCAACACTAATACCAATGAGACCGCTGATGCCCGACTCCAACAACTAATTGCTGAAGTTGTTACCAAGGCACTAAACCTCAATGCAAAACGAAACGCGAGTGACGGCACCAGAAATGGGGGTAATAACGGTACGGCAAGTGGTGGTGGAAAAGGAAGTGGTCAGGAAGACAATGAAGCTAACAAGACAACCGGAAGCACCAGGATTGGATGCACTTACAAGTCATTCATGGCTTGTAAACCAAACTCGTACTTTAGAACCGAGGGAGCCACAGGAACTATTCGTTGGCTAGAGGAAATAGAAGGAGATTTATACATCAGTGATTTCCTAGAAAAGGACAAGGTTAGGTTTGCCACTCACTCACTCAAGGCCGGATCTCTATCTTGGTGGAACTCGATTGTGAAAAGTCGAGGAGTAGACGCAATTAACGCGATGCGATGGGCTGAATTCAAGGAGCTTATGATAGAAAGGTACTACCCCATAAACGAGATTAAAAAGATGGAAGTTGAATTCTTGAGTCTGGAAATGATTGGGACGGCAATTCTGGAATACACCAACCGCTTTAATGAACTGGCCGCCCTTGTACCGCATCTTGTGACCCCCGAATCCAAACGGATCGGCAGGTACATTTGGGGTCTCATACCTCAAATCCGAGGGATGGTCAAAGCCGCCAAACCCACAACTTACCAAGCAGTGGTAGAATTAGCTGGAACCTGACTGATGAAGTGATTTGGAACGGTGGTGTAAAAGGAGTAGAGAATACGGGAAATAAGAGGAAGTGGGACGACGCCCGATCACCAGGTGGAAACCCAAGTGGTAGGTTCGGTAGAGGTAGACTTGATAGGAATTCAGGAAGAAGGGTAAGTGGAAATTTTGGAGGAAACTTTGGAAGGAACTTTGGAAACTACATTGGAGGTTCGAGTGGAAAATCTAGGGGATGTTTTGGAGAAAGCTCAGGAGGAAAACCAGGTAATGGAGTGAGTAATAGTATGAGAAGGAATGATGGCGGTATGCCTAAGAAGCCATATCTAGGAAATTTTCCCATGTGCAACAAATGCAACAGACATCACACAGGTGAATGCAAGCCGCTCGTGTGCTACAAATGCAACCGTCAAGGCCACAAGGCATCAGACTGCCGAGCCACGACATATACTGCAAACAGGTGCCATGAATGTGGTAGCACAAATCACATACGCCCACAATGCCCACGGTTGAAAGGGGATAAAGCTCCAGTCGGGAGGCCGAAAGGGAGAGCCTTTGTGATGAATGCAGAAACTGGCCGAGAGGAACCCGATGTTGTAACCGGTACGTTTTTAGTAAACAACCATTATGCTTTTGTATTATTTGATACCGGTGCAAGTAGGAGTTTTGTTTCCACTACGTTTAGGCCTAGAATTGAATTAAATTCTTCTAAATTATCCAATGCCTACATTATAGAATTAGCCGATGGTAAAACCATTGAGGCCGGTGAAGTGATCAATAATTGTACCCTAGAACCGGATGAAAATTCATTCCCCATAAATTTAATGCCCGTTCAGTTAGGAGGGTTTGATTTCGTTGTTGGTATGGACTGGTTGGCCGAGCCGAGATCGTGTGCGACAAGAAACTGTTAAGGATCCCATTATCCAATGAGGAAGTGCTTACGATTCATGGTGAAAAGACGAGGGCGTCCTTAAACATAATCTCTTGTATGAAAGCTAACAAATGCATGAGAAAAGGATGCACGGCATACCTAGCATATGTATTAAAGGAAGAAGAAGAAGAGAGATGAATAGAAGATGTGCCAGTTGCAGCCGATTATCCTGATGTATTTCCCGACGAACTACCAGGCTTGCCACCACCTAGACAAGTCGAGTTTCGAATCGACTTAGTGCCGGGAGCAGCACCAGTTGCTAAATCGTCATATCAACTAGCACCGTCGGAAATGCAAGAGCTTATGATCCAATTACAAGAGCTTATGGACAAAGGATTTATTCGGCCGAGTTTCTCCCCATGGGGAGCACCAGTGCTATTCGTTAAAAAGAAGGATGAAACATTGAGAATGTGCATTGATTACCGCGACTTAAACAAGGTCACGATAAAGAATCGGTATCCTTTGCCGAGGATCGATGACCTATTTGATCAATTACAATGATCTAGTTATTTTTCAAAAATTGATTTAAGGTCGAGGTACCATCAACTCAAGATCAGAGAGGAAGACGTACCAAAGACCGCATTTATGACTAGGTATGGGCACTACGAGTTCCTAGTAATGCCCTTCGGTTTGACAAACGCACCTGCTGTTTTCATGGACCTCATGAACAGAGTTTGTAAACCCTACCTAGATAAGTTTGTGATTGTTTTCATAGATGATATTCTGATATACTCTCAAAACAAGGAAGACCAAGAACAACATCTAAGGTTGATTCTCGAGCTACTTAGAAAGGAGGAGCTATACGCTAAGTTTTCAAAATGTGAATTTTGGATGCGTGAAGTGCAATTCCTTGGACACGTTGTGAGTGGAAAAGGAATTCAAGTAGATCCTGCTAAAATTAAAACAGTCAAACAATGGGAAGCTCCTAAAACCCCTACAGAAATCAGACAATTTTTGGGATTAGCCGGGTACTACCGGCGCTTCATCGAAAATTTCTCAAAAATTGCTCAACCTTTGACATCCCTAACTCAAAAAAGTGTCAAATTCGATTGGGGTACCAAGCAACAAGAAGCCTTTGACACCCTAAAACAGAAATTATGCAGCGCACCGTTCCTATCCTTACCTGAAGGAACCGATGATTTTCTAGTCTATTATGACGCATCACGACAAGGATTAGGGTGTGTCTTAATGCAAAGGAGCAAGGTGATTGCTTACGCGTCTCGACAGCTTAAACTTCATGAGAAGAATTACACTACCCATGATCTTGAATTGGGTGCTGTTGTATTCGCACTCAAAATCTGGAGATACTATTTGTATGGAACAAAGTGTGTTATCTACACTGAACACAAAAGCCTTCAACACATCTTTGACCAGAAGATGTCAAATATGAGGCAAAGAAGATGGGTAGAATTGCTAAATGATTATGATTGTGGGATACGTTACCATCCGGGCAAGGCAAATGTCGTGGCCGATGCTCTAAGTAGGAAGGAACGAATTAAACCTCTCAGAGTTCATGCCTTGAAAATGACGATGCAATCAAACTTGATGCCTCAAATAAAGAGTGCCCAGGAAGAAGCCCTAAATGAAACTAACCTCGAGAAGGAAGGGTTAACAGGTTTGGAGAAGAAATTTGTTTCAGGAAGCAACAGTGTATTGAAGTTCAATGATAGAACATAGATCCCAACCCATGGAAACCTAAGGGAAATTATTATGGATGAGGCTCATAAGTCTAAATACTCGATTCACCTGGGGAATGACAAGATGTACATAGACTTAAAGGACAAGTATTGGTGGCCAGGAATGAAGAAAGATATTGCCACTTATGTAGGGAAATGTCTAACTTGTTCTAAAGTTAAGGCTGAGCATCAAAAGCCCTCTGGTTTGCTACAACAACCCGAGATTCCTGAGTGGAAATGGGAAAGAATCACCATGGATTTCATCACTAAATTACCCAAAACGGCTAGGGGACACGATGCCATATGGGTAATAGTCGACCGATTGACAAAATCCGCTCATTTCTTGCCAATAAGGGAGGATTACAAGATGGAAAGGCTAGCCAAAATATATGTAGATGAAATAGTATCCAGACATGGAGTACCTATTTCAATCATATCTGATCGAGATAGCCGCTTTACCTCAAGATTTTGGCAAACGTTTCAACAAGCCTTAGGAACACGCTTGGATTTAAGTACCGCGTACCACCCACAAACTGATGGCCAAAGTGAGCATACGATTCAGACCTTGGAAGACATGCTTAGGGCATGTGTCATAGATTTCGAAGGTAGTTGGAATACTCATCTGCCTTTGGCAGAATTCTCTTACAATAATAGTTACCATACGAGTATTAAAGCTGCCCCATTTGAGGCTTTATATGGGAGGAAGTGTAGATCCCCGATATGTTGGGCAGAGATTGGTGACAGTCAATTAACAGGACCTGAAATTATCCAAGAAACAACCGATAAAATCATGAAAATAAAGGAGAGGATTGTAGCCGCAAGAGATCGACAAAAGAGTTACGCCGATATCCGACGTAAACCCCTGGAATTTGAAGTTGGAGATAACATGCTACTAAAAGTTTCGCCTTGGAAAGGCATTATTCGTTTTGGGAAAAGAGGTAAACTAAGTCCTAGGTATATTGTACCATTCAAAATCCTTGAAAGAATCGGCCCAGTTGCCTACCGCCTTGAATTATCCGAGGAGCTTAGTAGTATTCATGACACTTTTCACGTGTCAAACTTGAAGAAATGTCTAGCAGATGATTCCTTAATTATACCACCCGAAGAGATGCGCATCGACGACAAGCTTCGTTTCATCGAAGAACCTCTAGAAGTAACGGGACGACAAGTAAAGGCACTTCGGAGAAGCAAGATCCCGATTGTTAAGATCAAATGGAACTCAAAAAGAGGACCCGAATTCATGTGGGAACGAGAAGACGAAATGAAAAAAAAGTATCCCCATTTGTTTGACCAACCGATCCACACAACAGAAAACACAAAAATTCACGATTAGCCTAAATCCTTTCACGAGACAAATTCTGGTTATGTCCACCTCTCTTAAACGAGGTACCTATGTTTACTATGTGCCCTTTTAAATACTTACTTGCCAAATTATCTGCTATATGATTTCATGTTAATATATGTGCCCTAGATAATAACATCACTTAAATTTCGAGGACGAAATTCCAATAAGTAGGGGAGACTGTAACAACCCCAATTTTAGGGCTATATTTTTTTTATTTAGTTGGTTATTCTAGAAGACATAAGTGACACAGACATAGACGGGTACCGGTATGAAAATTTATGACACAATTAGTGGTTACAAACGAGGCCCATGTATGATTTATTAGGCTTACTCCATACATTAGTTATTGGGATTGGCCCAATCGTCCAAAAACCCATTAAATATAGGCACACTTATAAAAACCCGATCGGTTATACGGTTCTAATCATACCCGACTGGATTCAAGTACGGAATCCGGGGACATACCATATGCAATATATTACAATAAGAGTTACCTAAATAAATACTGACTACATGAATTATGAACTTATAATTAAAATCTTACATGTACCTATCACGCGCACACGCGAATGTATAAACCCCGAACACTGGTATAAGATGATCCAATTATAAAAATAAGAACAATAATTAATAATAACTAAGTATATACTTATATAAAAGTGAATACTAATGTCTCACAATTATAAGTACTAAAAAAAATAACTAGTGATACAATTTAAATAAAGGTTACATGATTTATATAAAATCCATGTTTTTATAAAACCTACCATCTAATATATATAAAAATCCCTACATATAACTATATTAAGTATTTATACAAAAGAGTTATTTACCTGGTTATAGTTATTTAATTAAAACCATTAAATCAACCAATTTTATATAAAAGACTAGATAATTTTATAAAATCTCCACATTTATTTAAAATCCCTAAAATCTAGCCATAACCCTTTTATTTCTCTCTTAAATTTCGTCCAAGTCAAACCCCCATTACTCACAATTTTTTTTTATTCCTATCATATTCCTTTCTTTTAATTATTTAAATTAGATATCCAGAGGAAATCTTGACAAAACCAAAGATCTACCCATATCTTCCTATTATCTCTACAAAATCAACGATCTTTTCAAGGATCTTAGGGTTCCAAGAAAGGATACGGGAAAATCAAAACATCAGGAGCTTGGCCATTCACAAAACATGCAGAGACTTTGTAAAAGCCTTTCTTATATCAAATCCTCTCTAATCTCCAATCCTCCTCTTCCAAACTTAAAAACACTCTCTCAAACTCTAGGTATTTTCAGCCATATTCATCTCTGTACCAGCCTTAAATTCAAGTTCTTGAAGGATTCTTAAACAAATTCTAGTGTTGTTCAAGTGTTCTTCAAGAGTTGTCAAGGTAAACCATGGATTCATCCTCAACTTTTGCATAATTCTTACTTTAACTCTTTGATTCTATGATTTCTCATAAACTCTACATTATTACAGCCATCAAACACCACAAAATCCCATTGTTTTTCTGCTGAGATTTTGACCCAAGAACATCCAAGGAAGCACGGGCTCGATTCCTACGCATACGTACGGTATTCTTGTAAGTTCTAGTACCTACGTGTGTTTTATCACGTCCTAATCACTCTTACTTGTTTACACAGAGAATAATCAGTACCTAAGGCCTTAATATCATCCTACTACAACCTCATCAAGTGCCAAGAACGAAACACCCGAAAGGTAAACCGAAAACCCACACCGTATTCGATGATTTCATGTGTCAATCAATAGTTTTCTTTAATATTTCTAATCAAATTCTTATTCCTTCAAAACACACGAAATTTACAGCTCAATTGGACCTAGTTGGAACCTCTCATTCGTGCGTATAATCAGCCCATCAAAAAGGTACACAAAGCCTACCCGAAAACCTTACATTTATAAGCATTATTTTCGTTATTTTACACCGTTGTAGGCACGTATAACACCCCTATATGTCCAAACCAATAAAAATGCTAAATTGATAGATTACTAAGTTTCCAAAGATGACTGATAACAACTTATGGCTCTAAACTTGAAAAGATATAAAAAAACCATCGAAAAACCGTTGTGAAACCGTCGAAAACGGATTCCACAATCTTATTTATTCAAAAACAACCTTTCACCAACAAAATTATAAACTCAGAATTTTTCCAGAGAGTATATGTCCCAAATAAAGAGTTTTCCAAAAAGAATCACTCGAAACATTTACAAAGCGACCGTACGATTTTAAAACGAGTTTTAGAGCCGTAAATTGGGAAAAATAGTTAGACACCTCAGAAAATTATAAAATTTTACAGGAAACTTTATAAAACTAATATAAACCCAGGAAAAATGTTGAATTAGGTGCATGTCTTCAATTAGTATGATTATTGTTTAACGTACATAAAATAAACCGATAACAACATGAATTTTTAATAAATAGTTTTTCTGACCAAAAACTAAGTTTTATAAATTTTGGAACTTACACTTACTGTATTAAGTCTGTATAAATGTAAAGTCGAATTTCTAAGTTCATTTAATAATATTTAGGAATTTAGGTCATTTCTAGACAATTAATTTCACTAAAAATAGAAAACTACAGAAAATAATTATATAAAAAATATTTTTATGATTTATAAGTCCTAACCTACTGTAGAAAAATATAACTTAGAAATATTGAGGTAATTTTAATTATTAAAGAAAATATATCATTTAAACGCGTTAAAACGATAACTAATTAAGTAAAAGTAACAAAAACAATAAAATAGTTATAAACCTCATTTTTCCAGAATTTTTGTCTTGTATAATTTAAGTATGACTCTCACTTGAATCTTATAGATAACCTTAAATTATATATTGGTTAATCACTTCAAAAATGAGAGTTTTGGCAAAGCCAATATGTTAGAATTTAACGGTATTACAATATTATTATTTTACTTTTTTTTGTAAATATAGATAACTCATATAATAACTAAGAACTATAATAATTTAATTATTAATATGTATACTTAACCTAGTTTATTCGATGATAAATAATATATTAATCAAACTAATAGAACGGGTTCATTTGGACATAGTGTACAATCACCTTAGGACACCAACACGTATGGACTAGTCTATGATATTTGATTTATTAGTAACACATTGTTCTAAACATAGGGGCCCTAGTTTGCACCAACCGACGACTTTTCTTTCAAGCTACTACAAGGTGAGTTCATGTGATCTCCGTTTTACAAATTATTTCTATACACGTTTTAGGGACATGAGATACATACTCCTAAACTATTTTATACTTGGTGTGATACATAAATAAGGCCATTTTAGCTGCCATAACGAATCCCCGAACTTTTGTACACAATCATTAACTCCTTTGGAGCCAACGAATATATGGGTAGTACTATCTGGTGAAACCCCCGCACACCATGGGCCCGACGTAACCGGGACAACCTCCCATGGAATGGTAATCATATAAGATATTAAATATCTTGTGACATATATTCGTTTAACAGTTGTAAGCTTATGTTGGCAGACTTGAGCAATTAAACCCATAACAATAAGGGGTATGGGTTAGGGGAAAATTATTATTTCTAGATGTCCACGGGTTGTGGGCACAGGGTTGATTGTGAACTTATTTATTATGCACCAAACTTATTTATTTGTGTTTGTTGTCTAAAACACATGAATTCACCAACATTTTGTTGACGTATTTTGAGTATGTATTTCAGGTACTAACCAAGAGAAGGAGACTTAGTCACGACACTTAGAGTACAACCATGAAGAAACTAGAAGAATAAATTGTTTAGACGATAGTACTTTGATTGGTTGTAACTTTGTTTTATTTACTTTCAAGACATGTATTTTTTTTTCTAGTTTGGACGTTTAGTCCAACTAAGTAATGTAATTTGTATTTCCGCTGCGTTTGGTTGATATCAGTCGTCACGCCTAGCCCCTTGGTCGGGTTGTGACACAATATGACCAGACATGACACAATGACGAGCAACTTACACAATGAGCTGTAAAACGTATTTTTTCATTTTTGTATATAACGACACTATACTCGTTTTAAAGATAAAAAATGCTCGTTTTTATGATGTATTTTTTTTTAAAATAATTCTTACGTAAAAGTTATGAACGTTTAAAAAATGGGAGGAACTTGATAGAAAGTCAACAAAAATGGTCATGATTAAAATACCTTTTAACAACTTTTTCTCCTACAATTTGATCTCAATCATTGAATCATTTCTACAATTTGATCAAATTGCTCTAAATCCTTCTCACTCTTTTTATTTTAAAAACTCTTTTTACTTGAACCTAACCATTTCCCTAACATATCATATTTATAGTATCTTGGTAGCAATTGTTACTTCTAAATATACAAGTGTTTTAACACCATAAGTCAGAAATGTTGGCTATTTTAGGGTAATTGGATTGACTTGTTGACCAAGTGAATTATAATATGCAAAGTCAGGAGGTTCAAAGTACACACTTGTTGGTTTTAGTTTATTATGACTTTAGTAACCTAGTTGGCGCTTAGGGGGTCCGGGGGCAGCACCCTGGAAGCGGGGTCCTATGTGTACAGCCTCTAGTTGTGAAATTCGTTCTATAAAATTGGAGATAAAATGACACTTTTCATTTAAAATTCGAATTTAAATGGATAAATGCCATAGGCAGTTTATGGCCCTAATCCTTGCAAAACTTATTTCTTGGTCATTTTGGTCACTTTGACTGGTTTACGAAAAAATCCCTCATACACATATTTGATTCTTGTTTCTCAATATGAATTTTATCCGATTGAAGTATTTGGGTGAACCACCGAATGACTTCAATCTGAAAGTGTTTCATGACTGTTAGATATATGTTGTTGTAATCTAAGAAATCCCTTTACCTGAACAACCTTCTACTAATCCCATGGAAGCCATTGATGTTTGTAATAAGCATGTTAATGACTCATTGAATGTGTCATTACTAATCTTGGCAACCATTGAGCCTGAATTTAAGGGAAACCTTAAAAGGGTAATGCTTTTGAGACGATTAATATGTTGAAAGAAAAGTCTCAACAACAGATAATGATTGAACGTATGAGATACATGAATATCCTTTCGTCATGCAAGTTGGATAAAGGTGGTGTGTCAATCGATATTTTCAGAAAATGGTTGGTTATGTTGGTCAGCTTAAGGAATTGAAATTTGACATGGGACATGGTATGCTTGTGTAACATCCGGATTTTTTTTTAACGTGTTTCGGGTGTGGATTCTAGCTTAAACGGGTCACGGGGTAAGAGGGGCCAAGGCCACGCTCGCGTGGGCCTAAGGGTGAAGGGGATCCCTCAAAACCCTAGCTTTCCCCCTCCCCCACCTCATTTCAACATCATCTTGCTCAAGGTTCTAGAAAGAAACCCATAGAGAGAGAAAGTGGTGGTTTTGCTTAAAGATCATCCCATCCTTCATCTCCAATGATTTCTTGAAGCTTTGCTAAATAAATGAGTCATTTTGAGGTAACGATCTTGTCTAAACATCTGTTTTAGGGTAAGAATTAGGGGTGTTCCCGGTTCGGTTTAAAACCGTGAAACCGTCCAAACCGGTCATCGGTTAGGTTTCGTGGTCGGGTTTTTTGTTTGACTTTCGGTCGGTCGGTTTCAAAATATTCAAACTGTAATGAACGGTTTGGTTTGCGGTTTATACTGAAAACCGGCCGTATAAAACCGGACCGTACCGTAATATTGATATTTATATTTGAGATATTTTATATTATATATGATTATTTATTTATGTAAGACCTCGACCCGTGCATCCTATAGTTGGTTCTCATAACGAGTTATTCCCTTGAAAATACTCATTTTTGATATATTAAGCTACAGCGGAAGTCTTCATAAAAACATTAATTACTATTTAATGTCATTAAGTTACCTCACGAATGCTTGCACACAAATCCGAGTAGCACGACTCCCAAGCCAAGATACGTCAATGCAACGCTTACCTGCAAAACAATCTATCGTAGACACAAAGTCAGCTATGTTGAGTGAGTTCTAATAGTTTGATTTAATTAAAAGCCAACTCGTCCAAACGTTATTTTAACTTAACTCAGGACCCACGGTCCTTATAAAATAGGTTCATAATTCATTGACATAAAGATAACCTCGGTTATCATATGATATCCCATAACACTCCACCACCCAAAACTCATCCCATAATAATAATCACGCAGTATAATAATAATCCTGCAGTCTCATCGACATAGATCGAACTTACTACACTTATGACTCATACTCTAATACATGTGTTAACTCTACAATTAGTTAACACAAGAATTCTCTAGACATCGTCTTACTTAGCCTTGACTAAGGCTCTTACCAATCAACTGTCACAACAGTTATCAACACCACATCAAAATCCTGACACAACGGTCCATCTAACTTTACTTGCCACATTAATATAATCTACACATCACATAAATACTATCTTACACACAATAAATATAACTCATCACTTGCATGCAAATTAACACATATATAAGTATGCAAACACATACCTTATCACAGCACCCTCGCCAGGGTTACCCTTGTCGGGGCGTTCGACACACCCTGAGCTCATCATTAACCTGTTAAATAAATGTCACCGTTGGTGACTTCCCGAAGGACCCTGTCCTTCACAAATCTCATTTTCCGCGTCGCAAGGACAACAATGCAAACATAAAACGACAAACACATAACACGAAACAAAATACTAACAATTACATGACTCATTAGCTAAACATGCACCACACATCATTTCTCAAGAATACACATCCTACTTATACTCATACCTGGCTAACTCATACCCCGACTTGTCCCGACTAACTCATGACACGACACCCACACAAATCATCATAACCCTTTCCTAGCCCACACATTCTAAAGACAAGACACAATCCCTTAACCCCGTATTTGAACATATAAATTCGTAGCCCATCGGGTAAAATCCCAAAACTCGATATACATTTAATGTAATAAAACACGCCTCAAAAGTATGTACGATAGCCCCAAAACGCTAAAAACATTTAAAAGAGGGGATTTGAAACTCACCGGTTGCGAAGCTTTCCTTCCGAAGTCGTAAACCCTTAAACGCGTAATCCAACACGAACCTGTCGTCAAATGAATTACCCAGATCAATCCTATTACTGCAATAACACTAACCCATGTACTTTGGACCAACAACTACAAACTCGGTCTAACTCATCCCAGACCGTACCACCGACGCGCTCGATCGCGTACAAAAACCCTTAAATTAACATTACCGAAAAACGTTCCCGAAAGTCGTTCCCGACATTTTTCTCATATCCCCAAATAATCCACAACAATGAATATAAAGTTCAATGGGGTCATACCTTTGCGTATAGGCCGTTCTAAACGGTTTTGTACGAAACTGATGAGCACCACGCGAGAGGAAAACTTGTTTTGCTCATATCTCAACCATACGAGCTCCGTTTCGCGCGATCCACCTATCCACGCGTTCGTTTTGATACACCTGACCTCAGAAAATTATTGGTGTCGGCCGTTGCTGCCACCGCTTCTGCCAAAACGCGGATTCATCTTTCAGCACGTTCGGTTTTGTGCGTCAACATTCAAGTAGCTTAAAACCGACCCAAATGAACTCCGTTTTAGGCGAATTATATGTCCACGTGTCCGTATTTCCGAACCCCTTCAGACGAACCAGTCGGCGGAAACCGTCGCCTCCGTCTCCGGAAAAGCGAAACAGTGGCCGGATTCACTTGTTTTACGCTTCTAACTTCGCGCTGCTCGAACCCCTATCAAACGAACTCGGAATTAGACAAATAATATATCCACACGACTGTGTCGCCAAACCCTTTCACCTGCTACCCTTGCCGCCGCCTGACGCCACCGGAAACCCAAAAAGTGGCCGGAAATTCTCACTGGATTCATGTTTTCACTTGCTTTCTTTACCAATCAATAAAAACATAATGAAAAGAAGAATTAGAGTTATGTATCGTATACCTTTTGACCGGATGACACGCGCCAATAGCACCACCGATCGGTCTCGTCTTCCTCGAGTTCTTCTCTTGCGCAAAACCCTGGAAATCGTCGTAGAGCTTGAAGCTCTTGTCTCCCTCGTCTCTCTTCGATTACAGCAGCCGCAAACCCCACAAATGGGGTCTGCTCCCTATGCGTAACACCCTAGGGGTGTTTCCCTTAAGTTGGGCTTGGCCCTCACGCATCGCAGACCTCCCGGGCTTGGCCCGTTCGTTATTATTAATGAATCCTCACTACATCTCGTTAGTTACTCGCCACCCCTTCTAGATTTACTTACATAAAAACGAACCCTTGCTTCTCGCCTTCGGTTAAGTCTCGTTAAGTTCCTGTAACGTTTACGTCCACTATGTACAATATATACACATATAGTTGATGCATTTTGGTTTAATTAAACTAAAATTGATGAACTGGATGACCAAGTGACCTATTTGATTACTTGATTAGTTAAAGGGAAAGTGGGCTAACACCCAACTAAAGATCTTCAGCCTCATCACTCTTAATTTAACTCTTTTGTAAGTTTTTAATCAACTGTAATTTGTGGTGATTGTCATATAGTAACCTGATCGTATTTTTAAGCATCTGTCGTATATTATTACATTAACTAAAATTAGCTTTGTGCTATCTTTTTGAATCACTCTTACTAAACTAAATAAAGTATACACAATGAGAAATATTTGTTGTTAAGGTTCGGTAACTTATAATTGTAATATACAGAAACATTCAAACAAACCCTTATAGAAATTACAATATTCATGTAGAAATCTACAAACATTATTATTTGTGTAGAAATCTATTAACAACTGTAACATAAAAAAACATTCATACCTCAAACCGTGAAATCAAACCGGAACCAAAACATTAGTAACGGTTTGGTTTGGTTTTAGTTCTCAATGGTTCGGTTTAGGTTTTTGAATATCAAAAACCATTACTAATGGTTTGGCTCACGGTTTAAGCTAAAAATCGTCAAAACCAGACAGTGAACACCCTTAGTAAGAATGGGTAAAAACGAGTTTGATTTAAAAATCTTAGATTTTTACGTATGTTTAAGCCTAAAAACCATGGATTTAGCTTCATGGGAAGTAATCAAACCGTTTGGACGTAAAAAGTTGAAAACTTGGATCGAAAACGATGATTTTGGCCAAGAACGTATGCTCAGGCCGAAACGGGGTTCAAGGGACCGAAAACGATTTATGTCGAAATGAGGAACATTGCGTTCTGGTTGAAAAGCTATTTTGGACAAAAACGTTTTCGGACAAAATAGTTTTCGGATGAAATAGTTTTTGAATGAAAAACATTTCGGGCGAAAGAGATTTCGACCGAAATGGATTTCAACCGAAAGAGATTTCGGTCAAATAGATTTTCGATCAAGGAGGTTTTCGAGCGAGGCTCTTTTGTTGTAATCGTGTAGTTGACACATTTCGTTATTGACCGTTCAAACAGATCGTTTAGTACTTTGTTGAGCCGAACGCTTAGGAATGATTTAACTAAGGAAGTCGTTCTAGACGTCCCTTTTTATGAGTTTTAGTATGCTTTTTTGGGACTGATCGCATGCTTACGAAATGTTATGAAATGAAATGATTTATAAAATGTTTTGCTTTAAATGACTACGAAAGGTTTATGAAAGAAAGATGTGTTAATAAAACGTACAATGTTTTAACTAAAAATGTTTTTAATACGTAATGTTTTATGTAAAGCTATAACTCACCAGCGTTATATGACTTTTTAGTATGCCTTCAGGTTAAGTGTAGGTTGCTGTTAATGATGGATGCGAAGCTTGTGCTAAGAGATTACCCAAGCGAGGACATTGATATCCCGATTATTTATGTTATTGAAATTAATGTTAAGACAATGCTTCCGCTATGCTGACTCAATTTGTAATTTGAATGATATTTCCGCTACTATTATTCTATTTTAAGTTTAGTTCACTATGTGTTTATGATTAAATTCAACAAGTGAGGTTTCCCATGTTTGAGGCCTTACAACTTGTGGATTTTATCATAGGCTCTCTCCCTTACTCATATGATGGTTTCATTAAGAACTATCCAATGAGTGATATGGAATAACATAAACTCAAATGAAATGATTGATTTGCAAATAGTTAAAAGATGATCACACTCGGGTTTCAGATTTAGAAGCATAATGTATAATCCAATTTAATTCAATATATGGATTGAATGACAATCGTAAAACTAAGGAATATGTTGTTTTACTTAACAATTCTATACTGATAAAAGACACAAGCTAAGATGTTATCTAAATAATTGTCGACATAATCATCATAAACTAAACCTAACATCATGATTGTTAAACTGAATTCATAAAAAAATCAATTGTTTTTCAGACACAAAACATCAAACACATAAGTCTACCCTAATCATCAAAAGATTGAATGATTAAAGTTTGAATCATGTCCGACATAGATAAAAAATAGATTAAATACATTCAATAACACATACCTTATACCCAAGGTTGATCACGGGTGAATTAGCAACACGTGTTCATTGTTTATGATAACGGTTGATGATCTCGAGATGCAATCGTGGATTGGATAAGTAAATCCTTGCTTGTGACTTGCAATTTTTCACCTTTTTCGTCCTTTAGCCTCCTTCGAATGATTTTGCTCGAAACCCTAGTGTATCCCTTCTTATAGCCATCAAAAAACAAATTTACCTAAAAAACTCGTCGTCTAACATAGACTGTGTCAGTGTCCTTCCTGTACTCCACTTATTATATTCTATGCTAGATTTATGCCATATTGCTACGCTCCAACCCCGCGTAGACTACACCGAGCTCACAATAATCTACACTGGTTTTTATTCTATTTTTCTTCTTTCTTTCCATTTCCATCGTCATGCACACGCACCTAGCGTAAAACTCGAATGTGCTCCTCTGCTACCCTGCATGTACATAAAATAGGCAAAATAACCACATTTGATGTAGGTCAAGGATTAAACACATAAAATTTCATACAAATAACATGTACAAATCAATCACCCGTCACTTTAGATTAAAATATTTCGTTGGTCAGTAGTATAATTCAAAGAGACGTAACAAGAACGAATATGCACAATTCTTTATAAAAGAAACCGTAGTAGATTTAGACCAAAGACCTTCTTTTATATAGAGGGTGAACCAACATGTTTCAGTTGGCGGCTATAACTATAGACAGTTAGAAGGTTAGATTAGTGAAAAACTGTAGAAACTCTATCAGTAATAACCGAGTTACTTTTGGTGACCAAGTTACCATTGATGCTTAGTTACCACCGCTCCAAGTTACTACTCATCTGTAGTAATTTACAACTATCAACCAAATTGCCACTAATCAGGTACCACTATATTCTAATATGTAGTAACTGATCATAGTTGTCATTGTTCACAATTAACACTGACCATCAGTAGCATCAACCAAGGGGGCATTGCCCCTTAGACACCCAGGTTCATTAATGCATTAAATAAGAATAATAGTTGTGAATGAGCGTGCACTCCACACATCTTAGTTCATATTAATGTTTATTCTTGTTTTCATTTGGTCTTAAGTAAATTCAACTATACTAAAATTATCTTAATGACACTAAGATCACCAACAATGTAAACATGAAATAAAAAGAGGACCGTGAAATTACCTTTACGCTTGTACATAACAGTCCGATCAGAGATATAAAGGGTGACGTGATTTAAATTATAAATGATGTTTAAATATACATATATACCCTTCGTGTGAGCTACTTCTTTTTATATTCTAACCAACTACATTTCAAAGTGAGGTGAACAGTTCTAATTGCCGATTGGCTTGCTTGGGCGGCTTGCAACATCTCGCATAATGATTAGTTACTTTTTTTGGATTTGCAACAATTTTTTCCTATTACTTTTATGTTATAAGTTTTAACACTCCTGTCATGAAAAAAATTACTTTTCCCGATGCGTAGCGCGGGTGGTAATAGTAGTTCTTATGATTTATGAAGGTAGAAGTCAAATCTATGCTAATAAATAAAAGTTTAAGGTGGACACATGTCACTTCCTCATGTCTTCTCATATTGATTTTCTCGACTCTCTCTCCTAATAAATACACATCTATCTTATTAAATAATAATGATATTATAAATATATTATTAAAAAAGAACACGAATTATATTAAATAAGAATATATAATAGAAATCAAAATATAACTATTAAAGAAAAATACTAATTTGTTATATACACACATTTCCACTTGATATATCTCGAGATAATCATAATAGTCTGAAAAGTTATGACGTATTAATAAATTTATAAGTTTGATCTCTTTTAATATACAATCTCGTGTAATATACGGGATTCTAACCTAGTGACTTAATAATTTACATATAGACGGTTTATGTAAATTCAGTAAAACTTGAGGGACGATTTATATAACTAATTCGTTTATAGAAAGCTTTAAATATTCTGATTTGAAAAATGTGAATGCAGAATAAATACTGAAGGAGCAATGAAAACTGCAAATTAAGAGGATGATGAACGTTTACGATTCACTATTTTTAGTTGTTCCATGAACCAGAATCGGATCTCACTGCTGCATGAGAGAGTGATCGTTCATTCAGATCAGATCTCTCAACTCACAACATTATTCGTAAATGGCTGGAGGTGCTGCCGGAGGCTTTCTTACTAGGGCATTTGAATCAATGCTCAAGGAATGTTCCGGAAAGAAGTTTAATTCTATTCAGATTGCGATCCGTTCTTATCTAGGTTTGTTGTTTTTCATAATCTGTTTAATTTGTTCGAAATTTCAGTTTCTAGATTTCGGAATTCAGTGAATCAGCGTGTTTTTGAATGTGCGCTTGATAATTCTGGCTGAATGTGTTATGTTTAGTGGAAATTTTGGATGCCGGTTCGTTATTGGAAGAAAATTGCTATTTGATTTTGACATGAAACCTGGTGATATGATAAACGAACCGAACGAGACCTTGTTCATTTTGTTCGTTAAGAATTTACCAGATAAACGAACGGTTCACGAACACATGGAATTTATTGTTTGTGTTCTTTCACTACGGAAATGAAACTGTTCGTGTTTGTTAATTTTCTAAATGAACATGTATTAATTTAATAAATAAAAAATATACATTCTTAATCCCAAATATTAGACATAATCACCCAAAATAAATATAGAGTTAAGTACATGAAGACGAACCGGATGTTGGTGGAGGTTCGGGAGGCTGGCGGAGGCGTGAAACTGGAACTCTTGACGAAGGCGTAGAGTGTAAATATGGAACCCTTGACTAGGGTTTCTTTCTAGTTTAAAAGTTAGGGTGTAAAGCTTAAAAAATTAAAAAATATAAAAAGTTTAAATGTGAGGGTAATAACCTATGAATTAAAAAGTATAAAACCTTTAGTGAGCGAAAATAAACAAACGAACATGAGCAAACATAAACGAACTTCCTGCCGAACGGTTCGCTAAACGTTTGGTTCGTTTACCACCTTGTGAAGAAGTAAATCTGTAGGTTGAAAACGAAATGTTATATCTTAAATTCTCATGAAATATGCAACAAATAGCACCAAAGGAATACTAATGTTTTGAGAATGCAACCATGGAAAAAAAAGGTTCTATAGATCACTATTTGGTATTTTGAGAGAGTGATTGGGATTTGCAGGCCTTTCATGGTCTTCCTTATGCTAGGTTTTGTACAATTTTTAATCCTTGTATCAAACAGACATTAATTCCGGTTCCTCCTGCTTTTACAGATAGTTCAAAAGCTACCAATCAAGAGGCGGCATCAAACAATATCAGCAGAACATCATCTTTAAGTAAAGATAACGGGTGCTTACTGTATATTAACTCATCCACACTCTTGTTTTTGTTTATAAGTTTAACCGTTTAAGTGTCAGTTTTTGGCTGCTGTTCCTTGCTAGTCTTTTGGCTAGAAATAAACTAATGAATTATAGTTTGTACTTGATAATCAACTTACACTTTTAGTATGAAGAATGATATTGGTGTATACAGCCTAAACCTGATAATTATATTGATGAGTTATTAATCAAAAATATTCTAAAAGAAGACAAGAAGGGTAAATTAAGAAGTCACTTAGCTCATATATTTTATGATGAAACAGAAGGCATTTGGTTTATTTAATCCGAGACAAGTGAATAAGGTCTTAGCATACCTATTTCTTGAGATGGAAGATCATGTTATCTGAACTTAATTAACATTAATTTAATTAATCAAAATGGAGCTTTGTGACAGTGATGACGGGAATGCAAGAACTGAAGCGGACTCAGGTGGAGGTGTCACAAAGACTTTGGCAAATGCTGGCCATTCTTTGGAAGGAGCTGAGGCAGAGCTCGTTCTTAATCCACTTCGACTTGCATTTGAAACCAAGAATCCAAAAGTCATTGAACTTGCATTGGATTGTATACATGTATGTCATTTTCTGTTTAATTCTTGTAGCTCTAACTACAGAATATTACAAATTTGTTTTGCCTAATAGTTTTTTTTCAAAAAGTTAACTTTTTTACATCATGTCAATATTTTGTGTTTATTAACTTATTTGTAAGTGCAGAAACTTATTGCCTATGACCATCTAGAGGGTGATCCTGGTCTGGAAAATGGTAAAAATGTTCCACTATGCACAGACATATTGAATATGGTCTGTGGTTGTGTTGATAATAACTCACCTGACAGGTACATTTGTTAATATATGTTTTCTATTTTTCTTCTGATTTATTTGAAAGTTTCTAGAAGATTTAAATTTTATATGGTAACTTCTGAGTTCTGATGACATTGATGCAGTACAATTCTTCAAGTGTTGAAAGTGCTACTTACTGCTGTATCATCCACTAAGTTCAGAGGTATATAAATGATTAAATGGATTTTGTTGTTATTTTAATAATTATTCACTCCATAGAGTGCAAAAGTCACATAATGTTCTTCTACCCCATTTTTGAAAGACTTTTTTCTTTCTTTCTGTTAAATGTTATATAACACTAGGCTTTTACTGGGTACATTTGTTTGTTTGTTTGTATATAATTCCTTGCGTTTTGTATATTACTAAGTAAATGATATGCTTATGTTTGTTATAGTGAGATGGAAGAAATATGATTGAATAATTTCTATCACTGTGTTGACAATTTCAAAGTCCCATGACATGCCATTTTATGATATAAAACATTCTTTTAAGTTATTTTTGATGAAGTCAGTTGTGGTTAGACCATGGTTGACTTGATGATTTTTCCTATATGCAGTTCATGGGGAACCATTGCTGGGTGTAATTAGAGTGTGCTATAATATTGCACTCAACAGGTAACTACTATTCTTTTATCGAAATACATATACCATCTTATCAATTGAATTGATAGTCTCTTTTCAATGTCTAGTAAAAGTCCTGTTAATCAAGCTACATCCAAAGCTATGCTAACTCAAATGATCAACATAGTATTCAGGCGAACGGATACCAACTCGGTTTGTAATCTATATCTTTGTGCTTATTTTTTTCACACGTTTGAAAAGTAGTAGAGGTAGCCAGATGGGAGGCTGGATAACAAATCAAAACGGTTCATGTTGAAACGCGCCCGCTTTTAGTATAGATCAAAACGGGCTGGGCTGGATTGACTTGACAACACTTTTTTGCCCATTTTAAGTTTGTTCCATAAATAATAAATTCGAAAGAAACATAATATTAATAAGATTATTTTTTGGTTAAACATGATTTTGGAGGTAATATGTATTAAATATTGAGTTTTAGCGACTTTCAACCTGTTTGACTTGTTCTCCCTTTAGCTAATATTTTTATTTGGCCCATTTGAACCTCTATTTTTGTTAAAAACAACTCAAATCGACCTATTTCTATGTAAATCAGTCAAAATTTGTTCCACTATATTTTAGCTTTCAATTGTTGCATTTCTTTTTAGGTGTTTTCAGATGGTCAACCTGTAAACAAAAGAAGTGAGTCATCAATGAAGGTAGAAGAAACTTCACCAGCTGATGAGGATGGTCAAATGTTGACTCCCACTGCGAACAACACATTGATTGCACCTCTTGAGGAACTACATAATCTTGCTAGTGGAAATGACATAAAGGTGCATAGTTTCTTATTTTTTTTAAATCACACTTTGTGAAAGTGTGTCTGATAGAGCCTATGAAATAAAGCAGTAGGCTTGATTCAATTCAAAGGCAAAGACCCAATTCGAGAAGGGTTATCTCTCCAAATTACAAGAACTGTTAATAATCAAAATACTCAACAAAACGACTAAACAAACAAAAGTCTATACTAATACTAAACTTGCCGATAACTGCTTCAGAGAGTGGGATGCACAACTGCTCTCCCACTACTCTTCTGTCCCACCACTTTCTTGACCCAGTGGGTCAACCCATGATCCGAAGATTGCTTTGAGAGACCCAAAATCTGACCCGCTGCTTCCCTTCTTTCCTTTGCGCGTATACACTTTAATCGGAGCTGCTGAAGCTGGAGTCTTATCATTGCATCCCTCCCGGTAAAACGCCTTGTCCTCAAGGCGAAAAGAAGGGAATTGCTCAGCTAATAATTCATAAGACTCCCAGGTAGCTTCTTCCAGTGGACGATGTAGCCAAGAGACCAGCAATTCCAAAACCTTGGTACCAGCATCCTGAACCCAACGGTATTTAACAATATGACTTGGTTGGACATCGAAAACCCAGTCTTTGGTGATTGGTAATGGAGGCATGGATGGCAGTGGAAAAGAACCATGTGCAGGTTTAAGTATCGAGACACGAAACACAGGGTGAATACGAGCGTCCGGAGGTAACACCAATTCGTAGGCCACGGAACCAATACACCGTTTAATACAGTAAGGACCAAAAAATCGAGGAGATAGCTTCTCAAAGCGCCGTTTTGCTAGACTCTGTTGGCGGTACGGTTGTAGTTTCAGAAAAACATAGTCACCCACTGAAAAAGAGAGTACCCTGCGTTTAGAGTTAGCTTGATTCCGCATACGATCCTGTGCTTTAGAGAGATTGGCATGGAGAAGTTTTAACATGTCATCCCTGTCAATCAACTGCTGCTCCAAGTCAGCGTTCTTCGTTTCCCCGGCGACGTAAGGAAGAAGAGATGGGGGAGGCCTGCCATAAACCACTGAGAAGGAGGTTGTGCCTGCTGATGTATGATACCCCGTATTATATGAATATTCAGCCCATGGGAGAAAGGAATTCCAACTGGTTGGTTGCTCATGAGCAAAGCAACGTAAGTAGGCCTCGAGACAACGGTTCAACACCTCGGTTTTCCCGTCCGTTTGAGGGTGGTAGCTGGTACTCAGTTGGAGTTTAGTGTTGTTCAAACGGAACAATTCCTGCCAGAAATGGCTGAGAAAAATGACATCTCGATCAGATACAATGGATCGAGGGAAGCCGTGCAATCGGATGATCTCCTTACAAAAAGCTGCTGCCACGCTCTTGGCGGTGAAAGGATGAGCCAGACTAATGAAGTGTGCATATTTGCTGAGCCGGTCAAGGACTACCAAAATGGTGTCGAACCGATTCGAAGAGGGTAAACCCACGATAAAGTCCATGGACAGGTCTTCCCAAATTCGTGTGGGAATAGGTAGAGGCTGAAGGACTGCAGGAGAGAGTGTTTGATATTTCTGCTGTTGACAAATCAAACACTGCTGGACATACAAACGGACTTCCTGTTTCATTTTTGGCTAGAAATACTGCTCAGAAAGACGTTTTAAGGTTTTAAGAAACCCACCGTGACCGCCTACTGGGGTGTCATGTGCTTCCTGGAGCAGTTTGAGTTTAATGGATGGAATGTCGGGGATGACCAGCCGCCCTTTGTAGAACAGAAACTCACCCACTAGAGAAAAACCCGGTACCGGAACTGTTGTGTCATGGAGCTGCTGGCAAATGTTATTGGTATACGGATCAAGGTGCAGGCCATGTTTGACATCAGCAAGTTCCACACAATAGGGGCCTGTTAACACCAATAACTCTCCAGAGTGTGGCCGTCGGGAGAGTGCATCCGCTCCTTTATTTTCTGTGCCCGCCCGATGAGTGATGGAGAAGTCATAGGGCATGAGTTTGAGTAATAAACGCTGCTGTTCCGTCGTGGTAATACGCTGTTCCAGTAAAAACTTGAGTGTGTAATGATCCGTACGGATAAGGAAGTGTCTCCCCAATAAATAGTGGTTCCATTTTTTAACAGCCAGGACTAAGGCGAGCAGTTCCCTATCATACGCCGATTTAAATCGATTTGAGGGAGAGAAACCTTTGCTAAAGTAAGCCACTGGATGATCCGCTTGGGATAAAATGGCTCCTACCCCATCAGATGAAGCGTCACATTCCACCACAAATGTTTTGGTAAAATCAGGCAAGTGGAGGACAGGAGTGGATAATAAAGCAGATTTCAAGGTATTAAAGGCTGTGAGTGCCTCAGATGACCAATGAAACCCATCTTTCTTTGTTAAAGCTGTAAGGGGACGAGCAATTAAACCATAATCCTTGACAAAGCGACGGTAGTACCCGGTGAGACCCAGAAACCTCGAACTTCTTTGACATTAGTAGGCACTGGCCAGGACTGGACAGCTATTATCTTTTCCTGCTCAACCTGCACCCCTTCGGCTGTGATCACATGACCCAAAAACACTACCTTTGGCTGGCCAAAACAGCATTTTGTTAGCTTGACAAAAAACTGATGGTCGTGTAGTAACTTCAGGGCTTGAGTTACGTGGGATACGTGTTGTTCCATGCTATGACTGTAAATTAAAATATCATCAAAGAAAACCAGTATAAATCGACGTAAGTAGGGTCGAAACAAGTCATTCATGACAGCCTGGAACGTAGAGGGTGCATTGGTAAGGCCAAAATGCATGAACTTAAACTCGTAATGCCCGGAATGAGTACGGAAAACAGTTTTTGCAATATCCGGGTCATTAACTCTGATTTGGTAGTAACCGGAACGTAAGTCCAGCTTAGAAAAAACAGTGGCCCCATACAATTCATCTAGCAGCTCGTCGATGTTGGGGATAGGGTACTTGTCAGCTATAGTGAGTTTATAGTCCACACATCCTCCATGTGTTATCTTTTTTCTTGACTAGCAAAACTGGGCTGGAAAATGGGCTGGTACTGGGTTGAATAAACCCGGCGGCTAACAATTGATCAACTTGTTTCTCAATTTCCGATTTCCGGGAATAAGGGTAACGATAGGGACGGATATTTGGAGGAGTTGAGTTGGAAATGATCAGATGAAAAGGTGTTGTGTATTCATTCAAGGGAAAACCGTACAATATAAAGAGAAATAATTACATATAAGACCCCTCAACTATTGAGTAATAACATTGACTAATATTCCCCCTCAAGCTAAGGCCGGGAAGCGACCTGTAGCTTGGATCGTAATAAGAGAAACCGTTGTGAGGATAGAGGCTTGGTGAACACATCAGCGATCTGGTCATTAGTGGAGATAAATTGGACCGAGAGCTTCTTTTGAGCAACTTTCTCTCTAACAAAATGAAAGTCAACCTCCACATGTTTTGTACGCGCGTGAAAAACTGGGTTGGCTGATAGATAAGTAGCACCAAGATTATCACACCATAATGTGGGAACAGAAGCCATGGGGATATGAAGTTCGCGCAGGAGGGTTTCAAGCCAAGTAAGTTCAGCAACCGTATTAGCTAAAGCTTTGTATTCGGATTCGGTAGAGGACCGAGAGACCGTTCTTTGTTTGCGGGCAGACCAGGAAACAAGGTTGGAACCAAGATATATAGCAAATCCCCCGGTGGATCGGCGGTCGTCGGGACAACCAGCCCAGTCAGCATCTGAATAAGCAGTCAAGGAGGAGCATGCGGCATCGGTGTAAGCATGAAGATGGGATCCGGACTTGTGGTTGAAGAGAAGGCCAAAGTCAGAGGTTCCCTGTAGATAGCGGAGTATGCGCTTTACTGCAGACCAGTGATTTTGGGTAGGAGATTGCATGAACTGGCAAACCTTGTTAACAGCAAAGGTGATATCCGGGCGGGACAAAGTAGCATATTGAAGTGCACCCACAACTTGACGATATTTGACTGGATCTTCAAGTAAAGGGCTGTCCAAGAGAGATAAATGGGTGGTAGTGGTGATGGGAGAGGCAACAGGTTTGGCATTAGAGAGGCCTGCTCGGGTGAGAAGTTCCTTAATATACTTCCGCTGAGATAACAGAAGATCAGCCCCTTTAGAGGTAACTTCAATGCCTAGAAAATAAGCAAGAGGGCCCATGTCTTGAACGGCAAAGGAGGAACTAAGGCTGGTCACCACTTGTTCAATAGCTTGAGAATTGTTCCCTGTCAGGATAATATCATCAACATAAACCAACATGTAAAGAAGAGTGCCACGAGCCGAGTAAATAAAAAGGGATGGATCGGTTTTGGACCCCTTGAAACCCAGCAATAGGAGAGCTGATGATAACCTCTCAAACCACGCCCTGGGAGCCTGCTTGAGACCGTACAAGGACTTGTGAAGATGACAAACATAGTCTGGTGTATGTGGGTCAACGAAGCCGGGAGGTTGTGCCAGGTAGACAGTCTCTTTAAGATCCCCGTGCAGGAAGGCATTTTGAACATCTAATTGCCTCAAGGGCCACTTATTTGTGACAGCAGTGGATAAAACAACCCGAATGGTGGTGGGTTTTACAACCGGGCTAAAGGTTTCATGATAATCAATGCCGGCTTGTTGATGAAACCCCTTAGCGACTAGACGGGCCTTGTATCGCTTAATAGCACCATTTGGATCCCGTTTAAGTTTGTAGACCCATTTGCAAGCAACAATATTGGCATTAGCGGGTCGTGGGACCAAGGACCATGTATTATTTTTTTGAAGGGCATCATACTCTTCGGTCATAGCCTTACGCCAGCGAGGGTCCTGGTTAGCAATGGTAAAGGTGGTGGGTTCCGAAATAGAGGTTGTGGTGGTGTGGAAGGAGGTGTGGTGAGGTTTGGTAGTTTGCTTGGGGTTGGGCCGTAGGTGGGCAGGGCGAGTGCGAGGTGGAGGTGGAGGTGGTGGTGGGGCAGTAGGGGATGGGGGTGCTGTGAAAGACTGCTGATCAGAAGTGGAAGCTGGAGCAGCCGTTTGCTTTGGACGGCGAGAGTAGGTGCGTAAGGGTGGTGAGGGGGGAGGTGCTGTTGGGGAAGTAACAGGAGTAGTAGGCTCGGGTGGGGATGGTGATGTGGGTATAGTGACTGTCGGGGAAGAAGTAGGAAGAGGGGTGGGATAGGAGGAGATATATGGATCAGGAGAGGGAGATGGTGTAGTGGTGAAGGATGGAAGCTTAAAGGGAAAGGATAGTTCGTTAAACCGAACATGACGGGCGATGTAGAGGCGATCAGATGAGAGATCTAAGCACCGGTAACCATAATGGGAAGTGCTATAGCCCAAGAAGACACACGAGGTGGAACGAAAGTCCATTTTGTGTTTGTTGTAGGCACGAAGATGAGGAAAACACTCACACCCAAAGACCCGAAGGAAGGAGAGGTCGGGTTGGTGATGATGGACCTGTTCAAAGGGAGACATGCCGATCTGTAGGCGGGATGGCATCCGATTTATGAGATAGACTGCTGTATCAAAGGCGAAGTGCCAAAACCGGGGTGGAACAGTGGAGTGGGCTAATAGAGTGAGACCGGTTTCGACAACGTGTCGATGGCGGCGTTCAACAGTGCCGTTTTGTTCACTCGTATGTGGGCATGATAGCCGATGAATGATGCCAAGAGTGGCAAAGAAGGGAGACAGGTTTCTAAATTCTCCTCCCCAATCAGTTTGGACAGATTTTAACTTTGTGTGAAATTGTCGTTCAACCATAACTAAGAAGCGTTTAAAGGTGTCATAGACATCAGATTTACGTTTCAAGGGAAAAAACCACATAAACTTGGTAAAGTGGTCAACACAAAGTAGGAAGTAATTATGTCCTTCAAAAGAGGTAATAGGAGCCGGGCCCCATACATCACAAAAGACCAAATATGGTAAAAATCTTGCACAACCTTTATGTTGTCCACATTAATAGTTAAATCCCTGCAAACTTGGTTACAACGAATCACATCTCCGTTCCCTATTTGGACCCCAAACGGTGGTACAAATTGGCTGGTTAGTTTCAGCTCACGTACCAGAATGTCGGAGATAAAATTATGAGTTTAACCCCCATCTACCAGGATTAGTACCTCAGAATTACTCAGCATACCATGTACCTTCATGGTTGTTGGGTGAGTTTTTCCCAGAATAGCATGCAAGCTGATTTCGGCTACCTCGTTGTCCTGTGCTTCAATTGTTGTCATCTCGAGGCTGGGTGGTGTTTCAGAACCCTCCTCTACCTCACATAACTTGAGGGTACCTGTTTTACAGCGATGTCCCGGTCCATACTTGTCTCCACAGCGGAAACATTCCCCCCGTAGGAAACGTGATTGTTTTTCTGTATCGGAAATCCTAAGTGGAGTTCTGGTACTGCTGGGTGGCTGGGATTGAATGGCTGAAACAGGTTTAAGGTCAGATTGGCTTAGAGTGGGTTGACCAGCTGTTGGACCTTCCAGACCGGGTATGGGTAACCTTGGACTCGAATTCTAATGCAAGGCTCATTGCTTTGTACACTGTTCTGGGTTTATGTATCCACACATCTGCTTTCAATTCCTCCTTTAACCCGTTTAAAAAAATGCCTAATAAGCAATGATCCCGCCAGTTAGAGACACGTGAGGACCTCTTGGCGAACTCTTGACGGTACTCCTGCACCGTACCGGTTTGTTTCACACTACAGAGGTGTTCATCTGGGTTCTGGAATTCTGCAGGACCAAAGTGTTTCTGAAATGCGCTGACCAGGTCTTCCCAGAAACCAATTTCTTGATCCGTCGACAACCATGAAAACAAGTCTAATGCGTCTCCTTCAAGATGCATAGAGGCCACATCCACTTTCTCTTCGTCAGGAACCTTGTAATAACGGAAATACTTCTCGGCTTTGAGAATCCATCCCCTCGGATCCCCTTCACTGAATGTCGGAAAATCAATCTTGTTGTAGGGGCAGTAGTTACGGTTGTAGTTCCGTGATGTATCCCCTTCGTCGTATCTGCCAGGTCCCCTTTCGGGATGCTCCACATGCGATTTGAGGGCTGCGAGTTCTTCCCTGAAAACATCCATCATCTCCAATTTAGTAGCGATCGTTGCTAATTGAGCCGCCAAAGCAGCTGATGAAGAATTTCCTTCTGAGTTCCGGGTGTTCACCATCTTCGATTTCCCGGCAATGGAACCAAATGATAGAGCCTATGAAATAAAGCAGTCGGCTTGATTGAATTCAAAGGCAAAGACCCAATTCGAGAAGGGCTATCTCTCCAAATTACAAGAACTGTTAATAATCAAAATACTCAACAAAACGACTAAACAAACAAAAGTCTATACTAATACTAAACTTGCCGATAACTGCTTCAGAGAGTGGGATGCACAACTGCTCTCCCACTACTCTTCTGTCCCGCCACTTTCTTGACCCAGTGGGTCAACCCATGATCCGAAGATTGCTTTGAGAGACCCAAAATCTGACCCGCTGCTTCCCTTCTTTCCTTTGCGCGTATACACTTTAATCGGAGCTGCTGAAGCTGGATTCTTATCAGTGTCTCATATGCTATTTGATCACACAACACCAAGATAGTTGACCCTTTTTGTTTCACAGGGCCTGGAGGCAGTTCTTGACAAGGCTGTGCAGCTTGACGACGATGGAAAGATTAGGTATATAATATAATATGTTGTTATCATAAAAAATTTGTTACAATGCTAACATATCTACTACTTTATTTTCAAGCGGGGTTGATCCTGATAGCATGAGTATAGCAGAACGTGATGCATTGCTTGTTTTTCGCACCCTTTGCAAGGTTTGCATTTCATTGTATCTGTTTATTTCTCCAGGATTCTTGGCTTAAAGTATAATTCTCAATTCAAATTTTAATACTGCAGATGGGTATGAAAGAAGATAATGATGCAGTTACCACAAAGACACGGATTCTATCTCTTGAACTTCTACAGGTATTTTATTACAGTTGATACCTCATCTTTTCGGTCAGATTTCTTCTTATAAGTTGTTCCAAATATGAAATTTCCAGGGCTTGTTGGAGGGTGTTAGTCACTCGTTTACTAAGAACTTCACTTTTATGGACTCAGTGAAAGCTTACCTGTCATATGCTTTGTTACGGGCATCTGTTTCACACTCCCCAACAATATTTCAGGCAAGTTTTAAGCTTTGATCACTGTTTTTCTTCTCTCTCTTTTTTTTAGTTTTAAAAGTGTCTCCTGGATTTTTTAAATAATGTGGGATCATTTTTCTCTCAGTATGCAACTGGAATCTTTGCTGTACTTTTGTTGAGATTTAGGGAGGGCCTCAAGGCAAGTTATGACTATATTACTTCAGACATGTTTTTGAAATCTTCTGAATTTATCTTGACAATTTTAATATTCATTTTCAGATTGAAATTGGCATCTTCTTTCCTCTGATTGTTTTGCGAACTTTAGACAACTCAGAATGTCCACTGAATCTCAAATTAATGGTGATTCGGTACAACATCTGCTTAGATTTTGAAATATGAGGCACTGATTAGAGATTATCAAGCACCATGGGTTATTTGGTTTACTAAATGAATTTGTTACAACTTCATACTCTCATTCAAATGAACATCACAGGATGCTGGAGAAAATTTGCAAGGAGCCTCAGATGCTTATTGATCTATATGTGAACTATGATTGTGATCTTGAAGCTCCTAATTCGTTCGAACGAATGGTATGATTATTCAGTTAATTTTGGTTAAGTTCAGCATATTTGTTTTGAATTGTTGAAATTTGTATGTGATTGATGTGTTTTGCTCCTTCACATTTAGGTTACAACACTTTCCAAAATAGCCCAAGGGACACAAGATTTGGATCCGAACTCTGCTAACTCTATCCAAACTGGAACTCTTAAAGGATCATCACTTCAGGTTTATATATAATTTACTCTCTCTTTCCATGAAAATTTCAACAATTGTGCTACAAACTTATTACTAGAAGAAGTGCTGGTTTAAGCATCCCAAAAAGTTTTTTTTTGTGGGACCTTAATAATACAATGTGTAGATGTGATACAAATCCGGGTTGAAATATGGGTCAAACCTGATCTGGGTCTGGGTCAGACCTGGAATAGGCGCCAACTTCTGAGTTAGCTTCCTTTTTGGCGCCAGATCTGCTAGACCCATTCTATTAGGAGCAGTTGGTGAAGTAGTGGGGGGTGATGTTCAGAAACTGCTTTTCTATTTTAGTATAAGTATTTCAGTCTGCATTTGTTTAGATAGGCTAGTATTTTTAATTCAGTATTATATTTGTGTTTGGAGATTAACCCATCTCGAATTTGGGTCCCTATCGGTACTTGTTTTCCTTTAATCAAAGCATTCGACTTTTTTTGGGTTCTAATGTGTTGACTTTTTTCTTTTGTAGTGCCTTGTGAATGTTTTAAAGTCACTTGTTGATTGGGAGAAGTTGCGTAGAGAGGCAAAACAGAATAAAGACAAACAATCTATTCATGAAGAGGTTTCATCTGAGGATTCGAAAGAAAACAACAACAATGGTTCAGAAAATATCTTTGAGAAAGTTAAGGCTCAAAAATCAACCATAGAAGCAGCCATCTCTGAGGTACTTAATGCCTTCATTAACAACCAAACAAGAGAACAGTTTGACTTGAGGTCCAAGATCCAAGATTCCCATGTTCTTTTTAAAAGAATCTTTACCCAATGAGCTTTATAAAAAATGCTACCAGTTCAGAGAAATGTCACTCAAATTCATAACAAAACTCTTATATTAGTTGTCAAAGCATGAATTTTTTTCAAGTGGCAATTTTGATTTGTTTACTTCTAAATGGTTATTTGGGTAATGTTTTATCCCAACGAGGGGTAAAATAATTACATATTACTTAGAATGGAAGTGGGTTGAATACTCAAACGGAGTTCCAGAAAATGTATTGACAATGCATAAGCCTTTGAAGTCATCTTATTCAAAAATTAGATTTTTATTAGAAAAAAACATTTTTTGTAGTCATATTTGACACTAGCTATTGGTACAACATTTAAAAATTATGGACAAAAAAGTGTTTCAGGTCAACACTTACCAAAATTACTGGATTTGACCCGAACCCGTTCTAACCATCTACACAACCTGCCTGATGCGCCCGTTTTGCCACTTTTAGTTTCTGGGAATAGAGTAACGCATAACTGTGCATCTCAATGCAACCATACAAGAAACAAGAATTTAAGATGGACTAATTACATATCATCAATAAATTACAGTTCAACAGGCATCCTACAAGGGGTATTGGATTTCTCACCACAAATAGATTGGTGGAAAATACACCCACTTCAGTTGCACAATTTCTCAGACATACATCCAGTTTGGACAAGGTACTTCTTATATAAGTAAAATCTGGTGTTCACACATACATAGATGTTAAAGATTCTCAATGGCTGGACTTTCAGGCTATGATTGGTGATTATTTGGGTCAACATGATGAGTTTTCCCTTGCTGTAATGCATGCTTATGTTGATTCTATGAGTTTCTCTGGAATGAAATTTCACACCGCCATTCGTGAGTTTCTTAAAGGTTTCAGGCTTCCTGGGGAAGCTCAGAAAATAGATCGGATAATGGAAAAATTTGCAGAGCGGTAAGTGTCTTGTATATGTTTTTATCTCTAACGGGTCAAATGGGTAAAATAAAGACATTTATATATTTGAATGAAACGTGCGAAATGTGAAACGGGTCAATTCCAACCCGATTGAGTTTGGGTCGGTGAAAGAATCAGGAAGGAGTCGGTGATTTCTGTAGGGGCGATGGAGGAAATCAGATTATTCTATAAGTTAGGAATTTATCCTATAGTTTAGGGATTTGTTTTTATTATTAATTTGTTTAGTATTTGAGTCCAATTAGAATTCCTAGTAGCAGTAGGAAAGTTGCTTGTTAAATAGTCGTGAGTTTTTCTTGTAATTCATTCAGTTATCAATTAATAAAATTAGAGTCGATCAAGTTGATCAACATCGTGAGTCGAGAATTGTTTTTTCTGATCTCCCAGTTTAACAAACTGGTATCAGAGCCAGGTTTTCAGTGGCGGTATAGGAAGCTCTGATCAGGTTAAAGAACGAAGGCAGGAAGAGACGGTCAACAAGATTTGATCATCAGAAGTCCTCGAAGACAGAACCGGTTGAGAGTAGAACCCGTCAAGAATGGCAGATTTCCAAACAGTTGGAGTAATCTAGAAACTAAATAACAATAATTACAACACCTGGTCGACATGTATAATGTCGTATCTTCAAGGTCAGGATCTTTGGGAGGTGGTGAATGGTGCTGACACTTTAGAACCAAGAATAGACACAAACGGAGCAATTCATAAGTGGAGAGTGAAGAAAGGGAAAGTCATGTTCATTCTGAAGACAATGGTAGAAGAAGAGATCCTAGAATACTTCAGAGACGTAGATAATCCTAAAGGTGTATGGGATGTCTTGGCCAAACTGTTATCCAAAAAGAATGACACGCGGCTGCAGGTTCTTGAAGGCGAGCTAATGTCAACATCCCAACGAAATCTCTCAATCACCCGATACTTCCAGAAGGTCAAGACAATTTGCAGGGAGATAGGAGAACTTGATCAAGATTCCCGGATCAGTGAAGCACGTCTAAAGAGGATCATGATACACGATAGGGGGTTCATAACAGCCGTACAAGGCTGGCCCACTCAACCAACTCTGGTTGAACTCGAGAATCTCTTAACAGGACAGGAAGCCTTAGCCAAACAGTTAGCTGATATGTCTATCAAAGCTGAAAGTAGTGATCAGGCGCTATATGCAGGTAGGGCTTAAGGGAAAGGAAAGTTTGACAAGTCCGGGTACCGAGGTAAAGAACGAAAACAGGGATGGAAACCAAAGCCCTCACATGAGAAGGAGGAGCACTCATACGTGTCTAAAAACAAACCAAGGTCAAACAAACCTTTTCCATATAAGTGTTATAAGTGTGGAAAAAGAGGACACATGGCCAAAGACTGCCGATCTGGGGTGAATGAAGAAGGTAATGCAGCCAAGGTTGAAGAAGGTTGGGAAGCACAAGCAAACGTCTCACAAGATCAGGAAGAATATGCACTTGCAACCAAAGACGAGACCCGAACCAACAACTTAGACGAATGGATTGTTGATTCCGAGTGTACACATCATATGACAGGAGAAAAGGAAAAGTTGTCAAACCCCTCAAAATACATGGGCAGCCTGATCGTGGTAATTGCAGACAACTCTAAATTTCCTATCTCAAATATAGGTGATGTTTTCCCAACAGGTAGCAGTAAGAAAGAGCTCGTGCTAAAAGACGTTTACCATGTAAACGGGATGAAAAAGAATTTAATTTCAATACCCCAGATGACAGCAGCAGGAAACTATGTTCTGTTTGGACCCGAGGATGTCCAAGTATTCGAGAAGTTTGAGACGCCATCTGTGCCGGTGCTCAAGGGACATCGAAAGGAAGCTGTATACGTTCTATCTGCAGAAGCAGCTTACGTCGAGAAGACAAGGAACAATCAAACAGTAGATCTTTGGCATCAAAGACTTGGCCATGTGGGATACGAAAAATTAGAGATCATGATGGAGAGGCAGCTTGTAGCCGGGTTACCACAATTAAAAGTGAACCGAGAAGAGGTGTGCTCGGGTTGCCAATTTGGCAAAGCACACCAGCTTCCGTTTGACAGCTCTAAATACAAAGCCAAGGCCTCACTCGAGCTGATACATACAGATGTGTGTGGACCGATGCAACATCCATCCTTAAGTGGTATGCAATATGTTATTACGTTTATTGATGACTATTCACGATACTTGTGGGTATTATTTATGAAACAGAAAAACGAAGCCCTGATGAAGTTTAAAGAATTCCGGAGTGAAGCTGAAACCATAACAGGCCGGAAAATTAAAACCCTCAGGTCCGACAATGGTGGGGAGTACACAAGTCGTGACTTTAATGAATTCTTAAAACAATGTCAGATCAGAAGGCAACTTACATGCCCTAATACACCACAACAGAATGGCGTCTCAGAACGTAAAAATCGACATCTAACCGAGGTAACGGGATGCTGGATGTACGATAAGAACATACCAGGAAGGTTTTGGGCTGAAGCTATGAAAGCCGCGACCTATGTGATAAACCGAACACCCCAACAAGGCCTCAAGTACAAAGCACCTTATGAACTTCTCCTCAATCAGAAACCCAATGTAGTTCACCTACGAGTTTTTGGATGTGTTTGCTACGTGTTCATACCAAATCACCTCAGGAAGAAGTTAGACAAAAAGGTGGTAAGATGTATATTTGTGGGATATGATGAAGAACGAAAGGGGTGGAAGTCTTGCGAACCAAATACAGGAAAGTGCTATGTCTCTAGGCACGTTGTATTTGACGAGAACTCATCATGGTGGTCTCAAGAAAATGAAGTGCTGCCTGACACAGAAAGTTTGAAGGAAAAATTGGATTCCTCAAGTGTTAATATGGAATTCAGCACTGATAACCAATCAGAATCAGGTGCAGAATTTGACCAGAATTACGATGAGGATGAGCACGATGAACAGCAGCCACCAGAACCGAACCCAGCACCAACACTACGACGGTCAACTCGTACACGTAGGCAAAATCCACGATTCCATAACACAACAGCAGCACATGTTGCTGTGGTTGAAGAAGAGATCATTGAACCAGATTCTTATGCTGAAGCGTGTGACAAAACAGATTGGGTTGAGGCAATGAAGGCTGAACTCTCAGCCCTAATTCAGAATCAGACTTGGGAACTTGTTCCCAAACCTGAGAACGTGAAGCCGGTGTCGTGCAAATGGGTTTATAAGATTAAAAGAAAAGCCGATGGTTCAGTTGAAAGATTCAAGGATCGACTTGTGGCTAGGGGTTTCTCACAAGAATATGGCCTGGACTATGACGAAACATTTAGTCCAGTAGCCAAGTTAACCTCAGTTCGAGTCTTGATAGCATTAGCGGCCAGTAAAGGATGGGCATTATGGCGGATGGGCATTATGGCAAATTGACTTGAACAATGCCTTCCTTTATGGTGACTTAGATCGAGCCATTTACATGGATCAACCAGCAGGATTCGAAACAAAGCCGGGGTATGTTTGCAAACTAAAGAAAGCCCTATACGGCTTAAAACAGTCACCGAGGGCATGGTACGGGAAAATTTCTGAGTTCCTTGAACACAATGACTTCATAAGTACAACTGCGGATGCTAGCTTATTTGTAAAACAAAGAGGTTCCAAGGTTGCAGCAGTTTTGGTGTATGTCGATGATCTTGTATTAACCGGGGACCTAGAAGAAGAAATTGTTCAACTTAGAGAGAACTTAAATACCAGATTTCGGATGAAGGGTCTGGGAAAATTGAGACATTTTCTGGGATTGGAACTCGAGTATAAAGAGGCTAGAATATTGTTGCATCAGCAAAAATACTCAACAGACATGCTCGTGAAGTTCGATATGTGGGATGCTAAGCCTATAAACACACCAGTCGATGTAAACAAAAAGATATATCCGGATGAAGGTAAAGAACTGGAGGAGCAGACCGAGTACAGGAAGGTAATCGGTAGTCTTATCTACCTGACATTGACTCGACCCGATATTACATTCGTTGTAGGGGTACTTAGCCGGTATATGCAGAATCCAAGGAAGCCACGTATGCTTGCAGCTCGAAGAGTACTAAGATAGGTACTATTGGTCGAGGAGTAGAGTTCAAGAGGGAGCAGAGTGCTCAGTTAGTCGGGTATTGTGACGTTGATTATGCAGGTTTATATCTTTCTGATAGGAACGAGTGTTGTTTCGTGGAGTAGTAAAAGGCAGCCCGCGGTGTGTCTCTCAACCACCGAGGCTGAGTATAGAGCGTCAGCAAATGCAACCCAAGAACTGGTATGGCTAGTACGATTGTTGAAAGAATTGAATCAAGAAGTTGATTACAAAGTAAAGCTGTGGTGCGATAACAAGTCAGCGATTCAGTTAGCCGAGAATCCTACATTTCATGCTAGAACCAAACATATTGAGGTGCACTATCACTTTGTACGAGAAAAGGTGTTAACCGGAGAAATTGAGTTGGCGTATATAGATACTCAAGAGCAGGCAGCAGATATGTTAACCAAAGGTTTGACAAAGATGAAGATGGAACAAATGTGTAAGATTATTGGGATGAATCGGCTTGGCATTGAGAGGGAGTGTGAAACGGGTCAACTCCAACCCGATTGAGTTTGGGTCGGTGAAAGAATCAGGAAGGAGTCGGTGATTTCTGTAGGGGCGGTGGAGGAAATCAGATTATTCTATAAGTTAGGAATTTATCCTATAATTTAGGGATTTGTTTTTATTATTAATTTGTTTAGTATTTGAGTCCAATTAGAATTCCTAGTAGCAGTAGGAAAGTTGTTGTTAAATAGTCGTGAGTTTTTCTTGTAATTCATTCAGTTTTCAACTAATAAAATTAGAGTTGATCAACATTGTGAGTCGAGAGTTGTGTTTTCTGATCTCCCATTTTAACACGAAATGGGTCGAATAGGTCAAACAGGTTGGACGCAAAACCTCTTGAATCATTTTATTCAAAAGTTAGATTTCCAACCTGACCTGATCCGTACCAGAAGTTACCCGTTTTAACCTGCTATCCAGCCCACGACCAACCTACTTAGATACCTACAAGAATGTACTTGTTTTGTTTGTTTTTGCATTGCACTTTGAATGTAAATAATTTATCTTATTTATTTTTAGTTTACTCATATTGTATACAATAAGACATGCATAGATAGTCACCCAATATCCTTGACTTCTAATTTTCACCAAACAGTTGTGTTCTCTTATTTTTTGTTGGTGAATTTTCTTGAATGTGTGTTGCAGTTACTGTGCAGATAATCCAGGTCTCTTCAAGAGTGCAGATACTGCTTATGTTCTTGCATATGCAGTTATAATGTTAAACACTGATGCTCATAATCCAATGGTGTGGCCTAAAATGTCCAAATCTGATTTTGTGAGAATGAATGCCACAAATGATCCAGAAGAATGTGCACCGAAACTACTTTTGGAGGAAATATATGATTCCATTGTTAAAGAAGAGATAAAAATGAAGAACGAGACAATTAATATGGGAAAAAGCAGTTGGCAAAAAGCAGAAACCGAAGAAAAAGGAGGCATCGTTGGTATTCTTAATTTGGCTCTCCCAAAACTGAGGAGTCAATCTGACACACAGTCTGAGAGTGAATCTATTATCAAGCAAACACAGGAAATATTTAGGAAACAAGGAGCAAAAAGAGGAACATTTTATACGTCTCAACGAATTGAGATTATACGACCGATGGTTGAAGCTGTAGGGTGGCCTTTGCTTGCTACATTTTCTGTTGTGATGGAGGAAAGGGAAAATAAGGCTCGAGTGGTGCTTTGTATGGAAGGTTTAAAATCAGGAATTTACATCACACATGTTCTTAGAATGGATACTACGCGATATGCTTTTTTGACATCATTGGTCAGGTAATTTCCTAATTTGCATCAGTCTTGGTTGGTTTTGAATTTTTTAGGCCGTATTATTAAGAGGGGGCAAGATGGGCAGGCAGGGATGGTTGGGTAACAAGTCAAAGCAGGTTTGGGTTGACGGTTGACCCACACATACCTTTTGAGATAAAACACAACCCAAATTTACACATTTATAAAATGGTTGAAATTGCCACTGCTAGTATTCTCACTTTCTTCTTATATAAGTTTTTTTTTTCTTCATTGTTGTTTATATTACATATATTGTTTTGATGTTATTGGTTTAAATCATTCACCGTTTTACCTCTATTTCTGTTTTGTGGGCTCCATCTGAACTCTTTCCACATCAAGTAAATGGGACACAACGATCTTGATTCTTATCAAATCTAGTAAAAGGGACCCACTTTCGAATCTTTATTTCTTGTCACACCATATAAGATAATTTGCCTAAGCACATTTAACCTTCTTCCATTTTTTGTTTAACGTATTGGTTGGCTCTTTCAGATTCACTTTCTTACATGCACTGAGAGATATGCATAGTAAAAATGTTGAAGCCCTACGGACTCTACTGGATCTATGTGACTCAGAGCCTGACACGCTCCAAGATTCTTGGAACGCGGTTTTGGAGTGCATATCCAGACTAGACTATACCACATCTAATCCAGTTATGACTGCTACTATCATGCATGGAGCTAACCAAATCTCTAAGGATGCAGTTGTTCAGTCTCTTAAAGAATTGGCCGGGAAACCATCTCAGCAAGTTTTCTTGAACAGTGTTAAACTCCCCAGTGAATCGGTGGTGGAATTTTTCACAGCTCTTTGTAATATATCAGCTGAAGAATTGAGGCATACCCCAGCCCGAGTTTATAGTTTGCAAAAACTTGTGGATATCAGTTACTATAATATGGCTCGTATACGCATGGTAATAATCCCTTCACCTATTTCAAGAATATACTTCTATCCATAGACACTATAGGTGGAAAAATGGGCGGGCTGGTAACAAATCAAAAACAGGTTTTGGTTGAAACATGTCGCTTTTGGTACGGGTCGGGCTGTGTTGACCTGCTAACACTTGTTTGCCCATTTTTAGAAATAATGAATCCATTAGTTACAATTGAAAAGACAGTACTATTACAATCATATTCCAAATTTTTTGAATAAGACCCGCTTGAGATTTAATAGAATCCAATTGATCTACACACAAGTACATGTGTAGAAACTTTTTCCGCCTACCCATTGAGCCACCCGTCTTCACTGAAGAATACACAAGTGTGGGATTTGAATTCAACTTCCAGATCATTCAAAAGCCCTAAACGGCTGTGTAATCGAGCTGCACATTCTTATTATATATAAAAAAGACACTTTGTCCTGAGGAAATGCAATATTTGACTTGGCACATAGTAAGTAAATACCTTTGAGTGTTGATAAAATCCCAAAGATGTCCCTCTAATAGGGACAAAGTAAAGAAAAATAATGAACTAAAATAAAAGGTCTAATGATTACCAAATAGTTTCAAGAAAGTATTATATCAAAACTATCATCCTAGTTGTCACTCCACCTGATATACAATCCAAATCAGTTTCCATACACAACCATTTGTAACTTTTAGTGTCAGTGAAAAGAGAATGTAGGTTCTTATAGTGACAGTAATGTTGCATTTATTTTCCTCGTTTTTCAAATTACTGAAAACATTCATATTTTCAGGTGTGGGCTAGAATATGGTCTGTCCTTTCTAGTCATTTTATTGCTGCCGGGAGCCATTATGATGAGAAAGTTGCAAAGTATGCCATAGATTCTCTAAAACAACTAGGCATAAAGTACTTGGAGCGTGCAGAACTTGCCAGTTTCACATTCCAGAATGATATCTTGAAACCATTTGTTGCTTTAATGAGGAATAGTCGGAGTGAAAGAATTAGGAAATTCATTGTTGATTGCATCGTTCAGGTACGCTTACATTATTTGTCCATGCACTTCATTACACTAGAAGGGGGATATTTTGACTTTTGAGATCCAATGAACTATTGTTTTCAAACAATTTGTCATAATATGTTACTTTATAACCAACATGGGGATTGGAAACAGATGACAAAATCAAAGGTTGGGAGCATTAAATCTGGATGGCGAAGTGTCTTCATGGTATTTACAGCTGCTGCCAGTGATGAGTTGGAATCAATTGTTGAAAGCGCTTTTGAGAATGTAGAACAAGGTATTTTAATTCATTGCTTTATTTCCATCACTTCTTCAAAAGCCCGTGTTCCATGAAAAACTCAAAAACCGACTGATGCATAGTTTTATTTCCATCATTTTTCTGTAACAATGACAATCAGAAAATAAATAAAATGTTGACATGAAAGATAACACGTTGGTGCCTTTGAGATTTTGTGGGTTTTAGGGTTACGCCTAAAAACTTACAGTTATTTGTTTTAGTGTACTGTGTCTAACTAAATGAAATTGACAGTTATACTAGAGCACTTTGATCAAGTTGTTGGGGACTGTTTTATGGACTGTGTTACCTGCCTAATTAGTTTTGCCAACAGTAAAAGTTCTCCCCGCATCAGTTTAAAAGCTATTGCACTTCTCCGCATATGTGAGGATCGACTTGCAGAGGTTTTATTAATATTATCTATCATCATTTAAAATCAATCATGTTTTTTCCTGTATCGAAACAAACCAAGTGTGATCATATTGTCTTTTTTAGGGTTTCATACCTGGTGGTAGTTTAAAACCGATTAACGCCAATGTAGATACAACTTATGATGTTAGTGAGCATTATTGGTTCCCAATGCTGGCTGGTTTATCTGACCTGACATCTGACTCACGTGGTGAGATCAGCAAGTGTGCACTTGAGGTTTTGTTTGATCTGTTGAATGAGAGGGGAAGGCATTTTTCACCCACCTTTTGGGAGAGTATTTTCCACCGAGTTCTGTTTCCTATTTTTGATCACGTGAGGCATGCAGGAAAAGAAAATACTACAGCTTCTAGAGATGGGTGGGTTCGTGAAACAACTGTTCATTCACTGCAGTTATTATGCAACCTTTTTAACACATTTTACAAGGTACCATTATTTTCATTCGATAATATGCGGGTGTCTGAATTTGTGTTTTGACACTGATTATCCGATAAAAAGCGAGTTGAAATCACAATAACAGTTTTCAGTTTTTGAGTAAACAGATTCTGCTTCTCATTAGTTACTTATGGTGTCAAATAATCAGTTTCATACCAGCTGCAACTAAACTGATTATATAAGGGTAAACTAAAATGATCTATTGAACCTTTTTTAACCTGCAGAATTTTATTCCTATTTCACATAATGTCTGCCCTTTCACAAAATAATCCTTTTTTGTCTCTTAATTCTTTAAATATTCAAAATTTGTCAAATGCTCAAACAGTTTATTATCTGATTATTACAAATTCCAACAGAAGCACATATTTTAGTGACCTTTTTATTACAACTGATTGTGAATATACATATAGTTTATGAGCTACTAAGCTGTTGAAGATCTCCTGCAGGAGGTATGTTTTATGCTATCTCCACTGCTAAATTTACTGGTAGATTGTGCCAAAAAGACGGACCAGTCAGTTGTCTCAATAGCACTTGGTGCATTGGTTCATCTTATAGAAATTGGAGGATACCAATTCATTGTTTCTGATTGGGATACCATGTTGAAGAGCATAAGGTGCGTATATTCCATTTTTTAAATGTGATGAACCTTGCAAACAGACCATCTTTTTTGCTTGACTTTTTTGCATTTACAATGTCGTAACTTTCTGGAAATTGTTGATTCTTGCAACTTGTAGTGTTCTTTTGCAATTTTACAACAATAATAACACATTTGCAACAATCAATTTGTATTTCAGGGATGCTTCTTACACCACTCAACCCCTTGAGCTACTCAATGCTTTGAGTCATGAAAGCTCCAAGAATCAATCTGTTGTGGGTGGTGGTTCAGAACAAGAAGACAATAGTCCCTCAGTTATATCCCCGCGTGGTGAGCCACTTCATTTCATAATTGATTCAAATATGGTTTTGAGAAAATTTATCAATCACATTAAACGCCCTCAATAGTGGAAATATCAAAAAACCTTGTTGGCTGTATGTAATGAGTTCTATTGGCAGGTCAAAATTTATTGATGGTGGCGAAAGACAAACAAGAAGATGAGCCATCAACGGATCCACAAGTATCGGAAGGTTATGATCTGTCAAAATATATTTTGGACAATATTTTTATAAAACATTATTTTTATAAAACAACATTTTAATCTTTTGCAGGTCAAAGTCCTTCATCTGAAAATGCTGACAAATCTCCTCATAGGCCAAGTTTGCAACGGAGTCAAACAATTGGTCAAAGACTCATGGGAAATATGAGGGACAATGTCCTTGTTAGAAGTTTCTCCTCTAAACCTAAGAACCGGACTTTAGATCCCATGATACCCACCCCATCTAAGGTACCATGTTTCTAACTTAATTTTTGGTCCTTTCGTGTTAAATGTTAATCCTGTTATGTTCCAAACTCATATCCAATTTCAATTCTTTTGATCACAAATCTAAGATACTATAGTACCAAGTAAATATCCAATTGCCTGCATCCTAGAAAAAATAATCAAATTCTGAGTTTTTTTTTAATGGCGGTAAATGATTGTTATTGATAAAAGACATTCTAGCCAGGAACTACATCCAAAAATCGCTTCAAGACGACAGGAAACTATATAACGATTATCAGAGTAGATGTAGATTAAATTTTGAGTTTTAAATAGCTTCTAAAACCAACAACAATATATATTTTTTTCATGGAGAACACTATAACTAACTTTAACTGTATAAAGATTATTAGAGTAGATGATGATTAAATATTAGAAAACGGTTGTTAAAATTGAATTGTATGCTTTTATTTGGACGGATTTATGTAACCACAATAAAAATGCAGTGACCCATTTAGTCCCCCATAATCTTGTACCAAATTAAACCTGAAAATCTTCCATTTGATCTCAAAAGTCAAAGAAGCATATTTTTTGAAAGATGCAGTTTTTTGTTTGATGATTTATTATGTTGAGAGTTTCATTTTCCTAAGTAACCGGTTGTGCCATGTGTCACAATTCTTTGAGCCCAAGAATCTTTTTCCTACTTATTTTTTCTTTCACTACTAACTATTTTATATTCCTTTATAATTCCTAAATCTTAATTATTAACTATTTAACATTTCCTTTATTCAACCTGTGTAAACACGGGTTTCTAACCTAGTTCTATAATGTACAGTCTCCTGACGAGGAGCCTGAATCTGAAGATGCAGTAGAAAGTCCATATATGGGAACAATAAGGAGCAAATGCATAACTCAATTGCTATTATTAGGGGCCCTTGATATCATCCAGGTATGTGCCTTACTAGAAGTGACACAGGCCCAATTGGTTGGGCCGGGTAGGAAATTGGGCCTCATGAAACTTAAAAAATTTTGTGACTTGCTAAGCCATAAGGCCCATAAAGAGCCTTTCAATAAATGTCTGTTAAACATGCAGAAAAAATACTGGAGCAGATTGAAGGGTTACCAAAAAATTACCATTTTGGAAATTTTGTACTCGATGATAGAGTTTGCAGCATCATATAACTCGTACACTAAACTCAGGTTACGGATGCAAAACGTTCCTCCCGAAAGGTTGGCTACCTTTTTTTTATAAATATGGCTGAATATGCTATATTATTACAATAATAATCTAAAATTTAGGAGTTTGTATGCATTTAAAATACTCTTTTGTGTTTTGATTAAACTAGTTTGGTCAAAACTGTAAAGATAAAGTTACTTGTTTGCCCATTTGGTCTTTATGAAGTATAAAATTATGATATTGGTTTTGGTTGACTATATTATCTAATTTTGGAAGGATATTTTAGACGTTTGACTAATGATAAAAACACTTCTGTTAAACTAGAGTGAAACATTGCTATATTCGTGGGACGGATTCAGATGCTATTCAGAAGACACTTGACCTTATCGTTCTGACTCAAACTAGTTTATCTTCATTCAGGCCACCGTTAAATCTTCTTCGCCAGGAATTTACTGGGACTTGCCTTTACTTAGAAGCATTACACAAGGCGACTTCTGGATTTGATTTAAACCAAAATGGAGAGCTTAAAACAACAAGTGATTATTCACTTGATAATGATGATGATAGAGTAAAAACTAATGCTGAAGAAAAACTTGCATCTTTTTGCGGTCAGGTACTAAAAGAAGCATCTGATTTCCAAACGAGTATTGGAGATAGTACTAATATGGAGATTCATCAAGTTTTTGAACTTCGTTCTCCCATTGTTGTTAAGGTATTGGCTTCCTACATCTTTTTTTTCATTTGAAGTGTGTTTTCAAGTAATTGTAATTTTGAATATTCATAACCAAACTGGATAGTCGGTTGTGTTAATTATATTATTCAGTATTTTATACATTAAGGTTTGTTAGTATAAGCCCACGGGCCAGTCAGGTTTCTGGTTCGTTCCCTGTACATTGAGGGTTCTCCCTCTATTGTAAGCACAACTTTCACATATAATATTATTCCAGTCTCTTTTACATGTAATAAATCAGGGCTTTTAAAAGAATGTTTCGATATACTTAAGTTGATCAGTTGTTTTAGTGTTTGACAAATTCTGATAGTTAATCTTCGCGTAGAGTAAGTGCACGATTCACCTCGAACAGAGATCGGAGGTTCGAATCCAGCTTCCACTTAAACCCTGAAAGCCACCTACCCAACGGAAGCTGCATTTTACCTAGTCCCAATGGTGAGCAGGGTATTGGTGGGATCCCGTGAGGTTTTCTTAACGGGTCAAATAATTTTTATAATTTGAAATGAGAGATTTTTTTTCTTTGAATTTTAAAAGTTAATAGTAATGTGTGATTTTCATGTGTCTATGGATTTTAGGTGCTCAAGGGCATGTGCTCAATGGACAACCAGGCATTCAGGAGACACCTCAGAAGTTTCTACCCTTTGATCACCAAGCTCGTATGCTGTGAGCAGGTTATCTCTCGCGCTAATGATTGTTTGCACTCCCCAGTTTGATATGAATCATGATCGATCAATGGGGACCGTTGGATTTCTACCTAACATTGGTTGTTTACAGATGGATGTCCGTTGTGCTTTAGCCGATCTTTTCAGCATGCAGTTACACGGGTTATTGCAGTAGGATCAGTGATGGCAAAAGTTATTGTTTTTATTCACCTTAGAAGCTATTTATGAAGCTATGCCTGAGATGCTTTTGAGTTTTGGATCATTATAGAAATCAAAAGAATAATGACAATAAATGGTCAACATTAAAGGGTAGAGGAGAATAGATTTAGGATTCATAGGTGAGTTGTGGTTGATGAAGATTGTCTACTTCCAGATTCATTTCATAATTTCTTAATTCTTATGTTTATTTCTCACATATTTAAAAGTATGAAATACTTGTTAAATATAAAGAACTACAAGAAAATGCAAACCCAAGTTATTTCTGTTCCACCTTTTTTAAAACTCACAAATTTCCTTTAATAAATTTGTAGGAAATAACTATTTTATGATGTACCGTCTACAAGAAATACACACTGGTTTAATAAAAATTCTAATTAATATACCATATGATAAATAAATGTAAACTAGGAATTTTACCCGCCTCGCGTTGCGGCGGCGTGGAATTTATTCGGCAGTCATAAAAGGTTCGGCTCGTCACGCACGGTAACACAATAGTAACGACAATCGCTATAGACAACGATACCAAAAAAATTATATTGGAACGTTGAAAAAAAAAACTAAAAACAAGCGCGCACTTCGTATTTTGAAAGAATTTAACAAAACGAAAGCTATTTAAAGAAAAACAAAGTTAATAGAAAATGAAACGGGTTAAAAACGTATATTATATATAATATAAGGGTAGAAAATGAAAATGTAAAAAAAAAAAAAAATTATTGTGTCAAATGGATGGATTGTGTGGCTTTTTGAAAGTCACAAAGTATAGTGGTCAAAAGAAAAAGAAATGAAACTAAACTATTCAATTCCTAAGTTTCTAAATAATGTGATAATTTTACTATTATAAAATTTATAAACAATTTTAAGAGTATATAAAATATCACCAACACTCGGCTTATGCTGTAATCCCCAACCAGGGCGGTGATTATTACAACTTGACTAGTAGAGGAAGCTCCCCCGTCTAGACTAAAGGTGGTTCCATCCAGTCGAGCGCCACCTCGCTTTTGCCCGTGCGGGTTCCCTGATCATACATAGGTCTCTGACGGGTTTCTTTCTCGGACCGTTGTCTATTTCTTTTAATAGATGTGACATTCTGGATGGCCATATCAATCTATTATCGGAGATGCCAGCAATGATCCATGTCATAACTGACGTCCAGGGGCGGACTTAAGTGAAGTGGGGCTCGAGTTTCGAAATTTTAGTGTAACGGTAGGTAAAAAAACTGGGGTGAACCCCCTAAATATTATAGAGTGAACCCCTTGAAAATATTTCCTGGATCTGCCACTGCTGACGTCTCGCAATATCATTTAGGATGTCTTTGGGTTTAGGGGTCGTGGAGGATCTAGGTCCAATTTTTCAGTAGCTAACACCTCACGGGGGGTTTTGTTTTTGGACGTGTCCATTTGTTGCTTCTTCTAAAAAGTTTATTGACTCCGGAGCTCTCCATGTGTCTATCGGGCCTGTGAGCAGTTCTTCATTACGTCTCCATAAGTCCTCCAACCAAACTTCTTCATTAGAATCTTCTCTCTCCTGAAGATAACCGGATGATGTTTCTCTTATTGGTGTAAAGCTTGTCTCCTTCACGTTAGTCTCCATGTCCTCCTATTATCATGCGTGGTGCAATAGTAGTATGAAGATATTATATTAAAAATGAATTTGAATTTTCAAACTACAAGAATACCTATAAAACTGATATGGTTGAACTGTCTCCGTCGGCCAATTATAAACCTCTTAATCACACCTCATTGTCTTCGTTTGAGTCAGCCAACCTCTTTAACACTACTACAAAACATATATATTTGAGTCGGCCAACTATGAACCTCTGGTTACCGTAGTGGTGTAATTCGTCTGAGAAGATGATATTGCTGGATAAAAAGATGAGGTGGGCGGTTAGATGTTATGTGTGTGAGGGTTTAGGTCATTAGAGAAGATCAGAACAGGGGTGGGTTAGGTTTTTGTTTAAATTTTGATTTTGAGTTGATTGCAAATAGATAGAGATGCAACTACTGGATCTATGAAGAGCAATTTAATCGGTGGCGGCCGGAGGTGGAGGTGACAACCGGAGGAGTATGGACCTTGAATTGGGAGAGGGATGAGATAGCAGATAGATATATTAAAAAGTATCGGTTTTTATTTTTTTTTCTTTTTTAAACAAGGTATTTTGATCTTTTTAAAAAAGTCAACAGAAAAATTTAGATGGGTTAGTGAACCGAACTATAATTGATACAAAACAAAAATTATTGTACTAAAAAAATAAATTTAAACTATTGGATTAAAATGGTTATTTAAATCAAACCACAGGGACTAAAATGGTTATTTAAATCAAACCACAGGGACTAAAACTTTTGGACACTAGCACGTTGTTTTTTTATCCTCTTATAACTTTAAAATTTTGATGTTTAAAAAAAAATATAAACATACCGTTGCGTCGTGCTTATTTTTATCAATGGTTCGATGTACATTTTATGCAAAACAGATGTGTGGATTTGTAATGTACAAGCCATTGAAACACAAACGAACAAGTCATCAAAACTACTTCAATGTTTCGTTTTTTACTCTTAAAATATGATTTTTTTAAATTCTGGATACGTCGTTGCCACGTGTTTCTACGTGCCATAAGAGGTCTTAACGTTTTTGTGTTTTTTTATATCAAGTGATTCCGTTTACCCTTCTCTTTTTTATAAAATTCCGAATAGTCTATCGCGACTTTCTTGATTTTTCTACATTTTCACATAAATTTTATTCTAAACCGAGCGTTACATATTTCCTCTCACGTTAACGCCCCCGCCTCAACGCACGAGTTTACGTTTTAACCAAATATTTCTATTTCATGTCATCCTTGTGTCTTGTGATATTAGTAAGTAGGGTAGTGGTGTACATACCGGTTTTTTTAGCCAAACTGGTTACCGTTTGAGTCAACGAAAGTCAAAACCAGTTTGGTTCGAGTTGGTACCAGTTTTTAGAGAGGGAAGCAATCGGTTCGGTTTGTTTCCGGTTTCAACCCCGTTTTTTACATGTTCGGTTCGGGTTATGCCAGTTCGAGCATGGCGGTTTTCTCAAACCTATTACAAACCGATGGTTACCCTAAACCAGTTCTTGCTAAACCGATTTCAATACCGGTTCCGGTCGACTCGGTTTCCGGTTTCGATTTAGAAACCGGTTTTTTACACCTCTTGTAACTTGTAAGATAGAAAGATCCCATAAGAGAGGCCCACTCAAACTTGGGTCAAAGCCCTTCAAAATTCGAGCATCTTCAAAGCTGTGAAACTTTACCAGAGAAAGTATGGGTTCTCCGAAAGATCAATTGCCGCCATATCCGAACGCAGCTCGAATTTCCGATTCTCAGTGCTATCCTCAGTACACTGCTTCTCTCAAGTGTAATCATCTTCACATCTCAATACACTTTTCCTTTCATTTGTACTGTTTAATCCATTTTTAACCAACATTTGTAGATCTAGGGTTTTGAATCGTAGAAGCTGTTTACTGTATCTGGTTTCCCTTTCTCAGTGGATGATTAGTTTGAAATTATCCAGAATTATTATATTTGATCTGGTTATGAATTGTTTGGTGATGTACAGTAGATTAATATGCACATTTGATACACAAATTGAGAGTTAGTTAGGAAAATCTTGGATTCAGAAAGCAAATATTAGGTTTTTAAAAGTATACTTAGGTTATTCTAGATGATGAAAGAACATGAAGCGAGTGCGATTAGGGCGTTTCAAGCCTCATGTACTTGATCTTTTCTTCTCTTGTTATATAGTTCATGTGTTTTTAACGGAGCTCGTCTTTAAAATAACACTTGGTTTTCAATGCGGACATCCCTAAAAACCTAGAAATCTAAGCAACATTGCAATGGTAATCATCGTCTTTTCCAACAATTCCATTCTCCTAATTATGGTTCATGCGTATGTGACGTCTGCGCATTTGCCTCTCTGTTTAGCTTGGCAACAGACACTGCATATTGGTCCGGGTCAACAAAATAAGTAGACTTTTGAACTTGTTTTCAGGAATGTAATCTCTCCACACAAATATTTGCTGCGTGTTTCCCTGCAGAGTTCTGATGGTTTAGTCTATGTTGTCAGGCGCTGCCCAGCGCAGCCTTGTCGCCTCGCTTCAAAAGCCCCATTTTCAGGCCAAATTTCGGATAAAAATCTTTTTAACAGGTCTGAAACAATTACACTAGCTCTAAACAAGCCTGGAATCAACCTAAAACAGCCTAAACTAGCCCAAAACAAGTCTAAAACATGTCTAAAACCTGTAAAAATGGTATATTTATACTAGTATGTGCATCGCTTAAAAAATTCCTCGCTTTTTAAGCACCTTGCGCCTAGGCTCCAGGCGAGGCCTATGCGCCTTGACAATGACGACAAAGGGTTTAGTGAAAAATACCTTTTTGGTCTGCTATAATGACCATGTTTGCATGATATCATAAGTATTTGTATTCTTAAAATGTACTTTTAACTAGAGTGGTAATACAATTTGAAACTCTGTGATATTAAGGAATTTATTATGTTCTATTTTAAACTCTCACTATGCTTATCTACCTGTTCGAATCCATCCATTGCTTGCATCATATGTTTTCAACAATCGAAAATAACAAATCCCGACTTCTCAGGTTTGGAAGAATTTAGCTCTGATAAAAGTAAATGCCAGGAACATTTTGATATCTACAAAGAATGCAAGAAAAAGGAGGTTAGCTTTACAAGTTACACTTTTTTTTAATTCATTTTGGATCATTAGATGCATATTTTTTATCCTCCGATTACCTCAGTGTCAGAACCAAAACATGTTAGTTGGAGGGTCTTCATAAGGTTCTCTTCTCTACCGGGGTCCAACTCATGTTTTCTTAAAAAATAACCAACTTTTATATATAAAGAACTAGCTTAGAACCCGTGTAATACACACAAGTTGAAAAAAATCAATATGTATATATTTTACAGGTGTAAAAATGTATTACATTTACTAAAGATAGAAAACAAAATTAAAAGTATGTAAATATTAATATATAATTGGGTTTCGAAAATACGTTAATTACTATTTAATATAATTTGACTTTTATTTACTATTTGATTGAAAATGAAAGTTATATAATTAGATTTCAAAGTTTCTTATAATAAGGGATAATTTAAAATAAATGTGTTTTATTAGTATAATTAGTATTTTCTTTAAAAATATATTATTATTAAAAGATAAAGGTGTATATAAATGGAGAGAGAGGCGGGAAAAAAATGATGAAAATGAATCTGGAGGCAACACGTGGCATGAAAAAACCTTCATTTATTATATAGTATTTATGGGCAAATTCTGGTGAACGGATGACCCTCCTACTCTTGACCCTCCCTAGGTTCCGCGCTTGAATTACATATGTATTGTGTAATAATCCATCTTTTACCACTTGATAATTCAATTTATTGAAGTTTTAACTGCGAATTGTCAAATAATGGTTGATTTTGTTTTTATAGAGGGAGGCTCGTTTAGAACGCAACAAAAGTCGATCAATGTTCTCATGAAACATTCCAGTGAAGGACTGCTAACGACTCATCCGTGAACAAATGGTTATGTATTACTTCAATACTTGTTTAAACAAATTAAATAAATAATGCTTCTTCAGTTTGTTATTTGGCTCAATAAATTTGGTTCTAAATCTCAAGGCAACTTTTCTTCATTGAAATATGAAACCAGAGTGTTGTCTGACTTTATAACCTTTTAGATTGTTTGAAAAGTGAAAGGTCCCTAAGGGATTGTATGTTTCTGACACTTACATTCTAACATGTTTATACCCTAAAAAACAATAAATCTACATAATGAATCCCAATCAATACATGTATAAGACAATGATATTAATTTGTATCTTTTTCATGCATAACTATTTGTACAAATAAGCCAAATGCTTGAACACAAGTACAAATACATATGCACCCAAAGTAGAATCATCGTTTAGTCCCGTTACGACTACTAGCATACCGAAGGAACGATGCACTCTTGGTGATCTCGCGCAAAGGCTTATCCGTGAACCTTATGATGTTGTAGACCCATGCTCCTGAAATGGCTCCAGCCGTTGGACCCAACATGTAAACCCATATGCCCCTGTATTCCCTTGACACAATGGCTGGTCCCAAAGTCCTCGCCGGGTTCATTGACGCCCCCGATATCGCCCTGTGACCCGCAACCAACTCATATGAATTTCAAACTTAATATATTTGAAGATGAAAAAGGTCATGGATGAAATTAGGGGTGTAAATTTCTAACAAGACATGAACGTAACACGAAATTTGCGGGTTTGAGTTTAGTATACATAAATTCAGATCAATTTTGGGTTGAACTCACAAACACGTTTAACTAAACAGGTCGTGCTCGTGTCAACCTGGCGGTTCGCGGGTTGACCCGTTTGTTTTTTTATATATAGAAAAATGTGTTTTATATCATAAATTAAACTTGATATGTATTTTTATGCCAAAACTTAAAGGTTAAAAAAATAAAAATAGGATTATATAACCTGAACCTAACTGTTTTATATATATTTGTATTTTTCTTTATAAATATGCAATTTTAAAGTATAATGTAAAAAATATAGGGTTAGACGGGTCGTCGTGTCTGCCGCCAAGTATCGAGTTGAACCCACAAACAAGACCCATTTAACACCCGTAGATAAAATCATACCCTGCAAACATGACATTGAGTAAAACTGTAGCTCCAACTGCGAGTCCGGCTAGTTCTCCGATCTGCACGAAATTATGTAATTAATTAAATTATTTTTATATAAATTTGTGTAATTTTAAAATCTGATCTATATTTATAAATGTGCTACTAACTGCTCGGTTATCGGTGGCAACGCCGGAGATGACGAACATGAGGTAGAATGTGATGATAAACTCTAGAATCAAAGACTGGAGATCGGAGCCGGCGGGAAGAGTTCCGGCGAAGTGATCTTGACTCCCGTTGAAAATTAAACGGAGAGTCCCGCTTGCAAGGGTTGACCCGAGGACTTGAGCAGCCACGTATGCAGGTACCTTAATTAAAAAATTAAAAATACTTGTTTGTTGAGTGTTGCCTTGAAATATGCTTCACAAATAAACTAGAAATAGTTTTTTTTTCTTTTTTTTTTTAATAATATAACTTTCAAAGTTGAAAGATATAACATTGAAGATCCAATTTCTGACCAAATCTTCTATTTTTTGTTTAATTATGAGAAACAGAGAGATAAATAAATGCTATGATTATAGTATATAAATGTAAACTATGATATATTGGTCGATAGTGGTCCATATTGACAATTTAACCGTTGACAGTTATAATCACCACTTTCGTTACGAAGGGTAATTTAGGTGGTTTAGTTATAAAAAAATTTAACGTTTTCTCATTACCAAGTCGAGTGAAAATCAAGTATAAATCTGTAATGACTATGCTAATAGGATTGTATTTGATAATTTCAAAGAAAGTTAAGAGTGTTATTAGTTAACTTATTAGTTAAGAGTGTATTGACAAATAAGTTATAGTATAGATTATTAAAATTTAATTTTTCTTAATCTAATTATATAGAATTTATTATTTCAGTGTTTGCGTGGAAATATGCTTGACAGGAAAACCAGAAATATATTTTATTTTTTTGGGTGAGAAAACAATAATACTTTCAAAGTTAAAAATATGATAGTGAAGATGACCGAATCAATTTTCTATTTCTTTGTTTATTGATACAAATTTTGTAAAAATGACAGTTGCCCTTCTTGATTGGGCGCCGACCTTAAGCACGCGCGATGCGGCGGGTTTGCTAATTTTGTTACGCGTATTACGGCGGTAAATTAATGTGAGTAACTACATAAAATAAACGTATAAAGTTGTCGTGACTCGGCGCTAATTGAAGTTAACATTGAAACGACAAATTAGAAAAAAATAATAATAAAAAAAATGTAATTTTTACAACGAATTTACGAAAAAAAGTAAAAGAATTAAAACGGAAAAAACTCGGTTTGTCACACCCTAGACTCGAACCCCCGTATGCGGGTTTAACAGAGCTATTGTAAAATGAAATCAGAAAAAAAAAATAGTTAAAAACGTATATTGTATAAATTACAGGGTAAATTTGAGAGTTTAGAAATTTAAGGAGTATAGTTGAAAATTTGTCTAGGGGTAAAATTAAAATGTTAAAAACCTGAAGGGTGTAATTGAAAATTTTTAAAGTTTAAGGGTGTTAATATTTTATTTATTAAAATATAAATATTTTCGTATTTTGATTCAAATCTATATCTATAGTATATAATAAAAAAAGGTTTTTTAATGTCACGTGTCGTCTTTATATTTATTCTTATCATTTTTTCCCCGACTCTCTATCTTATTAAATGCACCTCTATAATTTAATAATAATATATAAAAAAAATAATAATCTTTGTATTAATAAATCTCCTGACATATTTTGACGAGTTTATGTGTTAACAGATTATATTTGTATTTTACGGGTTTATTCAACCCATATAAAACACTAGTTTTTTAAAAAATAGTTTTTTTATTACTTCGAATATAATATTATATTTATTCAACTCGTGTAATACACGAGATTTCAACCTAGCCTATACTATATAATAAAGGAAAATCATAGGGACACGTGTCACTCTCTGGTTACTTCTCACTTTTATTTTTTCGCCTCTCTCTCATATTAAATATTAATTTTTATAGTTTTCTATCATATTAAATAATAATTTTTATATTAATAAATAAATAAATTATATGAACACATGTCACTTTCTGGTTCATTTGTATCATTTCTTTTCCCGTTTCTCTCTAATATTGAATAATGATATTAAAAGAATTTATTTTTAGATTTTTAATATAAATATAATTACGGATACTTATTATTTAATTATAAATAATTATTATATCATCAATCAAATGAACTTAATATGAACTAACATTTATTAATTAAATTAAAAAATTAATAATCAGTTGAAAAAAATATATTTTAAAAACTAATTTAACAGACCTTATAACTATCACGAAAAATTACATTTTTAAAACATATTTTGACGAGTGTGTTTGTTAACAAACTACATTATATTTTATTCAACCGATATAATATATTGGTTTATTCAACCCCTGTATTACACGGGTTTTTATAAATATAAAATTTTTATTACTAAGTATATAACATTTTATTTATTTAACCTGTATAATACACGAGATTTTAACTTATTTATATATATGATGTAATCTGTTTCTTAAATCTAATTTGACAAGTCAACCAATAATGTGACTGTCGGTCCATATCTGAAATATTCCAAACAAGTGACTATTCGTGTAAATTTTTAATAAATAATTAAACAAATATTTTTTAATATTTATTATAACACCATGAAATTAGAAAAAAACTTACCTGTTTGACAGGGAACCTGCCGCACGAGGCAAATGCGATGGTGACGGCATGGTTGAAATGGGCACCGGAGATATGTCCGACGGAGTAAACCATGACCATCACCACTAACCCCCACACAATGGATATTCCGGGGAGTCCTATCACCTTATCCTTGTCGGTATTCACCACCACCGCCGCACACCCGGCGAATATCACAAAGTATGTTCCAAGAACCTCTGCTATCAACTGTCGATATGATCGATCACAACTCGTTATTTGTGCCTTAATAACTTGTACATTACAACTAATTAAATATAATTAACTTTAAGTTTTAAAATTAAAATGGTTTGGTGGTGGTTAATCAGATTATTAACTAATTTAGGTGGGGACGACGACCAACCAAAAATCAAGATGATGATAATAAATTAATTATAAAAAATATGTTCTTTTATAAGACAATGAAATGAATATATTTATTGCTTTGGGAATGTAAATAAATAATGTAACATTGTTCACTCCAACTTAAATATATTTTAAATTATTTGTAAAAATATTAAGTTAATATTAACAAATTTGAGAGTTTTTAGCTAAAGTGATGTAATTAAAAAAATATTTACTAAAATAGGTGTACTTTTAAATATTAAGTTGTTTTAATTACCGTAAGTGAATATAATAAAACCTCAAAAATATTATTCTAGAGGGGCAATTTACGGATAAGTTGTAAGAAGTTCACGAAAATTTGACCGGTTTTAATAAAAGTTTAAACCAAAACCGTTATTACTACGGGTTCAGAAAATAATGAATCGATCGGTTTGAGTGGGCTAGTCGAACCGGCCGAGTTTAATGGTTTGACGATTTGAACCGATATTTTTATTCTTTTTTAAATCATTACTTTGTATTAAAACTTTAAAAATCATAAAGATGGTTTATGGATATATTTTACATATAAATTGTTTTTTATAATTTTTTTAATAAAAATTGTTAGATTGTATTAAAATTATAAGAATTGATAAAAATGGTTTATAAATATTGAATATATTAAATATACACATAGTTGTATATTCCAAAATAATTTTAAAAAATAAATAGAAATGGGTAAGCTATCGGTTCAGTTTGCACAGCCGGTTCTACGTTTCAAAGACATTGTCTGACAACATAGATCTTCAACCGGCCAAACCAGAAAACGCGTATGGTGTCTGCTATAGGATCATAGGATCCCCATGAAAATGATTTATATCAAAATTGCACTACCCTCTTTGTAATTTACGAAAGTTAATGTCTTGATTACGATGTTATACAAAACAAGTCAAATTTTAAAGATTAAATACTAAATACATATTTCCATATTTCAAAATTTTCACATCTTTAACTATTTTCATTCAAAAACTTTTTTTAGCTTTTTCGTCTCGAACTTTTCAAAATCTAGTCATTTTCATCCATCTGACCAACTCTGTCTACATTTCAACGTTAAATCAGGGGCAATTTGGTCTTTTCAAAATCATTCTTAGACAGGTTACAACCATACCAACTGTTCTTGACCAAAATAACATAAATCGTAGACATTAAAATTTAGACGCAGTTAGTCAGATGGACGAAAATGACTAGATTTTGAAAGATTATGTAAGTTTTTTTTTTGAGATAAAAGTGGCTAAAATGGTCTAAAATATATTGACGAAAATAGCTCTTTACTCTTTATAAAAAAGTAATATTTTTTATTAAAAAAACAAAATATTAATAGAAAAGAATCGTATTCACATGATTCAAGAGGATCAATTTAGTACCTTTTGAAGAAAAGGAACGGTGGGAAAACAACAAGTTTGATGAGTTTGATCTTCTGTATTCAGGGTTACAGCATGGTGGCCGTCCGCCATCGCTGCCGTCGCTCCTCCGTCTATCTCCGCCATCGGCAGCGTATGAAATGGATATATGTGAAAATGGTTTATGGGATTGACCAAAAGTGGCCCTTATTTATGGAAGGAGGGAGAGTGGGTTTGATTTCTTGTTCATACGCATTTGACTTGATGGCCTTTCATTATTATCTTCGTCTGTTCACATACTACTCGTTTTTCAAATAAAATAATATATTTTTCTGGTTATTGTAACTAACTAGCATTGTGCCGGGTTGCGATGAAACAGTTAAAAATAAAGTAATAGAAAAACCAAACGGTTAAAAAGTTATTGTTTATGAAATAAATAAACGTACTCATAAGTGTATCTTAATTCTCTAATAAATAAAAATATGTTCAGTACACGTGTCACTATCTGGTTACTTATTACTTTTATTTTTCCGCCTCTCTCTCCTATTAAATATTATATTTTATATTTCTCTCTCATATTAAATAATAATATTTATATTAATAAATCTAATTACGGATAGTTATTATTTAACACACAAGACTAATTACTCAATTTCCTTAATTAGCTAATGTTATTTATGTTGAATACCTTTAGGAACGTTCAGGTAGACGACATGTCAAGAAGACCTCCGGTGGGGGTATGGCAAGACTCCAGAGGAAAGAAGCCAACTGGAAGATGGAAGACACAGGGGGGACCACTTGCTACGTCCTACTACGTAGCAAATCTACCGGAAGACACAACACCAATGGAGTTAGAAGAATGCTTTCGGGAATTCGGAAGGATCGTGGATGTGTACGTTGCATCCAGGAAAGATAGATCTGGGAGTTTCTTCGGATTCATAAGATTCACGGGGGTAGGAGACAAATGGGAATTGGAAAAAGCTATGAGAGAGATAAACATGAAGAACCTAAGATTGTCAGTCAATCTGGCAAGATTCGATAGAGATGGGAAATCTAACACTCGGGATAGTAAAGGAGTACATTTGAATACCTTTGAAGGTACATCACACCGACAGTATGACGCAGGAGGGGCGGGAGCCTCCGGGGATAAACCGTTCATCAGAGCCCTTCTAAGAGACCAGAGACAATGGCCCAAGTGGTAACTCTTCCAGATGATGCATATTTTGATGTTGTGCAATGGTATGATAAGTCGGTGTGGGGAAAAACAATAGATGTTACTCAACTATGTTGTCTGCGTAAATCTCTAGATAGAGGGGGTCTGAAGGATGTAAAAATAAGATACCTAGGGGGTTTGCATGTCCTTATCACGTTCAAAAATTATACAGAAGCTATTGCGTTGGTGGAGGGTAGATATAACTGGGCACATGTATTCTCGAATCTGGAGGTATGGATGGGACAAGAATACTCTTATGAAAGGATAGTATGGATAAAGATATTTGGCGTTCCAGTTCATCTATGGGAAGCCCATGTATTTGATAAAATAGCTACCTTAATTGGAACGGTGGTGGCGCCGTCTCATGCAAAATTCGATTATGGATCAATAGTAAATGATACGGTGGGAATTATGGTAGGGAAGGACTGGAGTTCGCCGGAGCCCCTAACCCTAAAGTGGCGAACCCCTAACCCTAAAGTGGCGAGATAAAACTTACAAGGTGTGGTTCATGGAGGAAGATAATGGCTAGTGCCCAGGTTGGTGTGGAGAAAAAATTGTATCGGGGGAAAGTTCATCGGAGTCAGGGACTGATGTGTTGCAAAGCACACATGCGTTTCTGCCATGTTTCGTGTCGTTTTACTTAGTTTTATATTCGTATTGAATCGTTTTTGTTACATATTGAGTCTTTGTCATGTACTCAGGTGCTCGTGATGATTACAAGTGAAAACCGGAAAAAACCGAGCTCGAGAATGAATCCCGAAGAATTAAAAGTTAAAAATCTGAAAATTATGTCTTTCGCGCTACGCGAAGACCATCTAGAAAACTTTCGCGTTACGCGAGGATCTTCAATACCGGACCCCACTGTTTTGGGCCTCGCAGTACGCGAGGGGCTTACCTAACTCTCTCGCGATACGCGAGAGAGTCGTATTCCGGGAAATTTTTGTAAAAACCTAATTTAATAGATTTGTAATGCAATTATCGAAGAGGTTCGTATTCTAGCCGTCTAGAGAATAACTACAGGCGATTTAAGGCTGATGAAGAGAATTGAAGTGCAAAGGTCGAATCTTTGATCCCAGGTTTAGCGTTTTCGGTTCCAAAATTTGAACCTTTATCTTTTTTTCTTGTGTTTCAACCATGATTATGTTTAATTCTTCTGTCATGATTGTTTTAGATATGATTTTAGACTAAAACTATAATATTGCCTAGGTCAATTAATGAATACTTGTTGAAGTTCGAATTTTTACTGGTTTTGGTTTCGTTTGATGGATTTATGATTTTGTAAACGATCCTAGTATGATAATTGTGATGTATATGCATGTTCAATTCTGGTCTTGTGATGAATTATTGATTCCTAGCGTTGATTGTGGTTGTCTGCCAGTTTGATTAGCGTATCTAGGTCATAGATCTTAGGGTTTGAGATTTAGGTGGTTTGCTAGACGTAGTCACCATAGGAGTTGTGATTGATTGCTGATTATAATTGAGTGTGTGTCCTAGTTCAATACCCGAGAGGTGAGAAGTAGTCGGTTAGTCTTCGTCATTAGGAATCCGAGTGTCAACTGTCTGAGAGGAAGTTGGTTTAGGTGTATAGTGATTGTTGCTAGTCTAAATCATAGTTGTTATCCTAGGATTACCCCGTGCATTCCTTAAATGTATGGTGGGCGGTGATACTGAGAGGTAATCCGTTCATTAGGGTACTTGCTCATAGTTGGAAATACCTGAGAAGTGATCCATCCATCTGGTGAGTTTAGTACCCTTTAGGTAGCTTAGTTGGTGACACCCTGAGAGTGATTAGGGATCCACTAGGTTGTCTTTAGCAATTACCCTTAGAAACCCAGATCCATCATAGTTTTCAGAACCGGTAGAAGTTGTTGTGATATCCAAGGATTTCCGATCTATATTTTCTTAAAACACTTATACGTGTTATCGTTTTCGGAATTTAAGTTCTACTAGAAACTATTTAATGCATAATAAAAAAATCGATTTTGACTAAAATATAGTTAAGGAATTTTTTTATATATATATATACGATACTTATTTAAAAGTATATATATATACATATGTATTAAAACCTTAAAACTTTATAAGTTTATAATTACATTTATAAACTTATTCTATAAACAAATTTCATAAATTATTTTAAATATGAAACTTATAAAACTTGTTTAATTCTATAAAAGAAAACCCAATTATTTTATAAAATCAAGGGACTGAAACTGTCATTAGGGAAACTTGTTTTAAACTAAACTTTATACTTTGACAAAAACCCAAAACTTCAGGGGCCTGTTTTGCCCTTCCACCAAACTCCCGAACCCAGAATCAAATCACGGGTTCGAGTCCCGCAGAGGCCGTTTTGAGCCCTTTTCATCAAAATCGCGATTTCCGTCCATATTCAACGAACCTCGAGACTCGCCTGAGGCGTGCGATCGAAACCCAAGAACCATCAATGCTTGAACACGGCCCGAGACACGCATTCGATCCGTTTCTGCTCCACCCGTCGCCTTCCCACCTAATTCGGCATTTAACCACGAAGTCGGCTATAAATATCGATTTAAATCTTCAGTAACACCACAACTCCTCATACTCTCAATTCCTTCAACTCGAACCTGCATACGCCGATTTGAAGTCGCGACAGCCAACGACCACCCCAAGCTCGTTCTCACTCATTTCGATATCAAATCAGGTAAATTTTGTATGCATCTTGATCGATTTCACGAGAGGATTAAAAGCCCTATGTTTAATTTCATAAACAGAGGGTTATTCAATCCGCATTGGGATGATTTCATTTCTAGGGTTCTTATGATTTGGGACTCTGGTTTTAAACATTCTGTCACGGGTAAATAATCACCGAGACCCGTAGGCGGGGTGGTTCGACGTGTGTGTATGCTTGGTGACCCGGGTTCGACCCGGGCGCACCCCCAGTTTTTGTTTTCATTTTTTTTATGCTTTTATTCAGTTTTAAAAACTTCCAATAATTTTTATAAAATCTGTTGAATCTTTATAAACTTAGTTGTGAATTTTAATTACATTTTTATATTCTGGAACAATTTTTAATTAATTAAAATTAGTTAAAACTTGTTTAATCTTTGATAATGAATATTTAAAAAGTATAAAAAAAACACCTTTAAATTTTATAAAAGTTATATTCGGAATTGGAAATATTTTATAGAATTTTAAAACTTGAACCTTCTATAAAAATCAATTTTATAAAAACATAAGACTTGTGCATTTATTCATTGTAAAATAAATATACTTTATTTACTTGTAAAATATTTGTAAACTTTATAAATCCTAAAAGAGCCCTTATTACTTATAAACTTATAACTATATTTAAACTTAAGAAAATATTTTAAACATTATTTAACTATACATATTTCAATAAATACTTAAATGCTTTAATAAATCGTAAGTGATTTATATTAATTCTTTCGATTAGATAAATAATTTTTAATTATCTATTCGTAATAATTATGCATCCTTGAAACGATTGTAATAAAACCTTAATTATTATTCAAAATAATAATTATTATTATATATCATTTAAATAATTATTATAAATCCTTAATAATTATTTATTTCTTGAATAATTATTGTTAAACTTTAATAATTATTTGATCTTTCAATTGCTTCAACTTATTTCCAAATGCTTAGAAAACTATTTTTGATTATTTTCGTATAATGAATAATTGTGAAACTTTTAAATAATTATTTTAATTAATAATTATCCTAAACTATAAACTTATGAAACTTCGGTATTCAAACCTTGCGACATTCATTCAAAACCTTCATTGAAACGTTTGTTTAAACTTTACAAAACACAATCATGCCCACCTCCTACTTGGAACCCTAGTCAATCTTGAAATCCTAGATCCTTACCTTAGCCTTGTAGAGGTAAACTTAAATCTTTAGACTTGTATTCTTAGGCTTATCGTGAGGATATTCTTCCTCAAAGTCTTGCAACAACTTAAACCTTGTCGGGTACTCTTTTAACAATCCAAGTGAGTATACTTAGCCCCTTTTTCATTTTACATTCTTTTGGGGTGAAACATGTTCAAACTTCAAACTTATACAATTCTTGTACAAACTATGACTAGATGCTTATTCTTATGTTAAACTTGAGACTTGTATGCTTAGATTAAACTTAATTCTAGCATGTTCATTAACTTTGATCAAGCTGATAGTAACAATGATAGATCTATTGCATTTAACCAATCCACCTTGATTGATTGACCCTTCGGGGGGAGCCCTTGGTGTTTGTTACTTAAACTATTAAACTTGATACTATAAGGGTAACCTGCGGGTTATGCCTACACTTGGTTTGGAGGTTTGACATGCACAATGTTTAAGATACTTGTTTCTCATACTTACATTATAGAATGCATATATCATAGTGAATTGTAATTCTTCTCAAATACTTGTTGAACGGTGTCAAAACCTTTGTATCTCACCAACTATTTTGTAGTTGACAGATTCTTTCACATGTTTCAGGTTCTACATCATGAGACTCGTTTGTGATCACATAGGATGCTTTGGACCTAGACTACTTATTAAATAAATGTTGTATACTTGTTATTTCCTTTGTATTAAACCTTTGAATCTATTATAAATGAAATATTAAAACTTTAATAGTCAACCTTGTGCTATTGAACAACCGCGTCCGCCCCGACGTATAATCCGCCGTCGGTTGGGGTGTGACAGTTGTGCTTTTCAAGTAGGATTTCGACCTAGGTAGTGTTCTTCCCATTCTTGATTTCACCATAGTCTTTGTCTTGATAGCTTGATTCGTACGTAGTTTATTGCATCCATTAGTTAAATCAGTAGCGTAGTAAACCCCCAAACCAATCAAATCTTAAGTCCAAGTCGAGTTTTGTTATTCGTAGTGTCTCTAGGGTTCGATATTCCGGTTTACCATTAAGCTGTGCTACACTCGATAGGTACACTTACCTGTCAGTGCGGTTTAGTTCATAGGTTTTCCATTTATTACTTAGAAGTCTAGGTTAGGTTTTGTTATTTATTTTATAGACCGTCTTGACGACAACATGGACAGATGGCCGGAGAAAGGAAGATGATTCATGATCACAGGTAATCCTAACAATCTCATCTGCCTCAAAATCGGGCAGAATCTGATAAGTCGCGCATGGGAACGGAGGAGAATTTTAATGCATCGTTGCCCAAGGGCGGGAATAGTAAAGTCTACTTTTTTAAATCCACAAATAACACAAATAATAGAGCCCAATCACCTAGCCCTGGCCCAGACTTAATCTCGGTAGCCCAAAGAATTATAATCCCAACTGGGCCGCCCATTTCTAGAAAAAGGCCTAGGGCATCATCTCCTGATAGTGATCCTTTCAATATCGATAATATTATTAGAGGGTTAGGTAAAAATGGGGGTTCTGTTGGCATCACTCACAAAAATACTCAGCTACCAGACCTGAACACCTCATCAGGAGGATCGTCGGAGGATATGGAGGAAAGAAGAATAAAGGAGTTGAGCTCGATCATCTCGTCTAATCACATGGAGGAAAGACAGAACGCGAAAAAGGCGGAGGAAATTCTTAGTGACGAGGTGATGGCTACAATCCAAATTGGCGAGGTACTGGGGGTTAACCTAAGAAACAAGGAACTGCAGGTCAGAACGGTTATCATTGGTGAGGAGGCTGAGAATGGTTGCTCATGAATTGTGTAACCATTAATTGCAGGGGAATTGGGGGATATAAAAAAGCTGCTTGGATCAACGAAATAAGAAGAAGGTATGGTATCCAATTCATAAGTATACAGGAAACACAACTTGAAAACACGGAAGCAATCCCTTATGAAAGAATTTGGGGTGATAGTGATTTTGATTATTTTGGGGTTAAATCAGAAGGCAGATCTGGGGGTATTTGCTGCTGTTGGAATAAGATCTTACTTAAGGTCTCAAACATCAAGTCTTCTCCGAACTACATCTGGATTTTTGGGGTCTTGACAGAGGGGTTAACCTTGTTAATGTATATGGTCCTCAAAACAACAGTAACAAAAAGGACCTATGGGATGAATTATGCAATTAGGAAGATAGAGGAAAGATCTACACTGCCAACCTGGGATCCTAGTATGACCGATTTCAACAATTTTATAGATACAACATGCCTTTGGGAGTACCAAATGGGAGGTGCGAAACATACTTGGCTGAGAAATGATGGTTCAGTATCAAGCAAACTTGACAGATTCTTGGTTTGTAGTTCAATGCACAGTTCCTGGTCTCTGGCTTCCGTAACGGCTCTAGAGAGGAAATGGTCGGACCATCGACCGGTGGTATTGTCTTGCCTGAACCTCGACTATGGCCCGTGCCCATTTAGATTGTACAATTCATGGTAATCCCATGATGACCTTCAGGGGGTTGTCCACAAGTCATGGTCATCTTCGGTGGTGTATGGAAGGGCTGACTATGTGTTAGCCAAGAAAATTTGGTTCCTCAAAAAAGATCTAAAAGAATGGTGTAATAAAGTGAAGCTGGAACGGGATGAGGAAGCTAGGATTTTGGATAAAAGTAATGTGGTGTTGGATCTAAAAGCAGAGGAAAATTTCATAACAGAAATCGAAAACCGGCAAAGGTTGGGGAACAAAAGACGACTTTTGGAAATTCAAAGGCAAAGACATATGGACTTGAGACAGAAATCTCGAATTAAATGGCTAGCAGAAGGAGACGAAAACACTGCTTTTTTTCATGGGGTGAAAGCGTAATAATAGAATACATGGGTTGACTATAAATAGTCAATGGGTGACAGACCCTGTTATTGTAAAGAGGGAGATCTATACCTTCTTTAAAGAAAAATCTACGGAACATCACTCCAACATGCCGGTCTTCAACAACTCGAATATTGGCAGAATATCTGAAGAGGATAAGGTGAGGCTTGATGCTGCGATCTCTGCCAAGGAGATTCAAGATGCAGTGTGGGAATGTGCGGGTAATAAAGCACCTGGCCCGGATGGACTCACTTTTGATTTCATCAAGCAATTTTGGAACATACTTGGTAGTGACATGACCAAATTTATCAAAACATTTGAGGTCAGAAAGTCCCTGTCTAAGGGGTGTAACGCCTCATTTATTACCCTAGTTCCCAAAGGTAGAGACCCTGGGTCTTTATCTGATTTCAGACCTATCTAATTGATCGGGGTGATGCCAAAATCCTTGGGTAAGTTGTTAGCTCTGAGAATTTAAAAGATTATCTCTAAGGTGGTGGGTCCTGAACAAACAGCCTTCATTAAGGGCCGTAGTATTTTCGATGGCACATTTTAGTTAACTCTATTCAGGCTTGGGCTAAAAAGACTTCGACAAAACTTATGCTATTCAAAGTGGATTTTGCAAAGGCATTTGACTCGTTAAATTAGAATTTCCTTGACTCGGTAATGGCTCAAATGAATTTTGGAATTACTTGGCGCTCATGGATAAAAGGTTATCTCAGGTCTGGACGAGCATCTGTCTTGGTCAATGGGTTCCCTACTGAGGAATTTCCAATGGAGAGAGAAGTCAGGCAAGGGGATCCTATCTCACCCTTCTTGTTTATCATTGCTATGGAAGGACTATCTGCTATGATGAAAGCTGCTACTCTAGGAGGTGTTTTTAAAGGTATGCCGCTTCCTAACCATGGTCCTACTTTAACTCACTTGATGTATGCAGATGATGTATTCTTTATTGGGGAATGGGAGGAAGAGAACATTAGAAATCTTAAACGAATACTAAGATGTTTCTATATGGTCTTGGGGCTCAAGATTAACTTTCATAAAAGCAAATTAATAGGGGTAGGGGTCCCGGATACGGTGGTGGCTGAAGTTGCAGTCCAAAATGGTTGCTTGAAAGACTCCCTTCCCATTATGCATCTTGGTATGCCTATTGGTGCGAATATGAGACTTGCAAAAAATTGGGTACCGGTAGTAAACAAGTTCAAAGAAAAATTGTACGGGAAACGTCGCCAGGTTGCTAAGGTTCAGGTGCTCGAGCGAGAGATTGGCTTGCTTCAGGTAATCTAAATCCAATATTAATTACTCTCGGGTTCAAAAAGCCTTTGAACCATCGGGTGTTAGGTTTCTTTCGTTTTTCCTTCTCGTTGGAAGGTGGAGACATTGCCTAAGTGTCTTGGTTGATGTTGTTCGCTTTTTTTAGGCCATGTCCGATGGTTTTTGGCCTTGCCCCTTCAAGGGGTTCCAATGTTGCCCCGATGGTGTGGCTGGGTCTAAGGGGATCCGAAGACTCATTGCTCGTTTTAAAAGTCACCATTTTGGTTCGGATGATAGGAAAGATACCTTGAGGCGTGCTATTGCTGAAGACCCTAATCTTTTTACCTCTACTTGTGAAGCCCTGAAGTTATCTGATCAATGGTTGTGTTGGGAGTGCATGCGCCTTCATTCCTTCAGTCGGGCGTGTCACCATGAAGATCAGGTTATTCGGTCTATGCCAAGGGAAGGGGGTGAGAAGGATTTTATTGTGGGAGTCCCTAGACCGTGTGTCGCTACGGAGGCTTCCTCGTCTGGAGAGCTATGTGTTGATGTTGCTCTTCTTGACCGGGTTTTTTCTCTCCCTGTTAAAACGGTTAAAAGCATCCCCTTTAGTTGTCGCATGGCGTTTGCCCAAGCCTTGACCACAGCTTTGGATAATGTGGTGGCTATGCCTGATTCGGTTGATGCTTGGATTAGACTTCTACTATTACCTCGGTGTATTTTACGTGTATTTACGCCGGTCAGCCGCCAAGATAAGAGGTCGGGCAATAGGAAGAACGGTCAATGTCTCAGCATACAGCGGGCGCTGGCTCAATGGGGTGACCGTGAGGGGTTTGACACTCTCATTCAGTCTTTGTTTGCTCAGCCTGTGAAGGAAGGTTGTGAGGGTTTTAAGAAAGGGCCTGATAAAAATAAAACCGAGGATACGAGTTCTATCAAGCAGTGTTTACGTAAGGTTGCCGATGGTCATTTTTCCGCTGCAGTTAAGGTTCTATGTTCTTCGGGGGTCGCACCACTCGATAAGAAAACTTCGAAGGCTCTCGAGGATAAGCACCCGTGTATGCCTCCGCCTACCATGCCAGTTTTCTTACCGACCGACCCTCCCCTTGTCGTAGAGACTGACAGTGTGCTAGTGTGTATCAAATCTTTCCCTAAAGGAACGTCATGTGGGAGAGATGGTTTGAGGGCTCAGCACCTTTTGGACGCCCTTTGTGGGGAAGGGTCCGTGATTGCGGCTAGTCTACTTAGGGCGATTGCAGCTATGGTTAACTTATGTTTGAGGGGGGGTTGCCCAAGGAGTTTGGCGGAATTCGTTGCATCTGCTCCCCTTACGCCCCTTCTCAAGCCCGATAATGGGATCCGGCCTATTGCAGTGGGTTCAATCTGGAGGAGAGTAGTCTCCAAGGTTGATATGAAGGGGGTGGGGAGGGATATGGCCAAATACCTTGGCGACTTCCAGTTTGGGGTCGGGGTTCCAAACGGGGTTGAGGCGGTTCTTCATAGTGCGAACAGGTTCGTGAATGCGCACCACCGAGACGGGTCGCTGGCTATGCTTACCGTCATTTCTCGAATGCCTTTAATCTTGTGGATAGAACTGCTCTTTTAAATGAGGTGAGGAAAATGTGTCCATCTATCTCTGCTTGGGTTGATTTCTTATATGGCCAGCCAGCTAGACTTTATGTGGGGAATGATTATATTTGGTCCTCCACGGGGGTTCAGCAGGGGGATCCCTTAGGGCCTCTCCTTTTTGCCCTTGTTTTACACCCCCTTGTCCTTCGGATCAGAGATCGCTGCAAGCTTCTTTTCCACGCATGGTACCTGGATGATGGGACCCTTATTGGAGATGCTACTCAGGTTGCCAAGGCTTTAGACATCATTAGAGTGGAAGGCCCCTCTTTGGGCCTCTTTGTCAACATAAAAAAAAACTGAAGATTTTTGGCCTACATGCGACGGGGTGAAGACTCGAGAGAGCTTATTTCCGCGGGAAATTGGTAGGCCGGTGCATGGGGTGAAACTCTTAGGTGGTGCTGTCAGCAGAGATGGGGGTTTTATTAGTGGTTTGGCCCTCAAAAGAGCCAAACGTGTGGTTGACCTGATGGGATGCCTCAAACGCCTTCGGAACCCTCAGAGCGAACTCCTCCTGCTTCGTTCGTGCATGGGGGTTGCTAAACTGCTGTTTGGGCTCAGGACTTGTCAGCCTTCTTATGTCGGGGAAGCCGTCTCTGTTTTTGACACATGTCTTCGGAAAACGATTGAGGACATTGTTGTTTGTGGGGGTGCCTTTTTTGGGGACTTCCAATGGAGGTTAGCTTCCCTCCCGACCCGCTTTGGGGGTCTTGGGATTTGCTCGGCTGGGGACGCCTCTTCCTACGCTTTTGTGGCTTCAAGGGCCCAATCTTGGGTTCTTCAAGACCACATTCTTCGTGAATGTGGTGGTGGGTTGTTTGACTCTGATTACAGGGGTGCGTTGGACACTCTGCATAGTTCTCTTCCCGATCTTGATATTGACGGTTTCTATATTAAAGACACCGCCCCCCTTAAAGCCCAGAAAATTTTGGCGAATGCTTTATATAGTGAAATTGTCAAGACATTTGAAGAGAAGTTCGCTTTGTCCCCGCGGCAGCGAGCCGTGCTCGAGTGTTTGCGAGCCCCCCATGCTCAGGATTTCCTGTCAGTTGTTCCCATCGAAGGTTTAGGGAAATGTATGTCGCCAGTGGAATATCGGGCTATTCTCAAATATCGGCTGATGGTACCCCTTTTCCCGGTTGATGACCCGTGTCCCGTTTGTCGGAAGGCTTGCTTGGATTCTTTTAGGGAGCATGCTGTCCATTGCAGAGAATTACCGGGCTTCAAATACCGACATGACCTAGTTCGAGATGTGCTTTTTGATGTCCTTAAGCGGGCAGGGATCTCGGCTAAAAAGGAAGCCCCGGTGAACTTCTTGACCGACCCATTAGATGGGAGATCAACCCTTCGGCCCGCTGACATTCTTGTTTTTGAATGGGAAGGAGGGAAACACGCATGTGTTGATTTGACAGGTGTGTCCCCCCTAGTTGGGATAAGGGACCATGGGTTTAAGGCGGGTCAGGCGATAAACAAGGCAGAGGCGGGTAAAGTAACTAAGCACGAAAAAGCTTGCCTCGTGAATCAGCACGTGTTCGTACCGTTTGCCTTTGACACCTTTGGCGCTCTCGCCCCTGATGCGGTGCGGTTCCTTAAGCGGGTTCAGCGGGTGGTCAGCAGTAACACCGCATATATTTATGGGGGGAACTTTGTGTTTAGTAGAGTGGGATTTGCTATTCAGAAGGGGGTAGCGGCACAGCTTGTTGCCCGTCTACCTGCCATTAGTTTGTAATTGTGACGGTCATCTTATGTTTATAAAAGGATTATGTTTTAATAAAAAAAAATTAAAAAAAAGAAAAATTAAACAATTGGAAAGCCAAAACGCTCTCATTCGGGGGTAGACTTACTTTAACCAAGGCTGTTTTAGGAAGACTTCCTCTTTATTTCCTATCTATGTTTAAGGCTCCGAGTAAGGTGGTGAAAGAGCTTGAATCCATTAGAAGGAGATTTCTATGGGGAGGTAGTTCTACAACAAAAAAAATTCACTGGGTGGCTGGGAGAAAATTGTCAAGCCTAAACGGCTGGGTGGGCTTGGGGTTGGATGCCTTAAAATAATGAACCAAGCATTACTTAAAAAATGGAAATGGAAAGCTTTAAAGGACCCGAACAGCCTGTGGGCATCTTGTATTAAGGCTATTCATATTTGTAAATTTGATTCTCCGGATGAGTTGCACATGAAATCAAAAAAAGATCTCTGGTCGGCAATAATTTCGGCTTCTAACGACCTGGGCCTGATGGGGGAAGACTTAGACAAGCAAATAAGGAAGCAAATTGGGGATGGATGTACCTCTGCCTTTTGGAAAATATGTTGGTTTGGGCTTGTATCCTTTAAGAGTCTATTCCCCAACCTATACAAGATGGAAAGGAAAAAGAACTATACGATTTCAGAAAGAGTTTGTAAACTGGATAATGGAGCTGTTGGGTTTACGTGGGACTGGTCGAGCAAGAAAGTGGCAAGTAAGTGGATGGAGGAAATTAGTGATCTGGAAGAAATGATTAGATCCTATGAATTTGGGATGGGAGAAGACAAGTGGGTGTGGGCAGGAGATCAGACTGGAGGTTTCTCAACAAAGTCGTGTCGAAACTGGTTGGATAATAGGTCCCAGTCTAACTCGAATCTGGACATCCTTTGGACCAACGGGGTGCCGCTTAATGTAAGATGTTTTATATGGAAGATGATTCAATACAGGTTCCCTCTGGCTCAATCCCTTGTGGCTCGTGGTACCCCTCTTCTGTCCACTATGTGCCAGCTTTGTCTCCAAGAAGCTGAAACGAAGGACCATACCTTCTTACACTGCCCGGTGGCTAAGGAAATTTGGAGCATCATCGGTTCATGGCTTGGAGAAAGCTTACTTCACCTCCCCAATGTTAAGGAACTGGTCAAGTTCTTGAAAGTAAAGTCGGGTTCTAAAGAGATTCAAAAAATCTGATACTCTATTGGATATGGTACGCTATGGACACTATGGAAAACTAGAAACAATTGGGTTTTACAAAAGTTAGAAGATCGGTGGATAACATGGTGAAAGATATAAAATTATTGAGCTTTGAATGACGGGAACATAGGAGTAAAAAATCACAAGTTGGATGGGAAAATTGGATTAAAAGCCCGGTAAAGGGTGTTGGGTGAGGTCTAAAGTATTTCTTTGTATTCTCATGTCTAAGTAGAATTGAAAAGTTGTGTTTAGTTGGGTGTACGCCGTTTTAGCTTGGTGTAATTGGGGTATTGCTAGTTCCCCGCTAGCTTTTTTCTATGAGATGTCTCATTGTTGCCGTTCAAAAAAAAGTTATTATTTAATTATAAATAGTTTTTATATCATCAATCAAATGAACTTAATATGAACTAACATTTATCAATTAAATAAAGAAATTAATACTCAGTTGAAAAAAATGTTTTAAAAACTAACTTAATAGACCTTATAATTGTCACGACAAATTACATTTTTTAAAAACATATTTTGACAAATATGTTTGTTAACAAATTACATTATATTTTATTCAACCGATGTAATATACTGGTTTATTCAACCCGTGTATTACACGGGTTTTTAAAAATATAAACTTTTTATTACTAAATATATAACATTTTATTTATTTAACTCGTGTAATACACGGGATTTTAACCTAGTATAAGAACAAAACAAAACACTTTACGTAAAATCACACGTTGCAAAGAAATAGTTAGTAATATTCTAAAATGTTTATACAAAGCCGTTAAAAAAGTTAACAGGTAAAAAATTAGAAAAATATAACAAAACCGTTTAAAAAATGTAAAGAGTGAAAAAAAAATTCATAATGACGTTGCATGCAAATGCTTAGATAACATGCACACTATCAATCGTAACTTCGTTATAATTGTGCGTGTGCGACGTCATTTGTTAAAAGAAAGTTTTTTCAAGTTTAGGGCCTAAAATTAAATCTATCATAATTCAAGGGTAAAAATATAAAATTTCATCAAAAGCAAAATAGATGACAAAAGCAGTATAAAGTATTTGTACTCTATGGATAGGTGCTTCTTAATATGGCTTTTGTAGTATTATAAATTATTTCTTAAAATGGGTGGGGGTTCTGTCCAATGACAAAGCTATTTCAAGTTAAGTGGTGAGACTTCTCTTAAGGTCAAGTATTCGAGCCCCGTCTATGATGAATTGATGTAAATTATTAAAAAGACCCCAAAATAATGAATTTATTCTTAAAAAAATATTTATTAAAAAAATATGACTTAGGATTGTTTAATGAGCTAGCTAAGCCGGTATATATTCGGGCTCCAGACAGCCGAGCCGACTCAAATCATAAACTTCAATTTGAGTTGAAAACTGAGCTCCTACTCGGCTCCAATTCCTGATATAAATAAAAAGATTAGAAAATAAAGTACTGCTTCAAGAAAAAAAATAACACGGATTATCAACTAGATGTTTGAAATATTTGTTAATGAAGTTAAATTAAAAAGTAATAAATTAAAAATCAAGGGTATTCTAAATAAAAGTAGTTATAATCATTAGTTTGGTGATTCAGTGTGAAATAGTTTTAGAGATCTTAAGTTTAAATACCATGTAAATAAAGAAATCCATCGTTATAAAAAAATAGTTATAAATTGCAAACGTACAAAAGTTCAATTATTCAATTAATATTCCTTTTTGTCATAAAAACTTCCATTATTGGTTACATAAGTATCCAAATCATGCAACATTTCTTTTTATAAAAACATTCTACCTGAATTGCGTTTTTGTCCTTAGAAAGTATATATAAAGTAATAAGTTCATACTTCATAAGGTGAGGTTTAAATGATAACCAATATTTATATGATAAGACCATCCGTATTGGTTTCACGCCCCCCATCTTTCACGCTCCGCCACGTCAGCGCCACACAAATACCCCAAGAGATCTCAAGAAATCGTAAACCCCCTTAATTATTCACCTAGGAGAAGGAAAAAAAAATTAATGGAAAGATAAAAGCATATTATAAGACTAAACGTAATGAGCGGGTGAAGGTTGGGGCGTGATGCCACCTCACCCACCACGAGCGTGGAACATCGCGCGGGTGAGGGTGAGGGCGGGCGTGGAGGTGGCCGAGTGGTGGTGTTCACCGGCGTGAGAGGGGTTGGGTATTTAATGTTTTGACCGTTGCAATCAATTGTTACCGTTTGAATGATTTTTTTACCTTATATAAATACCAACCTAAACAACTAAATTTCTACACAATATTTCTTAATATTATGTTTTTTTTAATATTATGTTGTTTTTTAAATGTTATATTGTTTTTTTATATTACGTTTTAATTTTAGTATTAATTAAATTAAAAAAATAATAATTATGTAACTATTACAAAACTGATTACCTTCACCATACCATTACACACCTGGGTGAAGTTAAGGGTGAGTTCTGCCACTGTTTACGTGACATAGGATGTGCTCTCACTTTCACCCTTGCATTGCTTATAGTCTAATCCAATACCAGGATACAAGGCTAGACATAAATGCATTTTAAGAAGAGAGAGAGTTTTGTTGAAAATGTTATGTCCTATGGGTGTATTAATGTGTGTGACTAATTTGACCGCCATCTCCCATGACATTAATAACCTGCCCTTGCTTTCTTTGGGTTGCCTCCATTGGTATTAGTCATGGTATGTAACCTAATGTACTAAACATACATCTCGGTGGTTAAAGAGTATGTCCCATAATTAAAAGATTAAGGTTCAAATCTCACTAGATATATGTTGTGGGTATTTATCCTAAAAATGTAGGAATTGTTATAAAAAATATATATATAACCTAATGAAAAAGTGCGTAAAATTTAAACTTTATTTCATGAGTGTAGACGTTGGTTGGCGGCATAAAGACGGTCAATTTAGTAAACGTTGATCATGTGTTTATTGTGCTTTTCGCAGATGATATTGTATTGGTGGCGGAGAAGAAGCGGGACCTAAATGTGAGGCTAGAGGAGTGGCGGGCAGCCTTAGAGCGCAAAGGATTATGCATCAGTCTAAAATCGAGTATCTCTATTGTAACTTCAGTGGGGCGAACAACGAAGGGGACACCCAGTTGACAGTTGGAGGCAAAGCGGTAGTGCAAACAACTAGGTTTAAGTATTTAGACTCGTTCGTACAGAGTGACGAAGACATTGACTGTGATATAGCCCACCACGTTCAGCTAGGTGGTGCAAGTGGAGAGCAGCCACATGCGTCTTATGCGAAAAAAGGTTTCCAAAGAAACTTAAAGGGAAATTCTGTAGGGTGGCAGTTCGACCGGCTATGTTGTACGGAATTGATTGATAGTCAATCAAGAAGACTCAAGCGCAGAAGTTGGAGACATCTGAGATGAGGATGCTGAGGTGAATGTGTGGGCACACAAAGTTAGACCGGATAAAGAATGAGGTTTATAGAGAAAGATTATGGGTAGTACATATCTCGGATGAAGTAAGAGAGGGAGATTACAATGGTTCAGGCATGTGCGGAGGAGACAGATGACGGAAACAATAAGGAGCATGTAGACCCTCATTATGGAAGGGAAGAGGAGGAGAGGCAGATCAAAACTGACTTGGGATTAGAAGATGCGACGTGATTTGGTAGACTTGTACCTCTCTGAGGACATGATCAGTGATATGAGTTCTAGGGGTGAGTATAGGCTTCGCCATTGGCGAGGATTCGTCGCTTGACTGGTAGTTCACTTAGGCTAACTTTAGGTAGACTTTAGTCGTAGGTGTTAGGTTTCCCTTAGTTGCAAGTAGGCCTCTAGTATTACAGTGTCTCTAGTCGTATCTACTTTATCCTTAGGGAATTGTATGTTATAGTGGTCTTTCTAAATGGTTATGACACATATATGTATGCCTTATTGTTCTTGTAACCGATATGACTACCTGATTTTTGCTACATGTAGTTCTTGTATATTTCACAACTTTAGATTTAGGGATTATTAAGACTGCTTCTCTTTTTGTATGTTTATGCTACAAACTTCTATGTCTTGTTCTTATATATGCTTTTGATACTAGATGTTTGTTACTGGTTGTCTATTGCATGCATATTTTGTATATTTTCCAAGTCAGAAATCTCTCTGGGTGCAGCCTCTCTACCGAATGGAATAGAGATAAAGTTTGACCTCATCCCACCTTCCCAGACCCTACTTTTTAAGTGGAATTTTCCTGGAATCTTTGTTTTGTTTGTTTGTTTGATCATGTGTTTATGGTTGTAAACAATCTTTGCTTAGTTTTGTATTGAAGTTTATCAAGAAGTTGATGATCTAAGCTAGTACAAAGAAGAATTACACATTAATCAAGTCAGAAAAGATTGAAGTGCGGATGAGCTTTCACTCTACATGTCACCGTTAATGAAATCTAACAGTTTTTTTTAAACTTGAATGCTTTGGAATGTTGTATTTCGATACACATATTCTCCAAGATCTACACAAAGAAAGTTTGTAGACAACAATCCCACAAATTTCTACTCTATTCAAATTAAAATATCTACTTCGAATTTGCATCAATAGGTTTCTCAATAAATTCATTTTTACTTGAAATCAAGGATCCAAAGAAACCAAGACACAAATAGAGCTTTTTCACCCAAGCAATTGAGGGATTAATAAAAACATGTAATCGAGTGTCTAGATTATTAGGTTAATTAATAAGAGTATTTTTTCTATCTTAAACAAACTTGCAAATTCATTATTAGGTTAATAACAAGAGTTCTTTTTTTTTTATCTTAAACAAACTTATAAATTCTTCTTAATGTTCATCAAAAAGAATTATAAAAAAATATTCAACCTCTTATACCGTGATCTATGGTCATATTAATAAATTGTTAAACAAGCTAGCTAAGCTGGTATAAATCCGGGCTCAACAATGAGCCGAGCTGGCTCGGATCATAAACTTCAATTTTAATTGAAAACTGAGCTCATATTCGGCATGTATCTCACGTTGTTAAAAGGATGAATTATATATAAAGATTAGAGAATAAAACACTGCTTAATGAAAAATAGCTTGTTTTTTTTACGGTAAACTCAAACACAACTCTAAATCTACTCCTAACTCTAGACTACTTGTTCACGACAGAACTGAACCCACAACCTTTTGAAAAAATGATACTATGCAACGCTTCTGGATACCATTGGGACAAATGTCTTTTGCTCTGAATAATAATACTTATAAATTGCAAACTTACAAAAGTGTAATTACTAATTAGTATTCCTTATGTTCTGAAAATTTCCATTATTGGTTGCATAAGATTAGTAATATTTGGATAGTATTAATTAACAATTAACTCGATGAGTTATTTGTTTATGAGACAAATAATATTAATTTTATTACTTTAAATATGCATACAACTAATTAATCAAATGGCTCAATAAATTAACTAGTTATATGATCTCTGGCCATTGGAGTTAGTGATCCAATAATATAAGTAAAACCTCTCGAGCGATAGTAGTGGTGAAGATGAGGAACATGAAGCATGTGACGATTTGGAGGACGATGACACAAGGTGGTGTTGACCTTCCGAGGAGAATATCTAGGATGCTAAATAGGAAGGATATACTCAACAAAACCTCTAGATTTTAAAAGCCAAGATCTTAGAACACCATATTCAATGATGATCCTACAATCCTACATTGACAAACATTCACCTTCTTCACATAATCCAAATTAAAGATAAGCCACACGTAAACGTCATAATATCTTACATAAAGCAAAACACAACATGAATCTGATATAAAAGTAATCGGGTTTTGGATTTGTATGTCTAACATGTTTTATAAACATGTGGGTTGCCCTGTCTAACCCTTTAAATAAACAGATCACATTCAAGTTGTACCAACACTAAATGGATCAAAACCCATTTACAATTTTAATACAAGCGCTAATATTTACAACTTGATTACAACTCATCAACTAGGTCATGTTCGGGTTACATGATTTTATGTGTATTTGGCTTAGAGTTGAGTCGCTAACAGAAAAGACACACGGTTCGTGTTCAGGTTATCAATTTCAACCTCGCAACAAAACATGATTGCCACCCCTAGGTAGAGGTGGGCATTATAACCGGATCCGAATCCGATGGATTATCCGAAATCGGTTTTTTTTTTAACCGGATTTTTTGGAACCGGATCGGATATTTTTGGAACCGACGGATCTGGAACCGGTTATATGGTTTTCCAAGGGACCGGATAAAAACCGGACAAAATCGGACAAATTTGGAACCGGACAAAAATCGGACACAAAATCCGGACAAAATCGGATAAAACCAGATAAAAGGTTCCAATAGGTTCCAAACCTCACACCCCAAAACCGGATCCGGTCCTTGACCAACGTTGACTTATCCGATCCGGATCCGGTTCCAAAAAAAATCCGATTTGTGCACCTCTACCCCTAGGTAAACCCACCTCCATCTTTCCACCAAGTCCTCCAAAAAAACACAATTTCTAGCCTTTCTGATGCAGGGGTATCGGGTCTCGATGATAACCAGTCACAGGCGACATGACGGGGTTAACAGAGGGGCTATTTAGGATCTGGAGTTACTGGGCATTATGAAATTATCTTCTTTTTTATTTGAATTTTGCTTGTTTATCCCTTTGGTTTTATGTCTTTTTTTCAATTGTTGCAAGTGTATCCTCTCCTTGTTTTGAGGATCTGGAGACTTTTATTGTTTGGTTGGACCATTGTTTTGAGATGGTTTTTCTTTTGATAATTTATTTTCGTATCAAGCTCCAGGAGTTTTGACGTTTTGAGGATCTGAAGATGCGCAGTGATGATTCTTGTTGTCAATCCAATTGCTGAAAAAAAAGACCAACAAGAATGATACATTGCAGGTACAACTCTGGGGTTGTCTCTAGAAGAATACAAGGCCGTTGTTGATGAATCTGATGTTGTCTACATCCAAATATATGATGAAGAAGAGAGCCGTTGTTGTCGCTCGCCTGATGAGTCCAAGGCAGGACGAAACCAGTAAACCTTGATCATAAGCGGGATAGATTGTCTGGCCCTAGGGCAACCCAGGGCGCCACACGGGGCCTCGAAAGATGACCCCGTGACACGTATGCTAGCCTACGAATGGCTAATAAAGAACAAGAGACAGAAGAACTCGTTACCAGATTCAGTATTGTATGTACATATTCAAAGATGTTTATACCAGGATGAAGGAAAAGTTAATGATCGCTAGAAACAATTGATACGGAAGTGGCAATAGTGAAGGGTTTGATAAACTATGGCTACACTAAGCTGGAAAGGACGAGGGACTTGATAAACATGACAAGAAGCCAATTTAAAATAGATGTAAAAGGAAGTACCCGGTGCTTGACTTAGCTCCCGCATTTGCGTAGGGTCTGGGGAGGGGCTGGATCGCTTCACGATATGATGTACGCAGCCTTACCCTACACTTTGCGCAAGAGGTTGTTTCCACGACTCGAACCCGTCTTCAAGGTCACAAAGCAACCAACCTTACCAATTGCTCCAAGGCCCGCCTCTTAAAATAGATGTAAAAATAAGTTTGTTTTCATGTTTAATAAGGTAAAATCACATGGGCTAATCCCTCATGAAGATGAAATACAGAATGTTCAACAAAACCAGCACAGGCTGATCTAAATAAAAGACTAATCCTGTAAACTACAAGTTGATTAATGGTCTGGAGCATGTCATGTTTGATGTTGACACAAACAATGTGATGTGTTTTCTTATGACCTCTGAACTACAATTTGCATATTCACCATTCATGTTACCTGCATGCTTTATATACAAATTTTCACCACTATTCCGTGGATATCAACTTATAATTGACAGAGTTGGTGAGAAGAAAGTCAAATTTCATCAGTCCTAATCTGCAGTTTGTTAAGCTGGAAATTGAAGAAAAGGTCTAACTCGCTTGAATACTTGATATACATTTATAAGGAGATGTATATATCAGTTGTATGTCGTTTTAATTTTATCTAAATATAATTTTTATACTAGTTGTTTATGTCATCATCAATAATGGGAGATTGTTAGGTCCAATGTTGTATTTGCACAGAGTCAATGATGAAAATATACTTGTTATGCTTGCAATAAATTTAAATACTAAAACGAGTAAAAGTAAAGTATGTAAAAGTTGAACTTGTATTATAAGCAATGGACTATTTCACTAAGGCAACTTCGGTTGTAAATGTAGAAATATAGCTAAGTCCTAAGTTTTGTAAGCGTCGCTCGTATGCTAATCAGACAGTCTTTGCTAAGTTTTGTATTTGAAGTTGATCTAAGGTAGCCCTTCCAATCTTATATGAAGACGACTTAACACTTCAATCAAGTCAAAAGGGATGTTGAGGAACACTAACACTCATGCAAATGATTTGACAAATGTTTCACAAACACTTAGATGATTTGAAAGGTTCTATTTCAATTATAATATTTTGAAGATTGACATACGGGAAGTTATAAATAACAATCCTGCGAATCTCTACTCTTATCCAAATCAAAGATAACTAGTTCGAATTTGTAGTAACATGCTTCTCAATAAATCCAAGTTGCTAAAAATCAAAGATATTGAAGTAATCTCAGATCTCCTTCTTTTACTTCAATATCCTACCAGAAACGTTTTAAGCAAATATATAAAATCTTAGCTCAAAATTTGACAAACCCAAAAAAGTTTATTTATTTATTTATTTTTGCAGTTGTGAAAGAACCACATATGAAACATAATCAAAACCAGATAAACAAAGTTAATCTTCTAATTACAGAATTAGTTCCCAAGTTTAGAACCAAAAATATCATGATTGACATGAACATGTCCTTAGTTAACTACTACAAGGCCAAGTGGATTTCCATATAAATTTCAAAACCAATTAAAAAAGAAATTAAAAAGTAAAAAAAAAAGTTGACTTGTAACTACTAGGTTGCCATCTTCTCAAGTATTTTTCCAACACAAGTTTTTGCTCAAAAATAGACAGGCCAGAAAATATCCCCTATTTGCCAAATAATCAAGATTCACCTTTTTATCGACAAATCTGTGTTTTAACTAACCTGGTATGATGGAACCGCTTGTAAAATCAAAGATCAGGCAATAGGATCTGGTAGGCGGGACCCACGATCATGGTTTATGGAGTTTGAAGCCAAATACTCTTGGGACGTAATTTTGTGCTGCTTTTTGTGGCTTCAGATGTCCATAAGTCATCAAGAACAGGTGAGGAAAGGTGGTGCCAAAATAAGCACCATCAATATCTATGGCAAGTGAAGGAAAAAAACATCACACTCGCACTAAACTGTTTATTAGCATAACATATAAAGAAGAAAATAATGAATGCAGGATTTTTTTTGGTCATAACTAAAAAACATGTAAAATATAACTGAGATGCTCATAGATCATACGATAACATTACAACATACGAACAATCTGTATATGATAAAATTAACAATGTGAAATACAACACATGTGAAATTAAAGCTCAAGACCTTCATAGGTTCGTATTAAAATGTCCCAACCAATTGAGGAAATTATAAAATTGAACTCGTATGAGTGGGATTTTGCTGAGTATGTTTGTTTGTTATAAAATTGAACTGATAAACAACAAATATATAACATAAGGTTATAAAATGAATCGAGAATCATCATACTTATTTTATAAATTTGAAGTTAATCCTAAATTTGCTTCAACTTACTCTTAAATAGTTTATACAATAAGTATAAATCTAAAATGCAAAATATAAGAGGGGAATATCATATAACCATTGCACTTGGCACCTTGAATCCAAACTCCCATTGTATTCGCAGAAGTCCAAAAACTTTACTTCCAGACATGAACACTTTTGTCCAAAGGTTGCCAGATACAATATTTTTAAAAATCTAAGATCAAGTATAATGGTCACAGAATTCCATATTTCAAGTGTAAGGCTCTTTTTAAGATGTTTCTGGGTAAAATGGTTTCCAAAAAGTAAGCAGTCTTGTATAAACCAAAATATACTTTACCAGATATCAGATTCATTCACATGGCAGCTAATTAGTTCACCAATTTTGAGCATAATGATAAAAACAGAGATATGTAACGTGAGGATACTGCCTTGGTATTTGGATCGAGGGTAGTAGATGTCTTCACACTTGGGACAGTAAATTTTCACAGTACTTGAGCGAGGTATGTCTGACTGACCAACAGGAAGGCAAGGTTGACCACAGCAATAAACTCTTGGACAACGTCCAAAGTCATAGTTTTTGTATTTCTCCAACTGCATAATTTCAAAAAAGAAGAATAAAGAAAATTAGACTACTTAATCATGAATAAGAGAAACAGAATGGCAGACAGGCTATTATACCATTGCAGATATTCCCTTGGTGGTTAATATGTACCGCACATGTATCAAGCCATACAACATCTCTGCTGCTGATTCAACAAGTTCATTCTGCTCTTCAGTGAACATATCTCCTTTTCATAAACATAGTCAAACAATTATTAGCATGGGGGAGAAATTAAGATGGTTTAAAAGTCCCTTAGGATGTGTGCCGTTCAAAGAAAATGGAAAATAAACTGTTAGTATGATGAGGGTTATTGAATATGGGTTCTAGTTGGTACAATATAGGGTAAATATCATATATACCCTTACAAACATGAGTAAATATCATATATACCAAACCAAAACTAAAAATATCATATATACCCAATTTAAATGATTTTTTACTTTATGACCATTCTACCCCTATCCATTATATGATTTTTACCTAATTTTTTAGTTTTATCCCGTATTTAAAAGAGACGGCGACCATCAGATTCTCCAAACTCATTCAGAAGACATCATCGATTGCGAGTTCCATTACTAGTTCGATCGTGTTTATGATAGTTGTTATAAAAGAAAACAGATTACTCCATATATGATGTATAAATGATATAAAAGAACATTTATAAAAATTATAAAAGAAAAAGAAAAGAGAGAGTTAAATATAATAGTTTGAGAAAACTATTTTTTATGAGTAAATATAAAATTTTAAAGGCAAAAATAGGTAAAAATGAAACTTTAAAGTTAAAGATGGGAAATATGAAATTTTAAAGTTTTAGAAAAATAAGGGTAAAATGGTCATTTTTTAAATTGTAAAATGATACTTTTACATGTTTATAAGGGTATATATGATATTTTCAGTTTTGGTTGGGTATATATGATATCTTTCCGGTTTGTAAGGGGTATATATGAAATTGCCCCTAATTCATAATACTTCCACTTCAAATTTCAACTATCTTGGGTTATTGGGTACAAGTTGAGGAGACATTCAGATAATAAAGATAGTTGTGTTGATTACCCAGCAAAAAAACAGGTTAGAAACGTCAAAAATACTACCAAGACATGATAGTTTTCAATAATGTAAAACGCCACACGCAAACACCCAAACCCCCCCCCCCCCAAAAAAAAAAAAAAAAAGATAAAGAATCACAATATGAAATATTAAAGAATGATATCATCAACTCGTGCACCTAACTTACCATGGGAAGACTCCACATCTAGAATTAGATCAAGTGCAAAATCAAAGTAAGGAACTTGACTGCTTAACCCACAGAGATTAAAATCATCTTGAATGTACTCATCGTCAACTTCACAGAAAAATTCATTTCCACGTAAGTTGCAAAACCATGAAATCCAAGAAGTATCCTCCTCATCAGAACCACTAACATCAGATTCCTCGCTGTCTGTTTCAGATTCCTCTGCAAAACAAACAAAACAAAACACATGTCATACCCACAAACTAGAACCGTCCACAAGTAAAAGATGATGTGCCTTCAAAACAATTAACATAACTGGTAATTAAGCTTATTTCATATCAAAACATCATTATGCTTCATCATACAAATCGTAGGTATTCGTCCACTAATCCAAAATTTCATCAGATATAAGAAGTGTAAGCACATAACATCCATATTAAGCTACATTCCGACAAGTACAACAGAGGGGTGAACATTCAGTAGCAGAATGAAGTCAAATATACAATCAAAAACTTGTAATTTCAAGCAGAATACCACATTGTAATTTGACACTATGTTATCAATAGCGCATGAAGCATGCAGCGCGGGGCATAGGCGCAATTTTCAGGGTACCAGGCACGTGTACTGGCCAGATTTCGGCCAAAAAAACATCTGAACTTGTTTACAACCCCTAATCAAGCCTGGAATCAACCTAAAAATGCCTAAACTAGCCGAAAACATGTCTAAAACCCCTAAAAACGGTATTTGTACTACACGCCTCACTTAAAAAAGCTGTCATTTTTTTGCGCCTTGCAACTAGGCTCCAGGCTATGCGCCTTGACAACTATGATTTGACAGTGATAAAAAGAAAACTATCTCTCATGTAAAACACTACTATCATTTCAAAATCCGAAACTGAAATAAAATTCCAAGTACTGCAACTCCATATTACAACCATACCACTAAGAATCCATACATATTCCTACATCAGTTCAAAACCAAACATCATTCATCAACAAGCAATATCAAACCACATCCAAATCTCCAGACTAACACCTACAGAACATAAATTTTAGCTGCAAAAACACAATTTTAGGGGAAAAAAACAAAAAACAAACCATCGGAGCTCTTTTTTTTGGCGGTGGCGATGGTAGATGATGACCGATTAATATCCTGTTGGAACGATTTACCACCGCCTGTAGAAGTAGAAGGTAAAGACAATTTCTCCTTCTCCTTATTATGAACATTCAAAACCCTAGATGTCGAAGGCGATGAAGTCTTCTCTAAATGCTTATCCAACGCATCATTGATTCGTTTCCGATCCAGCGAGCCTGCTCCACCTCTTCCCACCATCTCCGACGAGCCTCCACGGTCCCTGTACATATATACGTGTATCTGCAGGTGAATTTGAGGGGGAAAACGAAAAAAAGGATCGATTGGAAGAAGTTTGTACCTAATTGAATGAATTGAAGACGAATTGAGAAGAATCTAGCATGGATTTGAAGATGTGATTTTGAAAATGGGGGAAATTAGGGTTGGTGTGTATCCATGGGCACCAGGAGGGTGGAGAGATCTCTCCTCTCTTGTTTGTGTTGATATTTTTGGGGAAATCCTTTTTTTTATATTTTTTTCTGTTTTAAAATTATAAAAACATAGTTTTTACATTGGTTTATACTATGGGCACACATGACACTTTCTTGTGCATCATCATCAAGCTTTTCTAACGCATGATACTTTCTTGTGCAGCATCATGCTTTTCTCGCGCGCTCTCTCTCACGTTAAACAATTATATTAAAAAAATTAAATATTTAATATAAATTTAATTATGAATATTTTTTTTATTTAGTTATGAATAGTTATTTCATAAATTAATTAATATTTATTAATTACATAAAAAATTAATAACTAGTTGAAAAAAAATTCTAAAAATGAACTTAACATAATTTATAATTATTACGTTAAAATACATTTTTAAATATACATATTTTAAAAAATGCATGTGTTAACCTTGTCTAATTCTTAAAGAAATAAAATAGGGGAAAATACCAAAATGGACACTTTATCCATCCAAAAAAAATTTCGAAGGCTAAGCCTTTTGAACTCAAAGGCTTAGCCGGCATCGAACAGACTAAATGTCCATTTTAGTATTTTTAAGAGAACTATGTCCATTTTAATATTTTTCCTAAAAAAATATCTTATCTTACAACTACATAAACTTGATAATGTTGTAAATAAAAAAATAAGGGGTAGTCTTGAAGAGGCGGCCTACACATTTTGAAAGGCCCATTCCATTAGGTGAGATTTTGTCGCTTATATTTGTCTTTAAAATATATATATATATAGAGAGAGAGAGAGAGGATGTTAGACTACAAAAGAACAAAATCATAGAAAGTGTAGGTAGAATTCTAAGCATGACACGTATCCAAAAAGTAAAAAAGAGGGAAAAGGTAATTGAGTCAAAACACAACATCCCTTGAATCAACAATGCACATGCAAATCATATGTCATTTTCCTCCCCTTCATTTTTTAAACGGTCATAATTTTTTTATATGTCATTATTTTAAAAAAAAGTTTCACCATAAAATTGAGCGTTTTTTTATCTTTCCAACGAGTATGGTATTGCTATATTTAAAAAAAACAACTGGGTGTTGTTTGAAATTGGGAGTTTTTATGGTGTTTTATGGAGTTTTATGTTTATGGTGTTGAAAATTTAAGTTATAGTGTAAAACACAATGACAGAAGCAAAACGCCATAAACATAAACACGTCAAAACAACATGACTAAAAAAGCCAAAAAAGACCATGCTGAAATTTGTCATTGTGAAAACGACATGACCAAAAAAAACTAAACACCATATTCAAATTGGCACCTAAATGTAAAACACCATGACCCAAAATGTTGAAAAACACAATAACTAGAAAAACTCAATTTGAAATACACCAAGTTGAAAACATCATAGATGTAAAACACCATGTTGAAAATTCACTTTAATTCGAACACAGCCTTAACCAAATTTATGTTTATGGTATTGAAATTTTTAGCTAAAAATGTAAAACACAATGACAGAAGCAAAAACGCCATAAACATAAACACGTCAAAACTCCACGATCGAAAAAGCAAAAAAAAAGACCATGTTGAAAATTGTCTTTGTGAAAACGCCATGACCAAAAAAGCTAAAATTTCATATTCAAATTGGGTCCCAGGTGAAAAATATCATGACTAGAAAAACTTAATGTTGAAAAACACCATGACTACAAAAACTCTATGTTGAAAAACACCCGGTTAAAAACACAATAGATATAAAACACTATGTTAAAAAAACTCACTTTAATTCGAACACAGCCTTAACCAAGTTTATGTTTATGGTGTTGAAATTTTAAGAAAAAAGTGTAAAACACCATGACTGAAGCAAAACGCCATAAACATAAAACACGTCAAAACACCATATATATGTATTTTATGATATTTATGTTTATGTCGTTTTTGTTTTGTCATGGTGTTTTATATTTTAACATCCATATACATGTATTTTATGATATTTATGTTTATGGCGTTTTTGTTTTGTCATGATATTTTACACTTTTGGCGTAAAATTTCAATCGACGATTAGTTTTTCATTGTGTTTTATACTTTAACTTCCATATACATGGTGTTTTGCCATGTTTGTGTTTATGGTGTTTTACTTTTTTTTAAACGTCTAGTTCAACATAAATTATACGTCACAACTGTAAAACGCAATGACAAAAAAAGAAACTAAAACACCATGACCACAAACACCATGTTGAAATATGTTATTGTGAAAACACCATGACCAAAAAAGTTAAAACGTATGTTGAAATTGGCCCCAGGTGTAAAACACCATGACCAGAAAAACAATATGTTGAAAAACACTCCATTAAAAACACCATAAATCTAAAACACTATGTTAAAAAACCCCATTTTAATTTGATTTAAATAAAAACGATTAAAAGTGTACATATATATAATAATAAAAAAAACACTAATCGTAATGTTGAAAACACCATGACCTAAAAAGCTAAAATGTCATGTTCAAAATGGCCCCCATGTGTAAAACACCATGATTAGAAACACTTTATGTTGAAAAACGATTTAAAATATAAAACACCATGCTAAAAAAAAACCATAATAAATCTAAAACACCATGCTAAAAACACCATAAAACAAGGTAAAACACATAAACAACCATAAATCTAAAATATAAAACACCATGTTGAAAAACACCATATTAAAAAAAACCCACTTTAATTTTATTTAAATAAAAACGATTTAAAATGGACCATAACCAAAAAATTTAAAACGCTATGTTGAAAGTTGACGTTCAAGTTGAAAACACCATAACCAAAAAAACTAAAACGTCATGTTAAAATGGACCCCGCGTGTTTAAAACACCATATCTAGAAAAACACTATTTTGAAAAACACCATAACAAAGAAAACTAAAACACCATTTTCAATTTAGTATTTCACTTTTTAAATGAATTTATATAGATATGTATGATTACTGTTTTAGTATTTATAAAGTGGCTCGTAAAGTATGATGCTTTACATGAATATCATGGGTTTAAAGTATGGTGTTTTACTTGAACACACTATGTTTAAAGTTATAGTGTTTTACTTGAACACGATGTGTTTAAAGTTATGATGTTTTAACTGAACACCATGAGTTTAAAGTTATGGAGTAAAACATCATGATCAAAAATCTTAAACGCCATGTTGAAACTCGACGCTCAAGTTGAAAACACCATGACCAAAAAAACTAAAACGTCATGTTAAAATGGACCCCGAATGTGTAAAACACCATATATAGAAAAACACTATGTTGAAAAACACTTACTTGGAAACACCACGACAATAAAACTAAAACACCATGTTAAATTGACCAATATGTGTAAAACACCATAACCATAAAAACATCATACTTTAAACCCATGGTGTTCAAGTAAAACACCATAGTTTAAAAAAAGATGTTTTTTTTCTAAACAAAACATAGCAATATCATACTCATATAAAGATAAAAAAACGCTCGATTTTATGATGATTTTGTTTTTAAAAAATAATAACATATAAAAGTTGTGGATGTTTAAAAATTAGGGGGGAAGTTGCATATGGCTTGCATGTGAGGCTTTTTGGTTGAATCTTACCATTCTACCCTCCTGATCCCTTCCGTATTGATTCTAAGTTGCATTTATTTACCAAAATATCATCGTGTGAATCTCAGCCACAAAACACAAATATCTTGTGACTGAGATTCCTTCTTACACTTTCTACATTTTTTCCTCTTTATAGTCTAACCTCTACCTATATATATATATATATATATATATATATATATATTATTAAAAAACGGTGTTCATAATATCACATACATTCTTCTTTCATATGAAAAATTATATACTCATTATGAATTTATGAACTTAAATGCTACCAAGGGGGTTTGAGAAGTTTCCATTCAACAGTGACGACTGGTTTGGTCCACGTAAAGCGACGGGTATAATCAAGATTTATTTGAAGAGCGTAATATAACCTGAACAATTTTTAACACTAATTATATTTGGATATTATTATTATAACTATTTAAATATTTAGTAATTATATACTTAAACATTTAAATAAGTTAATACTTAATTTAAATAATATCTATACTATAAAATAAATAAAGGTTTTTGTGGGACATTTGTCAATCTCATGTCCACTCAAGTCAATATTTTTTTTCCGGATCTCTCTCCTGTTAACTATACAAATTTTTTTTTTAAAATTTGTGTTTCCCGCCTCTCTCTCGTATTAAATAAATAATAATTTCTATAATTATTTTTATAAAACGTTTTTATTTAAAAAAAGATGTTTGTTCATAAAATATTTTTATAAATTGAACATTTCTTTCATTCTTTTTATAAAATATTTTTAGAATATAACTATTTCACCAATAACATTTAACATACAAATCTTCATAAAAACTGGCGGTTTACAACAAGTTGTCTTTATTCAACCCATGTAATAATGGGTTTTAACCTAGTTTAATTATAAAAGAATAAATAGTAAATGTAAATTTAAATCTTAATTTTAACTATTATAAATAAAATAATACTTAATGTAGTGAATTAAATAATCCCATGTACATTAAATAATGAACTATTGCATAGAGCACTAAACTTTGAGGTAAATTACAACTTTGTGGTAGTGATTAGAGTGAAAAGTTTCACCATCTTTTGACAGGATCTAGTGTGATATATTATGAATCTTATAATACTTATTTTAGCGCATTTTGTATGTCGATTAATTTTGTAATTTTTAGCTATGGAGTTCAATATATTTCAACATATTACATATGTGAGAAATGATAATATTGTTTTTTCATCGATATGAGACAAAGAAATAATGGAATAGATGAATGTTTTAGAAAAGCCAAAGGATCATTTTATGTTCATTTCTTTCATCCGTATTTCTTTTTTCATCCGATGTGGGATGGCATAGATTTATAAACAAGAGGGACAAATTTGTAAATAGCTAGTTGTTGATGCATCAACACTTACACACTGATTATAAACAATTTAAACGTCATAAATAAAATATAAAAGAGCTAAAACCAATAGAAATTTTTATATAACTAATGTCTTGTACAAGTAAAAATAAAAAAAATAAAAATCCAGCAATGTTTTAATACAAAATGGGTCTTTTGGATTATTTGTGATCAACTATATCGATAAAGCTTGTTAGTTGTGATCAACTACATGCACATTGCTTATGGTGAGTTATATGAATTATTAATCATTTTTAGTCAAAGTTTAAAGTTCACCAAGTGTTTTTTTAATGTATGATTGGACTTTTGGCTAATTCATTAGACACTACTAAATAAACCCCAACATAAAAATTTAGCAAATCGAAATTTAGCAAATACACAAAACATCAAAGGATTAGTATGTTATAGAATAAGCGTTTTAATAAAATGCATTCTACTTTTTAGTGTTCTTTTTAACTTAATCCTATTTAAATAAAAAATTTAAAAACTCCAACTCAAGTCGTTCTTTGCTTAAGTTTTTAGTTATTAACCAATAACCAAGCTGACCCAAGTTTCAAAACTGAATAACCGAACTGCTTCTAACCAAAGCTAGTCGGGTTTTAAAGATAGATAACCGAATATTTCAATTATTGTTTTGGTTACGGCCTCCACTTTATAGAGTAAGTGGTCCTTCCACTTTTGTTTCTAAATTGACATGGGACAAGGAAATAATGGAATTAATGAATTTTTTGGAAAAGCCAAAGAGTCTTTTTATAGTCATTTCTTTCATTCATATGTTCTTTTCTCATCCGATGTGGGATGGACATATATTTGTAAACAAGATGGACAAAATTGTAAATGGCTAGTTGTTGAAGCATCAAGACATACCAAATGTAGTATAGATGTTCTTAAGTGTCTTAAAATTAAAGTTGAATTACATTGTTATCCTTTCAATATGCTTTATATGATAGTATATAGATATAGATACATATATAGATTAGTATGATGAACTTTAAACTAAAATTATAAATTCATGATGAACTAATGACGTAGAAAATTTTAAACTAAAAATAAAAATCTATGATGAATTAATAATAAGTCTCAATATGAAAGTAAAGCTTTAGTAAACAAAAAACTAGGTTGTAGTGTTGTACACTAGTTGCTACTATTTCTTTTGTTTTCGCATTTACAATGAGGGGTGTTCAAAAAAATTTGAATCCGAAACCGAACCCGATGTCACACCCCAACCGACGGCGGATTATACATCGGGGCGGAGCGGTTGTTCAAAAAGCACAAGTTAAATATTTCATTAATGACTTTCAAAGGTTCAATACAAAGAATAAGACAACACTTAACAAGAATACAATGTTTATTTGATAAGTAATCTAGGTCCAAAGCATCCTATGTGATCATAACAAGTCTCATCTTAGCGTACCTGAAACATGTGAGTAAACTGTCAACTAAAAATAGTTGGTGAGGTACGAAGGTTTTAGCAAAAAATTTTGAAAGTATTACAATTCACTATGTCATGCATTCTATAATATAAATATGAGAACAAACAAGTTAAACATAGTGCGTATCAATCCTCCAACCAAGTTTAGGTATAACTCGAAGGTTAACCTTAAAGTTTAAAGTTTTAAGTTCAGTAACAATCACCATGGGCTCCCCCTGAAGGGTCAATCAATCTAGGTGGATTGGTCAAATACGATAGATCTACTATTGTTACTATAGGCTTGATTAAAGTTAATAGATATGCTAGTTTTAAGTTTAATTTAAACATGCAAGTCTTAAGCATAATAACACAAGAATAAGCATATAGGAATAGTTGTACACGAATTGTATAAGTTTGAAAGTTTGTACATGTTCCACCCCAAGTTTATAAACAAAGTAAAACGAAAAGGGGCTAAGTATACTCACTTGAAATGATGAGGGAAAGTCCAACAATGGTTAAGAGTAGCAAGGTTTTGAGGGAGAATATCCTCACAACAACCTAAGAATACAAGTCTAGAGTTTCAAGTTTTGATCCTACAAATCTATGGCAATATCTAGGATTCTAAGATTAACTAGGGTTCCAAAAAGGTAGACATGGATGATTATGTTTATAAAGTTTAAATAAAATTCTAAATAAGGATTTGAATAAATATACAAGATTTGAATGTCAAAGTTTAATAAGTTTATAGTTTTGAATAATTATTACTTAAAATAATTATTTAGGAAGCTTTATATTAATTACAGAAGTTATGTAATAATAATCCAGAGTAGTGCCTTAAGTATTTAGATGTGGAGTTTTAATAAGTGTAACACTAAATAATTATTAAAGATTAACAATACTTGTTTATAGAATAAATAGTTATTAAAGATTTATAATAATTATTTAAACGATAAATAATTATTAAAGATTTATCTAAAGAATAAATAATAATAATTATTTAAAGAATGTATAATTATTAAGGATAAATAATTATTTAAAGAGTAAATAATAATTAAAGATTCATTATTCAAAGCATACATAATTATTAAGGATAAATCATTATTTATAAGAATAGTTATTTTGTTTAATCAATATAAACCATTCATTAGGTTATTTAAATAGTAAATATTTATTTTACAAGTTAACTTGTAAATAAATAATGTTTAAAATGTGATTATAAGTTTAAATAATGTGAAATTATAAGTTTAAACAAATATATTAAATAGAACTTTGTATAAGGTTTATATTTTAAATTATAAGTTTATAAATGTTTAAAATAAAGTTTCTTAAAGTATTTAAATAAGGGTTACAAGTTTAAAGTTTCCATCTAGTTTTATAAGGTTTATAAGTTTATAAGTATTTAAGAAATAAATAAAGTATAATTATTTCTCTTTTTAAATTTATATAAACAAATAAATTTCTGTTTATATAAGTTTTATAGATTTGTTAATTCATTAAGTTAAAGTTTTGTTTTTACAAAATAATTTATATGGAAATATAAGCTTTATAAAAGTTTAGAATATTTTTATAGTTTTTAAGGATTTAAACTAATTTCAAAGATTAAATATTTATAGGTTTTTATCTAATTTTAATCAAATAAAATGGCTTCAGAATATGAAAGTGTAAATAAAAGTCAGTTTTGAGTTTATAAAAGTATAACATAATTTATAAAAAATTATTAAAAGTGTAAAATCTGTTTGGAACCGGTTTAAAAAAAATAAAAGAGTAAACTCGGGTTGGCCGGATTCGAACCCGGGCCACCCGAGTCACACACACACACAACTAACCACCCGGCTACGGGCCTCGCTGGTGTTATAACACGGATAAATAAAAGATAAACACAAACTCGAATCGTCCCTAACACCTGATGAACCCTAGAATCAAAATCCCTAGAATACGACTTGATAATCCCTCTGTCACTGCAAATTGACAGAGGGCTTTCGATCACAGAATGAGAACGATGAGTTTAGCTTTTCGAATTACCTGGAATGATGTCGCGTCGAGTGAGAACGGGTCTGAGTTTGAAGTCGGCTGTCCACGAGATCGAATCGAGCAATGCAGGTAAGATTTGAAACAATTGAGGCTTCAGTGGGTTTGAGTGTGGTATCGTTGGGTTGTAAGGACTAGTATTTATACCCGATTTCATCATTAATTGTCGGATTAGGTGGGGAGATTACGGATGATTAATTATGATTTCGAATTCAAATTACGAGGCATTACGGTTGAAATCGGCCGTTGAATGTAGTTGAGTTTAGGTCGCACGCGTGATTTGGAGCTCGAATAGCATTGAATTCGACTGATTACGCGTTTTTGAATAATTCGGACTCAAAACCGGGATCAGTGGGGGTCGAACTCGTGATCGGTTTCAGGTCTGGGAGTTTGGTCAAATTACACTTAGGTCCATGTAGTTTCAAGTGTTTACTATTTTATATATAAAATTAGGTTTTAGTTTAAAGTAAGTTTCAAGGGTGGCAGTTTCAGTCCCTGGACTTTTACAAAATGTAAATATGTTTTAGTTTTATAAGCTAAATAAGTTTTATAAGTTATATTTACTTTTATTATTTTATAATTTTATAAAATAATTTATAAGATTTATAGTTTACATGTTTAAATATATAGAAAAATATAAGTTTATCAATTATATTATTTATATAACTATAAACTATAAGGTTTTAAGAACTTAATACATTTTATCCATAAGACATACATATATATGTATATTTATATACTTTTAGATAAGTCTCAAATTTATATATATATACATCTATATATATCTCAAGTATATTTATACCAAAATTAGCTTAATATAAGCTTTTAACAATTTTTCCAAAGATTTACATTCATAACACATGTAAGGATTTAGGAAAAGTTACGTCGGAAAAATCCTGGATATTACACCCGAATTATCCAAAAATCTAAATTCGAATTTCGGATTCGGATTCGGATAGTGATTTTCGGATAATTCGGATATCTGAATATCCGAAATATTATATTTCTATATATATATATATATTTTAATTATTTTTATTATTTAAAAATAAGAAAAGTTGAATCAAAAACTGATATATTATATTTATATCTTTTTATATGTATATTTTTTTAATGTTTTTTAAGGTTTATAATTGTTTTTATAATTTAAAAATATTATATTTATATATTTTTTTATATTTTCGGATATCCGTTTCACTATCCGAATCCGTATCCGAAATTTCGGATTCGGATAGTGAAATCCACTATCCAAAAATTTCGGATATCCGACTTTGAACACCCCTATTGACAATGGTTAGCTAACTCGGGTCTCTTTTGATTCTAGAAATTCGTAAAAATTGAAATTGGTATAAAGTGCATCAAAAGGTTATGTTTGATTCAAAAATAAATAAATTGAAATGAGTTCCTCCCATTTCCATCCACATACGAGTAGGGCTACAAATAAACCGAATGAACACGGACAAGGCCTTGTTCGTGTTTGATAGTTTTCGCTAGTACTCACTTTCTCACCACTTAATTAGTCGCATTAGCATCAATCCTTGACATCTATGTTTGTTGTCTGTAACTATTGTCATCTCATAATCTCCCGTAACCATCCCCAGCTTCTAATTAACCATAATAGGCTTTGACGTTGCTACTGCTACCTGTGTCATTCATCTCTTCCTCCTCGTAACCATCTCGGACTTTCGACTAACCGACGTTTTATTCTAACTATGTTTTTCGTCCATTCCACTACCAAGATGTCCTAGGCCAAATCCGGTCCTCAAGTATTACTATTTCATATCCGAGGATAACGATTTCAGATTCTCTCTCTCTCCCTCCTCACAAAAAGCTATCGATTTCAGATGTGATTTTCTTAAAATGAGCGCTCGTTGAGCTATGAGCAGACTCGAGTTGTAAACGAGACGAGTTCAAAGTCAAAATTTAGGTCTATAGATATATTTGGAGCCGAGGTACCTCATACAATTTCAATCCCAAACCTAGCTTAGCTTGAACTCGACTCGTGAACAAGCCTAAGACTCACACATGTATGCAACATAACGAGCATAAACGCCCTTGCTAATCCACCATGGGTGTTTGACTTGAAAGAATACATAACACACATTAACAAAGCTGAATGAGTACATAAAGATTTTAAATCTCAAAACATTTATTGCTAACTTTAAAACTTTTTGAAGAAAATTTCCATGAGAGACAACAAAGTTAATCTAAGGCCCGATTATGTATCGACTGTGAAGTTGAAACCCTAAATTTGCAATTTAGGAACACGTTCGATCGTGTTCCAATCGTGCATTGAATAGGAAGGGTTGTTATTATGTGGATTGCATCTTGTTGTGCAAGTAGTTTGGTAGAATTATCTTTTACATTTATTCACAAATTTATCTTCCCAATCATGTATTTGTTTGAGTCAGTGAGTTTCGATTACATTTGAGTACAAAAATACTACTTCAAGAACAATTTATGGCAAGAAATTGTGTTCAAATATACCGATATCTAAACCAATACGATACAATACAATATATCTATGCCAAATAATATTCCATAGGTTAAAACCATAAGAATTTGTCAATATTTGTCACCACACTCACAACTATAGTAATACCATTGGCCATAACATAATACCACTTCAAGAATGCAATAATTTCTTTTGTTGCATTGCCACAATCGGAATACTATGGCTCTATTGCATCAATGGGTGTGTAAAAAACCGAAAACCGAATCGTTTTCGAACCGAAAAAACCGAACCAATTTGTGAATTTGGTTTTTGGTTCGATTATTAATCGTATCCGAATTGCGAATTCGGTTTTCGGTTCGGTTAACAGATATACCTTTTTTTTTAATTCGGTTTGTTTGGTTAGACATATTTTCAATTTGGTTCGGTTTATTCGATTTATTTGGTTTATTCGGATATACTTTCTTTTTTAAATCAGTTTATTTGGTTGAATTCGGTTCACTTAGAAAATTTTCCAATTTGGTTCGTTTAGGTTAACGGATGAGGGTTAAAAAAAATCAAAACCGAATACACTAAATCAAATAAATCAAACAAACCGTTAACCGAACTGATGAACACCCTAAATTTACATGAGTTGTCATTTTCTACAAGATAGAAAAATCTATGCTTTTGGAGGATTATATATCTCCATCATTTAGGTATCTTCTACACTCTCCCATTTTAACATATCTTATAAACCTTAATTCAACTAACTTTTTTAACAACATACACACATATCTACTTTATATTGTGTATGAGACATACTTGAACTCCTGTAGATTTCAGAGTTTTCGTGACAAGTAAAAACAAACTTATATATGTATATAATCAAAGTTTGTTAGTACTACAGTAATTATTATGACAATAAATTTGACTTATTGAGCCTCATCTATAATACTCTTTTATCAAAAACAGCATTTCATAAAAAAACTAGATTTATTAGGCCCGCTTTAGAACATGTAATTACTAATAAGTTTATAAATTTTTTATATATGTTAATTGACATACGGTATCTGAAAGAGAAATTTTTTTTTGGACCCCTCTAGAACGTGGGAGCAGGCCCTGCTTGAATTGTCAACCGTTTGAGTAGGGACACTTTAAATACACCCACAATACCACTAGGCGACGTTGGAAGTGATCATATCTTAGAGACCTTGCGATACTACCAACGATTGTTTATCTCAAACAAATACTACAAGCACCGTAAGTCGGCCCATTTCGGATCTTTTTAATTAAGTTAACACGGTTACTTTATTACTTTCGACATCAAATGGTAATAAAAATAACAATCACATAAAGAAAAACCAAGATGGTCATGTTGCTAGTGACCATCATGGTAGAGTGGTTATAGAGAATGAAGCCTAACAAACTAAAAACTAAACTAGAAACAAACTAACTGTGCAGACATTTAAGCGAACTAACTAAGTTCGCAGGAACCAAACTTCGCCGAAATACTCGCCGGATAAACACCAACAGTTGACAAATGTAGAAAGTTTCTTATGGGAATTTTGTTAAAGGTATAAAGTGCAAGTGGTGAGAATGCAAGTTTACGTTTATGGGAATCTCTACATTCTAGAGTTTGAGTTTTTTAAAAGTTTTACCAAAAGTCACTTTAGTACAACTTGTAGTGGTTCAAATAATGGGATTAAGATGTTGATATTAAGTGCCTTTTAAGTTGTTTTTGTTTCATATGTAGATTGAGAAATACTTTATTCGGTGGTAACGCGCTCCATATGTTATATTAAACGTAAAATTAGGGTTATTTTTAACGTGATTTAATAATTTTTTGTCTTTAAAACTTTTCTTAAAAAGGTAAGTTGTAAAGTAAAGTCTTTACATTAAAAAACGACATATGTGAATTCCATTAATTGTGTGTATTTCATTCTCGCCTTTGGAAAGAGAGAACTTTTACCCACTCTTGAGCTAAGGCCTAGAGGTGTATAAACCGGGATGGTCAATAAATTCGAAAAAAAACCCGGTCAAAAAACCCCCCAAACGACTTGAATAACGGATATATAACGTATGAAACCGTTTCACCTTTCAAATGCACAAGGTCGGGTTCCAAACCGCACCATGTCGGTTTCCAAACAGGTTTCACCTTCCAAACCGCACCGAGTCGAGTTCTAAGTCAGCGTCCAAAAAAAATTAAAGCCCTATTCTAAACCTACGGGTTGGGCAGGGTTCCAGACAGGGTTGAATCAAATCGGTTTCATTGTCCAGTCGTGTCTGGTTTGAACCTGATTTGAGAGGCCCAAACCGGTTTTCTTTCAACTCCTCTAGCTAAGGATATCCCTATTTGTCCATCTCAAGGATTTTTTTTTGTATGTCATCCATCTACGAAAGGTTATGTTAGATTAAAGAAATGTAACATATAATAAAATTAAATTAAAGTGATATACCGACTTTTGATCATAAACATCAAAAAGTAAATGTATAAAATAGTCTGTGACGACTTAAGCAGGAGTGAAATAAAGCAACACCTTTAGGTCTAAAGGTGTTCACTTTCTTAGGGTCTCAAATTCTAATTCTAAAAAAATATATATGTGCATGTAATTTGGGCCTTGAACTTATTGACGGTGGAGTTTATTGTCTAAAATTATAGGATCGAAAGCAAACTTTTATTGATGAAAAGAGCTACAATTATATAATCTGCTTTGAATCCTCAACGCCTAGCAGAGTTTACATCGTATTCGAGTGATTTATTATAAAAGATCAATATTTATATATTACAAGATTATATCATTCAATCTATATATCATTGGCATGTCCTAATTGGCTAAATTTATAGCATGTTTTAATTAAAAACGCATGAATATTGTAACCTTTGAAGGCCTACTTATTATCCCTATATCTTTTGTAACAACATCCATCCATATTAAAATGCATTCTTTTATGAATATGAAAATTAAACTATAACGAGTTTAAGACTCTTATAAACCTACTTTAAGTGCAACTTATGCATCTCATGGGTGTAGATTATAATAGGAAGATATAAGTGTTATCACATTTTTAGTTATAATAGGAGGATATGTACAAGAGAGTAACAAAAAAAATTGGTAGATTTTGACATTTATTAGTGATGATTTTACGTTTCATTTTAACTTATATAGAAAGGTAAATGATTAATGTGTTTTTACAACTATTCGATATTATATTTAAAAATATTATTTATGTATATGGTACACACTATAAAAAAAACAAATCAATAAGACTACTCAAATATTAAAATTATTTTATAGGACTCCTCAATTTGATTTTACTTATATTAATTCCGTCAAAAGAACTTGTAGGAAACTATAAAAGATATAATGTTACTAAATTTAAAACTTTTATCACATAAAAGGTTATAAAATAATTAGAAAAAAACAAATGAACTTACATAAAATAACCAAATCTCAAGGGAGCTCGACTATACAAAAAAATAAGTTGAAGCTTAGGGTCCCCATATTTAAGTGGCCCTAGATTTTAGGATTTAACTCTGTTTGACAACGAGAGCAAAGAATTAATATATTTGGAAGAGTTTTCTTTTCGTTAAAACTCATTCGGAGTTTAATATGTATGATTGTGTGCATTTTATAGTTTGTATACAAAAAATATGCATCGTCGTATTCTCACGTGTTAGGATTCTAACAAAAATATGTTTTTTTAGAAAGGGCCCTGGTTTTAAAATTCGTTTTGGGTCTATAAAAAGATTGAGCTGACCCTGCCAACTCTAAATGGAGTTTCAAAACATATATATCTTTAAACGAAACACTTACACATGTATGTTTTGTTTCAAATACGAGACTAGAATATCAACTACTTGATTGAGAAGCACCACAAAAATATACTTGGTAGCGTTTAAAACTTCAAATATGGGAGCATGGTGGAAAAAAAACGAATTAAACAAACTAATTGTCAAAACAACCACACCAATTAACCAGTAAAATTATATTTAACCGAAATTATGGTTTCAGTTGTAGGATATAGGTGACCCATACTCACCCACCCCTATTTGGTGCACTATATCATTTTATATTGTTTGAACAAGTTTTATTATCGGAATTGGTATGAATGTAATAAAATTATATCTGAGTAACAATTCCAAATTGTTTTAATACAAGTGTTTGTCTAAATTAAAAGATTTAAATACATTGGTAGGGAAAGAATTCTAAATATTACGAGAACTTGTGATAATCAATTAAAATCATTATTTATTATGAAAAACATATAAATGTAAAATATTAAAATTACATAGAAATGATTAAATATTAAATTTACTCATTTCTATCTAATTAATTAATTTCTTTTCCCTTTATCATCTCTAAATTACGGTTATCAAGTTTTGTACACATGTGTAAATGATAAAACTTATACATGTGTAATTAGAGACTTACACATATGTAAATGTTTATAATACACAAATACATGTAAATTTACGCATATATGTTTGTTGAAATTATCATTTAATGATATCCTTGCTAATGTTTATTTATTTGTTTACTAGGTTAAAACCCCGTGTATTACACGGTTTGAATAAATACAATGAATAAATACAATATTATATTTAATAATAAATATTTATATATTACATATTTATACCATATTACATAGTTCTTTAATACAAATTTTGAAAAAGTCATATAGTTACTTTTTAAAAAAATATTTAAAAATAAATGAAATAATTGTTTAATTTCTAATAATGTTTTATGAGCAAACCTATATTTTTTTTAATAAAAAAATGTTTTATAAAAATAATTATATAAATGATTATTATTTAATAGGAGAGAGACGGAAAATAAAAAATTATTAAAAAAACAATTAAAGAAAGTTTAAGCAATTAATAGGAGAGATAACCGGGAAAACTTGTGTCACTAAAACCTTTATTTATTATAGAGTATAGATGTTTTCATATTAGGCTTGAGGACTTGGCTAATGGACTGATATAATGGAGATGCTAAAGATGGGCTCAAGATTATTAGTGCGTGGGCTTGAGGTCTTCTCCAGGTCTAATGTGTATAATGAAGTGAGAGAGTCGGATATATTTATCATTACTTCACTTCTGATTCATCTTCTCCACTTATTTAGGGTTTCATGATTCATCGTATTGTTGAATTTGTCATCCATTAGGTCATAGTTGTAGTCTTGTTCAGATCACTGTTTGATGACCTGAAAGTGTCCGTCTTAGTTTGCGTGTTGTTTTGTTTTGAGTTGTAATCAGACTTGCGAGTTTTATATTTTGAGATGCGTATGTTCTTGGTCAATATTACAATGTTTTGACACAATTCATATAATAATGTTGGATTTTAATAGTAACTCTATTGTGTGTTAGATAAATGAATGATTTTGATTGTTTTCTTTCGCGACTTCTCATTTTATCCATACCATTGATACCTATATATACATAAAAGATGTTAATATTCCCAACTAATATGAGAAATTATCAATCATATTTAAAAGGTAACTTCTTAGCTACAAAAATTTATTGATGTTATCTAATACTTTGGCGCCATTGAAACACAAAAGGTTGTTGGCTTGACTTGTTAAGGCATCATGTCTTAAATGATTTGTTTCCTCTCTTTGACCCAAGTTAGATTCCTTAGGTCTTAACTTTTTTTTTCACTTGACCATGTTCAGGTTTTCTCCTCTTTAGCTGATTTTTCTCCTTTAACTCTTTCCTTCACGGACGGTCCCTGTGGTTTGAGCAAAATTTTGGATATGATCCCTATGGTTTTTTTGCATACTCAGTCCCCTAGCTTCTTGTTCTCTTTCAGAGTTGGTCCAAGTGACTAACATGGTTAACTTTTTTTTGTTAAGTATGAGTGAAATTACCCTTTTACCCTTGCTATTAAAAAAATAAAATTAAACAAAAAATGAAAAAAAGTTGGGCCATCGTCTTCAACCTCAGACTTTCATCATCTTCCTCAACCTTGTTTCAGTATCCAAATATTTCCACAAATATCCAATACAATTCTTCAAAATACAAAAAACTTGAAGGTCGATAATGTTCAGATTCATGGGTGTGGTTATAGTTGTGAAATGTAAAGGTGGTATTCAAGGGTAAAAGGGTAATTTCATACATACTTAACACAAAAAAGTTAACCTTATTAGTCATTTGGACCATCATTGAAAGAGAACAAGAAGTATGGAGACTGAGCATGTAAAAAATAAACCTTAGGGACCACATCCAAAATTTTGCTTAGACCGTAGGGACCATCCGTGTAATTTACTCCTTTATTAATTAACTTCTTTTTATTTTTTGTTATTTTATTTTCCTTTTTATGATATTTCTTTTTTTTACCCTATTCTACTTTTTTTTATAATAAAAACAAAAAAAATCCATCTCTTAATTTTCGTTTATACCCCTTATACGTAAAACTTTCGTTTTTTTTTCTAAAACGGAATTCACAGCTGTATTTTTTTTTTTCTCGACAATCCGATATAACTTTTTTCAAAAAACGGAGCTGTATTAAAAACGAGTATTTTTTTGTGTCGTAACCTATATCGAGTACCGTTATAGTTTCAGTACCGTGACGGACCGCATCGGTAATGAGCAAACAACATTATTGTCGGTATTGATATTATCAAAACTGGTAGCGGTGTTCGTTTGTGTGGTTTTTGGTTGATGTAAAGCACGACTTTTTTTTTGGGTTTCATCGTACAACGTTTTTGTGCCGAAATCATCACAAATACATTTTTTTATGTCGTAAACTATACCAGGTCTAGGCGCATTTATGAACCGAACCGATAACTAACGGACAACGTACATTAGTTCCTGTTATCGGTGCAATGGTTTAATCTTTTCATTAAAAAATTTTTTTCATCTTCGGCTTTTTTTTCATTTATACGTGACTTTTTCGTGATTTTCGAAGATGTCGTCGCTAAATGTTTTTTGTCCAGGCTTTACATACGAAACCCGAGTCGTCTTAACGTGTGCCCGTCACAACGCGTGTTAACCTACTCGTTAAATTTAATAGAGAAAATTTTAACATGGTAAATATGTATATAATTCCAAATGTAATAAACATGGTAAAAAAAATGATGTTACAAAGATTAATAATATAGTTAGGACTTAGGACCCTTCGCCATCGTGAAGAGCAAAGGGAATTTTGAGTAAAATGCTTGAAGAAAATGACAAGAACATAGATCAATCACTTTACAGATTGATTTATATAATGCAAAAATATTATTTTTATATGCAGTAAGTCTTAAAATTATCTTAACTATATGTTTTTAATAATAATCTATTAATTAATATAATTAACTACATATAATACAAATCTAAGAGCTAGTTGGGCAAAAATAGTTTATATTAATATTGTATTAGTAGTTTACTCATGAATGTAAGATACCAATATCTATACTATATAATAAATAAAGGTTTTTAGTGTCACATGTCATCTTCATATTTATTCTCATCATTTTTTTCTTGCCCCTCTCTCTTATTTATTGCACTTCCATATGTTAATAATAATATATTTTTAAATAAAATACTAACTATACTAATAAAACACATTTATTTTCAATTATCCCTTATTATTATAAGAAACTTTAAAATTTTAATTATGTAAGTTTTATTTCAATCAAATAGTAATGAAAGTTAAATTATATTTTTGAAACTCAATTATATATTATTTTTTACATATCTTGAGTTTGTTTGTATCCTTAGTGTATATAATATATTTTTACATATGTAAAATATATATATAAAGATTTAAAAATTTTATATATTGATGTTTTTCACCACGTGTATAGACACGGGATTTAAACTAGTTGTATACTAAAAAAAACTAAAACTTCATAATTTTATAACACAAGACTGACTAAAAATATTAAATTACTATAAATCAAATCCATTAACTATTTTGGCGATTTGATAAATTGGTGATTTTATAAAGGAGTTCGAAGGTAATTTCGTTGTCGTTCGAAGGAAACAAGTGTCCTGAGTTGTTAAATTTAAGGTTGTTTAAATAGTTTGTAGCTTGAAACTCATCTAAATA